>CM067494.1:19996068-20123021 GCA_034552555.1 Semaprochilodus insignis
TATTCATTAAGTGATGGTTCAAACATTAAATGTCTTGCTTATAGAGTGCTGGATAAACAAATAAATGTGAGTGAATAGTGACAGTGGTTACCTGCATTAGTCTTATACAGCAACATAGGACACATCAAATATGTTTTAATTTTGAGTTTGTTTTATTTTGAATATACCTTTATAAGCAATTGAGGTGGCTGTTGGTTATTGTTATTGTTATTTTCTTTTTGAAAGGAAAGGAAATTTTGAGAAAGGTGTATAAATATATATAAATTATATATAAGTGAAGATATTGGCATCCGCTGACAAAATTCACTTCAGAGCAAGAATAAAATAAACCCAGCTAAACCTAGAATAATCTTTAAAAATATCCTTTATTATTAATTATTTATTTGCTTTTTGTCTATAGTCTATATATATGTTTTTTATATATGTTTATAGATTTTAGATTCATATATATATATATATATATATATATATATATATATATATATATATCCTTTAGTTATTAAAGGACAGTCCAAAAATAACCTAGGACACAACTAACTGTCCAGTCTATGGTCTTAAGGAGAATTACAGGAAAGTACTGACGCCTTTGAACTTTGAAGTGGCAAAGACTTTTGAGACTACCTTGGCCACAAAAGAAAACAAGCAAAGGGATCCTCAAACAAATAAAGCCTCACCTTTCACTCAGTAGATACCCAGATAACCAAACTTAAGATATTATTTTGGACATATTCTGATAAGAACCCAAATAGAAATACTATCCATATGGTTGCCAGGAGTTGGAATAGGCTTGATGTAATTTAATTATAATAATAGCTTAAAGATAACAGCTTAGTTTGGTGGGCATTTATTTCATGGAACACCAAGAAGAAAGAGTCATATATCCACCGAATGTCATTTTGTGTGTTTGTGTATAGAAAAGGAGAAACATGCAATGACTAAATGCAAAGCAGTTGTTAGACAGCAAACAGTGCTCAGCAGAAAAAACATAAGAAGGTTTCTCAACCAACGGATCATAATGTTAACATAAGAACGCTGTTTTATTGCTCATCAAAGTGGTATGCTGCAGACGACAGCATGATGGTGGGATGGTGATGGCTTTACTGGCAAAAATGGAAGATCTGAGGATCTGTACAGAGCTTTAGTAGTGTAAATTGTTTATTTACGGTGGAAAATAAAGAAGATGCTGTCCATCACGACTCTATATATTAAAGTTATTGCTATAGGTACTTTATGTACTTATCAATGCAGTTTGTAAATCAATTATAAATCATAAACTCATTCATAAATTCATTCATGGATTTATATAAATAAAAAAATTCATGTGAATAAATTCATTATGTTACTAACCGTAATGCTGTAATGTAAACAGTAATAACATCAGCAATAACTTTAATCTAAAATTGGAATCAGAATCTTTATTCACCAAGTGGACCAACAAGGAATTTCTCCTGGTGCAGGTGTCAAAATAAAATGTACAATCAAATAAAAAGGAACATAAATATTACATATAAACATAACAACAGTACATAAAACAAACGTAACAAACTCCAGACTGCTAAGATGAAACTATCCCCTCATTTGCCTGTCCTTTAACCTCCTGGCTCTTGTGCAGGTGGCCGTTCTTCTACCCCCACTGCTGCGCCTGCTGCAGTTAGGCCGTTCCTGCCAGCGTGCCACCCTCCCACCGCCGGCCTGCCTTCCTGCGGTTGCCAGGATACGCCATCATAAACAGATAGGCTCAGAATACAAATGCGGGAGTCCACAGTGCGGGGGAAGTGAAGGCAAACCTGTGGAGCACACTGAGTGCTGTGTAACATATGGCCAGACCCTTTAAAATCATGTCTGATTCACTGCTGGTGAATTTCAGTGTGGCTTCCTTTGAGGTGAACAACAATATTACACATACTGAAGACAGTACATGTGAATCTAATTTGCTGGAACAGGCTGTTCTGTTCTGGCTTCAAAAGCTCACCCAAACTCTCATCAGGAACATCAGCACAAGAACTGTGATGTGCTGTCAAGTGAATTGGAGATAGTAAAACGTGTATGTCTGTGTATCTGCCTTGCGATGGACTTGTGGCCTGTCTAGGGTATTTCCTGCCTTATACCCAATGAGCACTGGGATAGCACCCCCCGCAATCCGAAAAGATAAGCAGATATACATATAGTAAAGATATATAGGAAAGATAACATATATACATGTCAGCCATAACCTCCTTGTGTCCACACTCAGTGTCCATTTTATCTGCACTTTGTAGTTCAACAGTTACAGATTGTAGTCCATCTGTTTCTCTGAATACTTTGTTATCCCCCTGTTACTCTATTCTTTATTAGTCAGGACCCCCACAGCACCATGTGGGTGGTGGATCATTCTCAGCACTGCAGTAACACTGACATGATGGTGTGTTAGTGTGTGTTGTGCTGGTGTGAGTGGATCAGACACTGGAGGTTTTAAACACTGCTGGAGGTTTTAAACACTGTGTCCACTCACTGTCCACTCTGTTAGACACTCCTACCTTGCTGGCCCACCTTATAGATGTAAAGTCAGAGATGATAGCTCCTCTGCTGCTGCAAAGTTTGTGCTGGTCATCCTCTAGTCCTTCATCAATGGTCACAGGACACTGTCCTGGCTGGATAGTTTTGGTTGACGGACTATTCTCGGTCCAGCAGTGACACTGAGGTGTTTAAAAACTCCAGCAGTACGTGTCTGATCCACTCACACCACACACTAACACACCACTACCACCTGAGTGTCACAGCAGGGCTGAGAATGATTCACCACCCACATAATACCTGCTCTATGGTGGTCCTCTGTATGGGGTATGTTATTTTCAGCAAATCACCAAAATGTAATTTGACAAAATGGCTTTTGCATGTTATTTGCATTAATAATAATAATAATAATAATAATTATTATAATAATAATAATATATTGCTTTTGTTTTATTCTTTTTAAGGCAAGTAACACTTCTGTAAATAACGAAGCGGTGGGTTTAAATAGAATGAACTCACAATGAACCCTAAGCAGACGCAGGACGTCTGTCAAGGACCCGAGTGGGACCTATTTTTACCAGCCTAATCAATGAGCAAGCATATGCAGTAGCAGTCCTCTGCCATCACTACTGATGGTTTGAACTGCAGGTCCCATCCAATGCGGCAGAATGGCATGGATAGCAGGCAGGAACATCTAATCATCTACTTACCAGAATATGTGGCAGGCTTCTTAGAAGACTTGGCATGCTCTCAGTGTTCTAGCATAATATACAGTGTTTTCCTCTAAGAGGGTGGGAGCCACGCTACAATCCCTGTTTTAAACGAAACTGTCCATTACAGGTAACAGAAAAAACAAGCAAACAAGACATTAACGACAAACAGAATGAAAGCAATCAAGCACAGAGGCAAAAGACAGCGGCAGTAATAAAGGCAGCACTGCTGATTGTCTGTGCATACAGGACAAGAAATAGATGGGAGATTACATGGGGAAAACATAAAAAGGAAGAAAGAAAAAAATTACTGTTATTGTAGTCTCTGCCTCAGATGACACAGCCATAGATGCTCACAAACCATCTGATATTTATTTTATGTTAAGCTGACCACAACTTTCAGAGTAGTTCTGAATGGCGATCTGCACCGCTTAGTTTACACATTTCTGTGTAGCTAACCTTTCTTATGAAGCTAAATGCAGTTAGTTAGTCATTCATAGCCACCCTAGTTAGCCACCTATGGCCAGCAGGTGCCTTGGTGAAGGACGTGTTTTGGTGAAATACGCAGTTATAAATTCACTTCCTTATCTTTAAAAGTTAAAAGTTTAGTTCGATACAGTTAATAAGATCATAAATCTATCACTTTTTGTTGCATCATTTTGACAACCTCATAAACATAACAGTATATGTGGCTGCTACGTTTAGATGCAGAAATGTTTCACCGAACTAACTAAATTCATTCTAATTATAGATTAGAACAGAGGTGTTTAAATGCACACCTTACTCAACAATCTGATGAATATTCCTTTTTTTGGGAATGGCCTCAATTGGACAAAGCTATACCTAGCCACGTTTACATGCAGCCTGATAATCCCTTAGAATACATCCATGTATAGACATCCTACATGGACGTATTCTATTCTGATTACTATCAGTCAGATTATTAACAGATTTTCGGGCTGCAAGTAAATGTGGCCAGTGTTATCAAAGCAGGCCATTTTGGGCGAGCTGAGTGATGAAACAGAACTCTCTGATGACAGAGACAGAAAGTAAGAGAATGGTTTGAAGCAATTTTTCAGTTTGATTGCAGTGTAACTCGTCGGAGATATTATCCATTCATTCCTGTTTTTCCTGTTTAAAAGAAATGTTTTTTTGGCGATGGTGCAATATGAATAGATTGTGCAGGTATGTATAAATATATGGACACTGTAAGGCAGAAAGAAAAATCAAGAAAAACAAAAAGGAACGCCTTTAAAGTGATAGTCATTTCTACTAGTACTTCTATGGGATTTCTAGGATTTATGTTTGCCTTGGTGCACATGAACATTGAAGATTGTATAAGAAATGTGTTATTTAAAACCTGCAACAAACATGACCAAATGTTTTACCTTGTCTGCTGAAGTTTTACCAGGACCCCTTCATGAAAGTGCCTGGGACTGAGCTGCAGCCAGAAATGTGTAGAGAGAAGAACTGTATTGTCTTCCTGACTTGTCAGGTGCTAGATGGCACTGCTGACCCATTTGGTATAGAAAAACTGAAAGATACAGCTACTTTTTTGTTAATGTTCAGGTGGCATACATCCTTCTTACTTTCCAAAATTTAACATCTCTTATCTTTTTAACACAAAAATGGCAAGACATACTATATGGTCAATATTTCCTTTTTTCCATTAATCTCCATTTGCCCCAATTCATTAAGGACTTAGTAGTCATGTTTTTGTTATAATGTGAGAACTAGGAAATGGCCCAACTGCCCTCAAACTGGCTGTGCTGCCACCTCTGTTTCACACACTGGTGCACATTCACATTCTCATAACCTCACATTCACTTTCTTATAACCTTGGGCTACCTATTATAAATCGAAACATGAATCAAAGCTGTTCCTCTGTCACTTCCCTGTTACGTTGGTGGTTTATCGGATTTATCAGGCCACCAAAAATGGGAACCTGTCCCTGGAAAACGGGGACATCTGGTGACCCTAACCACAGGGTACTTAGCATAGCCTTTAATTTCCAACCAAAAATGAGCACTGACACAGGTGAGTAGTATGATACAGCACTGCAATACAGATTTTAAATGGCTAGATTTCCCTCAAAATCATTAGTCTTCTCTGAAGGCCTAGAATTCCCTGAGGCTTCACCTCTGATGTAGAGGTCTCCTCATAGGCACAGTCTACAATCCAGTGAAGCCCTCTATCAAATGTTTAGCCCTCTGTCAACTGTTTAAACCTTAATAGCTCTTACCTGTTTCTATAGATATACGGTAGTTTTGAAAAACATTACATCACTTCAAGAACAATTGTATAATCGTTCCATTTCTTCATTTATTTGAGCAGAGATGTTCTTGGAATGCACTCATATGAACTCCAGGAGTGCGTGAGTTAGCTGAATTTTATCTCAGCCTCCACCAGGAGCAGCACACACATCTGATTGGCTTTCAAATGTTGGTGCGTGGGTGTTTGTTTACACAATAATGCGCCGTTAAGTAAAAGAGCCATTTTATTCCCTGCCAGATTTCCATGTAGGCTACAGGCAATACTCAGTACTGATGCAGCATCTCCTAATAGTCCTCTGCTTGTGACGACGTCACTAATGTGCACTCTACTGTGCCGCGTTCATTTTTCCATCTGATTCACAAAGTGCAACAGGCACATCTATACCTTCCATGAGATCTATCCACAGCATCTTATTTGATGTACCCAAATATTCTTGGTTCTAATATGCATTTGCATATTATCAATAGCAGATATTATATAAGCATGTAGTAACATAGATACATTCATATAAATGGATTACAAAAATTTCAACCACTTTGAACCACCTCCAACCAATTTGGAGTTCCCCTTTAAGAGTATACACATTTACAGTCTTATTTTTATTATTGACTCATTTTACTGCTGCCTGTGTGCTGCCTGTGTGCTGGGGTCCATAGCGTTTATCTATGTGCTCATGTGGCAGAACCAAGTAAATAGTGTTCCTCTCCAAGGATCTCTAGAACACTGCAAGAGCAACAGTTGGAAAAGATGTGATGACAGACTTGATATGACATGTGAAGCTTCCCCCCTGCGAGACTGATGGTGCTGTCAAGCAGTAACTCAGTGACTCCATTGCAATTGGCAATAACTCAGCTGGGAGAAAACAAAATGCTTACTGTAATTGTTCAAAAACAACTTGGAAGCTGAAAGTGACAGCAGAAGCTACTTTGGAATGTGGTGGTTCATAATACTGTTGTCAGCTGTCAGTGTTTTTTGTTAACCTTGTGTGGGCAGCGAAGCTCATTAGCAAAACTAACATGACAAGAGTGTGAGAGGGTCATTCTGCATCAGTTACCAGTTCTGGCTGAACTTGCTTGTTTGGAGAGCTCAGCGGAATTAGCCAACGCTGGCCAAATAAGAGTGAGGAGCAACTCTATCTTGATCAACATTTAACCTTATCACTACATAGCTGTCTGTGTTGTTGACAGAACTACAGTAATGACATATTGGCAAATGAAATCATCTTACCACCATCCAATATATCTTATGCAACATCACTGTAAGAATACTATATGATAATTCAGCCTATTTTTTCACAGCAAGTGAAATCATTTGTCAATAAAATAAAACAGTCTTGGTGAATAAGGTTAAGTTGAGTCTAGGGATATTTCTGAAATGTAACATAATTGCACATAATAGATATAATATTTAAAATTATATAAATTATAAATGATAAAAATATATTAAAGTTTGTGGACACCTGTTCATCCAAAGTTTCTTCTGCAAGCAAGGCTATTATTGGGGAATTTTGCTGCAGTAACAGTCTCTACTCTTCTGGGAAGGCTTTACACTGGGTGTTGGAACATTGCTCATGTTGGATGAGTAGTTCTGAATCACAAATGGCAATCCAACTCATTCCAAAGGGATTGGATGGCAGTCCATCACAGTGGCAGCACAGCTTAATGCTGGGAGGCCTTATTCCTCTCCAGATGAAGCTTGGCATTGGGGTAACACTTCTTTTTACAGTCCCTGACATTTTAGGTATTAAACAGGTAAGTCTGAGGTAAATGCTTTAAAGTGTTGTGTAATTACTGTGGGTAGTAGTAAAACAGCTTAACTCAATTACACTGAAAGCTTAAACAAGTTTGTTGTTATTAACTGGTAAAATGTGAGAGACAAACTCTAAAGTGTGGTGTAACTATGATGGTGAGTAACATGACATAAACAAGATAGTGAGTATAAGCAAACTTCACCGTAGTGTCATTTGTTTAAGCAGGAAAGTACAAGACCAAAAGAAAACCATATGCAGTCTGACTTTTAAAATCATTAAAAGTGAGAAGTACCGGGGTGGATTCAGTTAGAGTTTTTTAGACCACATCATACATCTTTGGTATTAACCTCACAGGCACAGGCTAAGAAATCAGGTCCAACACTGTGGCCCAATCCCATTTCACCCCTTGCCCCTTGTCCCGTTTGTTGTTGTGATGGAGGCGTAGGGCGAAGTGTTAGGGCCACATGGCCCTTCAAACGGGCATACATTTTTCAGAGGCATACTCCAAAATGAGTGTTATGAGAAAATTCCCAGAATGCCCTGCAAATCATCGGCAAGATGGCTGCACAAGCGACCAAAGAGACCCATAAATGTAAGTATTTTCTCTGTTAA
Organism: Semaprochilodus insignis; assembly: GCA_034552555.1. NCBI lineage: Eukaryota > Metazoa > Chordata > Actinopteri > Characiformes > Prochilodontidae > Semaprochilodus > Semaprochilodus insignis. The sequence continues at coordinate 20,003,908 of CM067494.1, forward strand.
AAAGCCACTGTAAAAGCATTTTCTGGTCAAAACTGCTAGAAATTGAACACTCCTTGGTGTTGCTTTAAAGGTGAATTATATCTATTTTCAAAAATACTTGCATAATTCAGTTCTTGTTTTGTAAGAAACACATTTAAAAAAACGTACCAACTCTTTTTGTTTTACAGTGTTGGTGATAGGAACCAGGGGTCACAATACAATCATTTTATTCACTATTTTGAATGACCACTGAGTCTACAAGAGGTTTCAGATGTGATGTTGACAATGGTAAACTAGTAGTAAATCTGCCTGTCCAGCGTGTTTCCTGCCTTCTGCCCAGTGAGTGCTGGGATAGGCTCCACCACCCCCACAGCAGTTTAGAAGATGAATGAATAAACAAGTAGTAAATCTGAAAGGAAAATTCTTTGAGAACTATGTTGTTCATCAACTAAGTTGTACATCCTTCATTTCTCAGCGTCTCATCTTAAAACTATGTTAGGCACTATCAGGCAGTGTATTCATAACCATTTCATGCAATGTGGAGTAGCTTTGAACTCTCCAGACATCTGGTTCCTATCCCCACCACTGTGACCAGTTCTGACTTGTCTGTCATTTTCTCTACAATAAAGCATGCCACATCAAATCAGTCTGAATTACTTTCTGTATATCTTAACCATCTCTTTAGTTTATGCAGACATTTTGACAGTTCTGTGGAATTTCCTTTAATATCCCGAACCTGTTGGACATTACAGTGTTACACTGCCTGTTTACTTACTTCCATCTTACCCAAATTAACACAGTACTTTGAAGTGTAGCTCGAAATTTCCACAACCTGTTTGGTGTTTCAGTGTAATTTACTAAGTAAATGCCTAGACCCAGCCTACTGCCTTTCTTTGAAGATGATGCATGCGGTCTGAACACACAATGAGCACACCTACAGCTTGCATAACCTTACCTCATTAATGTACTTTTGATCGAATGCAACCAAATCCTCACAGCAGAAAAGTAGAGGCTGTTTCTGCACAAGCCGTGCTGCAATCTCCAAGCAACACAAACTTCTGGAATGATTCTCACAGTGTGCTGGCAGCATGTTGGCAAAATAAATTCGGTTTAGAGGTTAAAAGATGCTAAGTGGTGCACCATTTGGAAATACTAACAGTGTTTTGGAAGAAATCTTTTCTGCCCCAGGAATCTATGTTTATTAAAAGACATGTAATTGGAACTGGCAACCTAATTAACCTTCCTGTGCATTCCAATCAAGTTTAAAATGGCGAGATGCTCCTCTTAATGGAGTTGGTGACCTGACTATAGGATTTATTAGATCACTTTTCCAATATGGAGGCACTGGAAAACCGACATAACCCAATCTGCTGGAGTAATCCATACATTTTCAGACCAGAAATGAATCCATGCAATGAACAATATGTGTTAATTTTCCAGACCAGTAACTAGAGACATGGGTGATATCCTCCTACGCCATGGCTTATACACCGTGAAGGCCTCAGCTTATAGCTTGTTTAATTATTTCTCACTTCAGGAAAAAGTCCAGATTCTAGACATCCAGTCAATACCACTTTTGTGTTTATTAGAAGAGGTGAACGTTGTTCATTATTAAAGTGGTGAGTATTGTCTAGCTTTACGTTTGTATTGCTATTTTTTCACAAAGGAAAAAAGTCTCAAAGCCATTATAATAGTAATAAATAATAATAATAAAGAATGCAAACCGTGCCGACACAGAGTTTTGATACTAACTCAATCTGACCTAAGTAGTCTATAAGTCCTAATATTTATGTAATATAATATATATGTACAATATTTTATTTTGGTACAATTTATACAGAGCTTTAGCAGACTTGCTGCTAAAGTCATGCATTTTTGTTTTTCAGTAATCTAGGAATAAGTAATGCATTGATAAATTTTTTCCCTGTCCAATATGATGATCCTAAGATATAGAGTTCTGATACCAAAACTAACTCTGATACAGAATCAAACATTTTTTGTGCTAAATCTAGTATGATCCTTGATTTGTCAACATTTGGATGCTTAAAAAAACATGGCATAAAGTGTGATTGCTGTATAGCAATTACTTACACACACACATTAAGTTTAGTAAAATAAAATGGGCCTAGTGGACACATTAGCCTGGCTAGCAGGCTGCTGTGCTAAAAACTAATTCAGGCTAAATCCGCTCCGTCAGTAACAATCTGGACATTCAGCAGATGGCAGATGAGTAATCACTGAAAAAGCCTTGCTCAGTTGCTACCATTACAGATTTTGCTATAATTTTTCCTGTTGCTTGTATCCCACATGGCTGACATGTTATTAAGTTCTGCCTACTGGTTCACATGTAGACAGTAGCATTGGTAACTGCTTTGTAGTGTCAGTCATAGGTCAGGTCATCTTTATCCTCCTTGCCGAAACTGATATTGGCACTGATATTGATGCAATACGGATATTGGTGCAACACTAGTTGGAATATATTTAGATGGGAAAATGTAACATTTACAAAATTGGAAGTGAAGTGGATTTTCATCCTAAGAGAAAGCAAGTCAACATCAATAAAAGTGTTCTAATTGTGTTTAAATGCTGTTTCATTGTGATGGTTGTACATGACATTGCGATATGAAAAAAAAACTTTGATTGTGCTGTTATGTCAGCACAGCCCTCTTTATGGAGAGGTGTTAGTTGTTTTTTAGAGCAGGGGGTTCTCACCCTTTCCATTTCACCCCTCATTGGTTCCCTTTACAGCAAATGAAATACTAACAATGCCTTCACTGTAAGATTAGTGGACAGCTGTGAAATGCTGACATGGAGGTACTTTCCCATTGTATTACAAAGTTTATTTGTTTGTCCCTCCTAATTGAACAAACCCATGTTTTTTTCTCTGCTTATCATCAGCTGAAAAGCCATCGTATCTAATGTAAACTTCTTTTTGCTCTGAGCTGGAACACTTGGGCACACTGTGAAAGCTGTTATTCTTTCACTATTTTTTTCAGCTATTGTTGTTATTGGTTTTTGTTTCGGTGGAAGCGGCTTAAACCAGCATGGAGAACCCAGAGATTGCTCACTAGCAATCTTCAACAAACCTCAACAAAGAGCCACAACATTTCACACACAGACAGCCAACAGTGTCCTAGTCAATCTGATAACAAAGTATACAGGGAAAATATTTCATTTGAGGATATTAATTGAATCTCCATTAAGCCAGTATAATGGCCAGTGAAACAAAGCAGAAGCACATAATCAGTTATTTGAAGACTGAAACCAACTGATCATACAAGTGAAATCAGGTGTGCTCAAGTGTGCTCAGGTGTGTGGAATGAAACCCCCCCCATGTTTTCTCTCACAGTGTTTATACTACCTTCTGTAAACCGAAATGTGATTGGTATTAAGGTTTAATCTAATATATAGGGCCTCTGGTTCCATTCTTGATGTTGTAACCAATGGGAGAGCTTGCTTGGTTGTATATCTAGTTAGATCATATGGAGAAAGAAGCTCTAATTGAATAGTTTTCCAATGGACAGTTCCAACTTTTAACTGTATTGTTCTCAAAAAATGAAGTGGTAGTAGTACTGAATGTAATAAAATAGTAGTATTACTGCAGTACTCCCGGAGCTTAAATACAAGAAGTATAATGACTATATTCAAAAACATTCAATACATGTTATACTTTTTTAGGCCAAAGAAATCATTAGTTATTCCAATGATATTCTAAAGGAGTGTTCTGCCACTTATTTCAGCATTTTGCTTCTACCTGATTTAGTTTCTTAACAGCAAGGATTCACCCTCCTTGCTTTTTCTTGTGTTTTGTGCTGAATAATTCTAACAAGTGTGTTCCTTGAGTTGTCAAAATGTCAAAATGCAATCATACCAATCCTGCCTGTATCGTTAGTATAGTGTAGTAACAACAGGTTTTATTATGGTTTTAATGCTAATTCATAACAGACTCTTTCAGTATAACTTTCTGTTGAAAAACTCCAAAAAGCAATAAAGAAAAAAGTTGCACTTCAGCAATTCGTTTTTACAGTTTGACCAGTGGTGACAGCAGAAGTTTTAATTAATTTCCCTCTGTGTCCAATGTTAACACAATCGCTTAGCAAACTGCCAGAAAAAAAAAAAAAAAAAAAGATCTAGTGGATTAGCCGTTGCGTTTGACATGTACAGGTTGTGAGACATGAGAACATATGCAACACATATGGTCCCCAAAGAATAAAATCACACAGTTTAATAAAATAAACAAGTAAATGGATTCCAGACCCTAAAAATAGCCTTGGCGTGTTGAGCATAGACTGTCCAGGGATTCCGTGGCTTCTTTTTGTTAAGTGATAGTTCACATCAGAACAAGTAAATGCACAGATGGTATTTACATTCAACAGAGCTTAGCAAGGAGTATAGGTTAATTTCACTAATTCAGGAGTGTTTCATCTTTTCATAGGAGTGAAATGATCACATAAAGATTGCGGCACTTATTTACATTCCATTAACAGGTGCAAATTAATGCTTATGAAGCAGACCTTGGTTGATTCCTGTAATACACGGGCCGTACAACACAATGCCAGTGCTCTGAAACAGTGCACTGTAATATGGAAAGGGTTACTGTAAGATTTTAATCAAGCAAATTCAAAGCCAACAATAATACAGAATAAATGAGTAAAGTGCACAATACTGGTGTACACATCAACATCTGTGCTTCGGCATGTTTTATTTTATGTTATTTCAGCAACATTTTATATTTTAATTTTATAATTATTTTTATTTTTGAGGTTTGTGATTGGTCTACCAGAAACCCCCTTTTCAGGGCTCTTTAGCTTGTCTCTGTGTTTTGCTGGAGTAGGGAAAACCATCTAGGACAACTACTGAAACTAATTACATACCTGCTGAAACTAAGTATTTTAATATTCTGTCTCTTCTGGAAGTTCTAGATGATGTATGTTCATATTTGCTGCTAAAGTCATGCATTTTTGTTTTTCAGTAATCTAGGTAATAAGTAATGCGCTGATAACATTTTTTCCCTGTCCAATATGATGATCCTAAGATATAGAGTTCTGATACCAAAACTAACTCTGATACAGAATCAAACATTTTTTGTGCTAAATCTAGTATGATCCTTGATTTGTCAACATTTGCATGCTTAAAAAAACATGGCATAAAGTGTGATTTTCTTCCGCAATTGAATGCCTTATTCTGTGAGTTTATTTGCTGGTGGCACAGATTTGATTAATGCCTGACTCATGCAGAGTTTTCCAGTTGTCCATTTATCCAAGTGCACGTAAACCTGTTAAATGGATTACTGATACGATCTGATTTTCATATAAACACACACACGGTTATATTAGTGAACAAAATCTGTCAGGGCAACTCATTACATGATATGAAATCTGCCATGACATGTTTATGGCATAGTTATGTCAAAGTTACTTGGCATGGTAAAAATATGGCATTACTGGTCAATTTGGTAAGAGTTGTACTGACAGGGACAAGTCATAAGGAAGCTCCTTCACCTTCACCACAACTGCTACTTGTTATATGGAATCTCACAATAACATCACATGCAGTTTACACAAGAACATTTTCTGCAGCCTAAATATCTAAAACTTGATTTATGTTCGTATAACCTTTACATGCAGGTCTCCATTAAGCTAAATGGGTTAGAAAAACTGTTAGTGTTCCTGAGAGCAGAAAATTCAGCTAAAGAAGATTCAAAGACATGGACCAGTAACTGTGGATATTTTTTGCCTCAAGCACCCTCAAAGCCTATCAGGAACCCTCAAAGACCCCTTGGCTCTTGTCTCAATGGCAGACTGCATACAGAGTTACATCCTAATTTAGTTGTTGTTAGTTTTGATTGTTTTTTTTTTAAGAAAGACATCTACTTTTAGAATGATGTGTTGCAGCGTTTACTATTGATAAAATACCATAAAAAAGATCCCTATCTGGAGAGAGTGCCATTGTGTATTTTGCATTACATTATATTAGTATTTTTGCCTGTATGTGGTATATATAAAGTCAGAGATGAGTCTGAACAATACTGTTAGTCAAGCCTTTAAAATTAGTCATTTTTCCATGCTTACCCCATAACACTTTCAACAAGCCACTACTAGGAAACAAATCTAAAAAAACAAAAACGCAAAAGTGAGGATGTTCATCTCTCAGACCTCTGCAATACAGCATAAATTGTATGACCAGTGCCCTTTTGTTATTATGTTTTTTTTCTGTTTCCACTTCAGTCTGTGGCTCTGAAAGCAGGCTTTTTTTTCATGCACTCCTGCTGGCTCGCTGTTGCTTATCTGCACTTCAGCCAACCATGCTGTTTTAATTTTTTAAAGCTGTTTTTAAAGGGACAAAAAGGGCTTTTAGTTCACGTAAACAAACCTTGGTGCACCAATTTTCGGCTAGTCGTTTTTGGGCTGCTAAGCCACAATGCAATAATTACATCTTAAAGGCTATTTTATAACATTTTGGTCACACCTAAAGCTCCTGTCAGAAGAGGTTCCAGATGTTTCACCTTTTTGATAATTGTTCATGTAATTCTTAATCGCCAGTAGCTAATGTATCATTTAATTTCTACAGTTAAAGTGCACCGCTAGCTAACCCAATCTCATAAATGACGGTACTCACTTATAGTCGGATCTGGCAACAGGTGGCTAATGCAAGTAAGAAGCACTGTCTAGCTAAACTACAAACAGGGGTGCAATAAGCCTTCATTTAAAAGCACAGTGAACTAATTTAGAAAGACTTAAAAACTAAGATGCTGGGCATTTCTTCTGGGACTTTATGTTAGGGGAAGGAACAGCTGATATATTCATATTGCTAACTCTGTTACTTTGGTACTTTGTCAGATATGATGCCACCAATGCAAAACTCTTAACTTTCTGTCAACAGACAAGATCAGCATCATTCTCATGTGACAAAACCTATTGATAATAGTAAGAAATTCATGAAAATGTGTACATAGGGGATTTAAGCTCTACTGTGCTTCAGTTGTAGAGTTTCAGTTTTGGCCGGCCACATATGGCCAGATCCCTCCAGTCGTGCTTCTAGACAACTTGGTTTTAATTGAATTCCCTCTTGCTAAAGTCAAGTGATTTCAGAGCTTGTTAAAAGTTCAATTACAAACTCGCTCACTTGATGTTTTAAAGGACTGAGCTGGATCTATTGGTATAGGAAATAATTCTAAAGAACTGCATGAGGCTCCTTGCAGGGGGCTTCTCATTTGATGCAGCTGGGGGATATTTCAAATGGATATTTTAAAAACTCCACAGGGTCCTCCATAGTTTGAAATAATATGAATGGATAAAGGACAGTAAATGGTATAAGAGGCTAGTTAGAATGCTAATTGCATTCCAATATAATCTGTGCATGGATCAGTTATTTGGATTCATTATTTGCAACATGTACATATATATATATATACTGTATATTGTCTAGACATTTACAGCATGTACATTTCAGACAGAAAAAATGACTAGACTATGTCCAGAATCCAGAGAAAACTTTAAAAAAGTCACATCCTAACTCTGAGGGTCCATATATTAAAAATAAAAAGCAGAAATCACAATTGTTTTTTTGTGATGCCCTGAAATCCAGAGCATTTCTAAATATTTACCTATTGAGCTCACAGCGGTTTAGCACCACCAATTCATGCTGAAGTTAATCAGATTACAGCTAATCAGAACAGAGCTTATTTACATATATCAGACTTAAAGGCACAGTAACAACAGCAACATATGTAATTCTAAGGTATTTAGTAAAATAAATGTTTTTGGTACATAAATCCAGACAAATGTTCTAAATTAAGAACAAGAAAAATGTAGGAAACAGCAAAACCATTTATGGTTAAGGGTGTCAATGTTAGAATTAGGATTAGGGTGCTGTTTAGGTACATATTTGATTACCAAGTTACAAATAATGTAAATGTAACCTCAAATGTAGAAACATGATTTGAATGTGCAACTGTGTAACACAACAGAAGGTCCAGTTGTGTAGCCTGCATTCTTTTTTTTTCCCAGAGGAAAGGTACATAAAACCAAATGGAAAAATACATCAACAAAGTTAGTCAGCTAGCCCCGGCATCGAGTGTGAGTGACTGTAGCATCACTTCAACATAAGAGATTGAAAAAGTAGCACTGCTCCAAAAGTGTCCAGTGTTTCGGCAGTAATCAACAGCAAAAAAGTTTTACCCTCTGAGTGGGGGTGGTACCTAGATAGCAGACATATATCGGTCCACTGCCTTGATAAGGTCGGCACCCCACTGACTGTTTGCCACTACTGGCCCACCCTCGGACCACCCAGATTATTGTCATGTGTACTAGGTATAACTACTTTTTAATCTCTTTAAACAGATTTTTAATGCACAGAGACTTTTAGACGTTTGGAAAATAAACTACGGCATATTTTCTATATGTTTTTATTTTATATATTTATAATTATTAACAACAACTAAGAGAAAAAACAGAACGACTAGGCCTGATATGAAGAGATTTAGTTGAAAATGTTGTTGACACTCAAAATGATTTACATCAGTAACTTAATAAAGAATGATGACAAAGTATATAACTTGGACTGTCAGTGAAAAACCGAGCTTAAAATCTGCTTATCCACCAGTGGAAACCCAGACAACGCTGAGCAAAATGACACTGAATCATTAGTAGGCCAGCAATGGTCTACTATCCTCTTGCTATCATGGTAGTCTGAGAAAGTCATACAGAAAATCTGCTTCCAATGTCCATGTTGAAAACGGCTTCAGCTCCAGGATTGTCGATAGCACTAGCCTTTTCTGACAGCGCTGACTTGCTACTGTTTGCCATTCCTAACAAATAACTGTAACGCACTGTTCAGACTACCACTCAAATTCACAGCCAGTGAAGGCCTAGAAGGCCTGAGGTTCTCTCACAGTAGCACATATAGGACTTATGTATGAGCCCACATCCTTACAAAAGAGTTTAGGTATATGTCTGTGTATGAGCATGCGAATAACTAAGTTATAATAAAGCGTTTACCTGAATATCTGTCCTTTCAAACTCGACAGAAGTGAAAGGTACCTACTGACAGGAAAATAAAGCAGTGTATCCCAGATCAAAGGGATCCGATGGAGAGATGACTCTATATGGACAGATTAAATGGAAATTTATTCTGCTTTTTGTATCGCTCCTCTTCACTGTCTTTTTTTTTTCTCCTCCCATAAATTGCAAAGGGGCCGGTGTTCCCACAAGAGAAACATGTTTCAACTTCAAATGGTCCCTTTCTACCTCATCTCTTTAATGCACACACTGCAGACAGATGGGGAGCTGCTTGTTTTATAACAGTGAAGGGGGAGAGAGAGAGAGAGAGAGAAACAGAGAGAGAGAGAGAGAGTTAGTTAAAAGTGAGGGGGTGTTAAGACATAAGGGAAAAGCTTTTGTTCCCTCTGAGGCTAAACTGTGGCTCACAGGAACAGTCAGAACCCCTACCTCCCCACCTCCACCACCACACATTAATATCTGCATAAACTTATCCCACGCTCTCTCTCTCTCTCTCTCTCTCTCTCTCTCTCTCCCTCTCTCTCTCTCTCTCTCTCTCTGTCTTTCTCCTCATTCTGCCTCTTTCTTTTAGGCTGACCTGAGCCATATTGGTGCATTTCGTATTTTAATTTGTCCTGTGGTGGCTTTACACAAAAACACATTTTTCACTTTCAAGAGCCACAGGCTACAGGCTGTGCCACTTTTTTGATGCAGTACATTGAACTACACTGAATTTTTTATTTTTATATATAACCTTTTTGACAATCTACCTTCAAAGGGGCCATTCACCAAAGAGCTAACGCCTGTAGGTCCTCTGCATCAGGCCAAAACAGCTCCGATCCATATGGCCCCATAAATGGATGTGTACCTGGTTGAGGTTGGTGGCACAAGTCAAATAGACGTCTACATGAATGCCCACAACCCAGACTTTCCCACTCAGAACATTGCTCAGTACATCATACTTCCTCCACCAGCTTGTCTTCCTCCCTGGTGCCATCACAGGTAAACAGCCCACACGTAATAAGCCACTCATGTGATTACTGGACTCACTGGACCAAGTGACCAGCTTCGATTGCTCCACGGTCTAGTTCCAATGCTTACATGCCCATTGTAGGCACTTTTGACCAGGGGTTAACATTGCCACTCTTACCGACACAACATTGTACACAGCAGGGTGCAATGCAACGTGTGTTGACACATTCCTCCCATAGGCACCATTAAAAATTGCTCTTCTGTTGAAGTGAACCAGACAGGATGCCTGCTTCTTGTGCATCGATGAGCCTTGGGCACCCAACACCCTGTGACTAGTTTGTTCAGTGGTTGGTCCTTCCTTGGATCAGTACAGGTCGTAATATTTTTTGCTCATATTTGTTTATTGCATTTTACCCTTTTGCCACAGAGGCCCACTTTTGACCTGGGTTGAGATGTAATGGAATACAGAAATAAAAGAAGTCTTGATACATACTTAAAATACAAAAATCAAGTGTTAACTGTATTCAGTCCCAGGCAGAATTCAGAATACAGTTATCCATAGTTATTTAATCAGAGTTCTACACTACAGACTGTAGTCTGTCTGTTTCCCTAGCCCCCTTTTACCCTGTTCTTCAGTGGTCAGGACCCCCATAGGACCGCTATAGAGCAAGTATTATTTGGGCAGTGGATCATTCTCAACAGTGCAGTAACAGTGACATGGTGGTGGTGTGTTAGTGTGTGTTGTGCTGGTGTGAGTGGATCAGAGAAAACAGTGCTGCTGGAGTTTTTGAACACCTGCACACACTCACACCAGCACAACACACACTAACACACCACCACCACGTCAGCACGTCAGTGTCACTGCAGTGCATGATCCACCATCCATACTATACCTGCTTTGTGGTGGTCCTGGATGGGTAAAAGGGAGTGTATATATATCTATATATATATATATATATATATATGAACTGAACATTGAAATGGTAACTACAGCTTTTAAACTGTGCAAAAAAAGAGATAAACATTTTTCTGCAACAAAAAATATATTAGAGGTGACAATATGGCAAAACTATAATAGTATGATATATCAAGTGTATTCTATTGGTCGTCCATCATGAATATTCACAAAACTGAAAGTATATCAAGATATTTATTTTGTTCAGACATCACATCAGTTAAGTGTAAGTCTGTAGATGTCCTCAAGATAATGAAAAACATCAATTTAGTTGGGTGTATCTAAACTTTTGAATGGTGCTGTATGTAAATAATAGAAAGCAAGCTGAAACATTCTTTATAACTTCAACATAAATACCCGGGCTAACCTGCTATACGTTGGATTTATGGATATGTTTAAATGAGCCGTTTGCTGTGACAACACATTCTATGAATTCCAAACTGGAGCAAGGAAAATTCAGTTTTACGTGATGTGGACCCCTCAAGATGTCCACCTGGCTACATGTTAATTGTATATACAGTGATGAAGTGTTCCCTGCTCACGCTTTTGTAGAATTTGTTAAAGCACACAGCCTTGGAAACAGCCAACAAAGCTGCATGGCCACCAAAATGAAAACTTGGGAGCGAATTGGATCGATCCATATAGCTGATCAGCTCTGCAGGTGATAGATGAGCTAGCACAAAAACTGGCACCGTAATGTGTTTCTTGGGATAAATGGGAAATAGAAGGGAAAAAAAAGAAACTGAAAGTGATATGGAACCTTCAGATGACCTGGGCGGCCGTGCTTTGAAATGATTTTTTTCTCCTCAGCCCATCCTTTTTACTGCTAGCTGTGGAATTTTCCTTTGGAAATATCAATACTCAGAGAAGGGAACGGAATGAAATATTAAATGAAGATGAATCGCCTATCTATTTCAGATCTAATGAATTAGAGGTCCGAACTTACAAATGTAACCCCTTATGTAACACTTTCCCCCCCAAAGTGTTTCAGTAGAAACTGCAGCGGTCAAATACAGTGTACTGTTTTCTCTCAAAGGAATGCTCCAGTTTGCTATAGTTCAAACTCTTTTGGCAGAGTTTAAATAGCTTTTCAGACACTTTTAAATGACTGGCAGCGAGAAGTGGCTGAAACAAAACAGCCCAGGCCGCTGTTCAGTAGGAGTTGTTCTCGGGTGATAAGTCAGAATTAATGCAACAATAAAAAGGTCTCTCCGCCAAAACACCCTAACCTTGACTGAACTATGCATCAGAACAACAGCACATTGCAAAAGGCCTTGCTGAAGGACTTGTCTCCAGCTAAGGGTAACGACGGCTAAGAACTCTTCAGTTTGTGACTTGCAGTGCAGGAAGTAATTGGATGGTGACACACTTTAGTTGTTGTTATGTATCTGGCCTGCAGCACATAAGATCTGAACAATTCAGTACATATGAGGTAAAGCTGGATTGTGTCAGATTTGTGTTGTTAAAAAGAGGAGAAACAAAAAACATGGTAAAATGTGATGTGCATGTGCTGTCGTGAGTCACTCAAAGACATTTTTCAGACTGTTTTATGGGTCTTTATTTAAGTTTAGGTCTCGAATGCAAAGTCTGGATTGTACTCATCAAGACATGATGGTAATATATATATGATAATTCCCCTTATATCCTGGGAGGACATACTCTTCACCAAATTTGGGTTGAGTTCTCTGACTGAATATTCTTTAAACACACTCACGATCATTAGATACATCATTCAACATTATCTTGGGGAAGAGGGAAGGGGTCTGAAATACAGTCAATTATACAAAATGTTCTTCTGCATGCAACTGCACATTTCATTTCCAAATAACAGGTCTCCAAATCCCCAGTTTCTATGTAGCTCAGTGCTCTCCAGCCCTGGTTGAGCAGATTTTAAAATCAAATCTGCTCCAGATCATTAAACCTGAAGCATCAAATTCAACCATGCATCAAATTTCTATTTGTTTCTATATATGTTTTGATAATACAGTGCAGAAATATGTTTCCTGAATCTGTAGGCTCTGCGAGTTTGATTCCTTATTACCGCGTGTTTGTATTATACATAATTCACATCTGGAGTTATGAGCCTACGAAGAGGGGTTAAGATACACACTATTAATATCTCACCCTGTGTAATTAATGGATTTGTGTGTCTATATTTTGCATGAAGGATCTGTAAATGACTAACTTACCTGTCACATTTGACATCTTCATTCAATCGAAATTGGAGACACATGAAAAACAAGTTTGCAGTTGCTTTAGTTGCAATATAATGTAATGAAAGAGAAATCTAAGAAGATATCCTCAAATTGAGAAACTTTCTCATTCCACAAATAGTGCAGCAGTTACATTCCAGCACCTTAACTTCTTGTTTGAACTTTCCCTTTCCGCCTTAAATGGTGCAGCAGTTACATTCTGCCACCTTAGCTTCTTGTTCAAACTTTGCTGTTCCACCTTAAATGGTGCAGCAGTTATATTCCAGTGCCTTCAGCTAGCATCACAGCCCTCGTGCTTCATGAATGGATTTATAAACGTGATTTTAAAAAAGGGCTGAAAGACAATTGCTTTTGTAATTCTGATCTTTATTTTTAGCCTCTGCCAAAAACGTAGGTCATGAAGCATGGGCAGTGTAAACTAAGCTAAGATTAGCGCATGGACGCTAACATGCTAATGGGAAGGAATCCTCAAATCCTTAGCTTTGACAACAGAGTTCATTACAGCTCTACATGTACACACAGCGGGTTTACAGCTGAATAAGGGAAATGATTTATTAGCATGTGTTTTAGTATTAGTATGTGTAGTATTAAGCCTGGAAGCCATACCTGCCAGTGGCAACATGTTTTATAGATAGTATGATTTGGATCGTGAGCACATTCACATTCTATCACTCTGGACCATCTTCATCTCATTTATTCATTAGACCTTGGCCTTGAGATTTAAAGGTTTTCATAGATGCAACATCTATGGAATGTAACACTTTACTATCATTTACCACCAGGTTTGGTCATTGTGAATTCAGGTAACTGTTACAAAATGATTAACATGTCTCATAAAGACATTTAAAGTATGCTTACGATTAAGATTACAACTAAATACATATAACTCATCAGTTAGCAAACTGTTAATTTACAAGCTAATTCACAGAATACCCCATTAATATATCATATTAAGACATTTATAGCACATTTCATAGCTTGATATGGTTCTATTTAGTTAATGCATCAAATAGTTATTTGCTAATGGAAGTGCCCATATTGCTTTACTTTACCATGGTTTCAAATGTGACTAAATCAGTCAGATTTTAAAATCGGAATCAATGTTATAATAATGCAGTGTGGCACAGCTGGTCAAGTTACAACTGAGCATAGCAGTCATTCTGCACTTCTCATAGTTACTGCTTCATTTCAGATCCACAGTGCTAGAGGTTAAAGCCAAAACAGCAAAAACTGCTACTGCCCACTGCATCGTAAGAAGTAGTCAAGGAATTAGCTTAGAAGCACATTGCTTACAAGTACTCTATTAACATCTTTCATTTGCTGTTTGCTAGATTGTAGGGCTCTTCTCTCTCTCTCTCTCTTTAGTTTGAGACAAATAGCTCACATTATTAGGGAGATGAGGCGACCAGGCTGTTTGCCACCCTACATTTTTTTCCCTCGTAGTGGAGCATGCGGCATGGGGTTTTATGATATATCATGAGTTATGCTAATAAGCAAAACATTTAGGAATGTTTCTCGCCGCTAATTTTGAGCTCAGCCAGTTTTCATGTCTCATTCTCTATTAAGGCACTTTATGAGACTGATCAACATCAGCCACAGTCAGCCAGAGACTTCTTAATGCTTACTGGCTTACTGGCTTCTGAGCTGTATAGTACTCTTTGGTTAACCCCTAAAAAGTAGAAAGAATTGGGAATTGTTCAAAAAAGTCTCAAAGAGGTGATACAATCGTGCTTGGGTATGAAGGGAAATATCCTGGGAAGTCCTAGTCCTTTATGGACATTGATACAATGCAGAAACATGTTTCCTGAATCTGTAGGTTCTGCCATTTCGATTCCTTATCACCCCGAGCTTGTACGTAGCTCACATCTGGAGTTATGAACCTATGAAGAGGGGTTAAGATACACATCATTAATCTCTCACCATGTGTAATTAGTGGATTTGTGTGTCTACATTTTGTGTGAACGCTCAGGAAACTTACTCATCACATTTGACATCCTCCATTCTCCATTCCACTGAAATTGGAGGCACATGAAAAACAAAATTTGCACTTCATGGTCTTTAAAATGAGCTTTAAAATGTGACAAAACATCAAATATCTTGTCTTTTTATTGCTTTAATTTAAATACAGGTTAAACCAAAGAGTGCTATACAGCTCAGAAGCAGTAAGCATTAAGAAGTCTCTGGCTGACTGTGGCTGAGCTATGCTGATCAGTCTGATAAAGTGCCTAGGTCGAGGCTTGCCAAAGGCAAGGAATGCATATGCAAATAATAACAATGTTCCTCAGTGAGCATTTGCAAGGATTTTTGGTATTTCACCCTCTACAGTGCTGTCAATAATATAACTGATAGAGAATCTGGAGAAATCTCTGTGTAAAGGGCAAGGTATGAAAACCACAACCAAATGCCTGTGACTTTCAACACCCCCAGATAGCACTGCAGTAAAAACTGGAATGATTCTGTGATGACATCACCACATGGGCTTGGGAATACTTCGACAGATTGTTATCCGTGAACACCAACCTTCAGGTCCGGAAACCCTGCTGACTTCCCTAAACTTGAGCTCATCTGAATTGGACTGATGCACAGTGGAGACATGTATTGTGGTCTTAAGGTATAGAAATAAAGGATGTCATGTTCTCTGAGTCAAAGACGCAAAGGACTATCCAGATAGTTACCAGTGTAAAGTTTAAAGGCTGTAGTATGGGGATGGGGGGATAATTAGAACAATAAAGGCACTATTTAGAATTTAGACTGCTCTTCCTGTCTTGTATTAAACGTGTGGCACGTTATGAAGTGCAAAATACAACAACAAAGCCCCCTTATGGTTGCCCAGCTCATATAACTGAACGGCAAAGAATTCTACTTTCAAAACTGGACCAGTTTGTGTCTTCTGTATCTGAACGTTTATTAAGTGCTGTTACAAGGTAAAGTTGATGTAGTACAGTGGTAAATATTCTCCTGCCCCAACCTTTTTAAGGCATTATATTGAAATCGGAATGAGTGTATATTTACAACAAACAGATTTCGTACTGTTTTTCAGTTTAATACAGGTCAAACATTTACGTTTTAGTGTATGTGCTGCCATTTCACATACTGTCACAACTTTTTTATGGAATTGGGTTTGTGTTAGTCAGAGTCATACAGATAGATAGATAGATAGATAGATAGATAGACTAATAATACACAAATTCCCTGATACCTTGTCTGTTGTGACTCATGAAACATATGATATATTTTCACTATGAAAGTGCAAAAGAAATGGCAACATAATCGCATATTCTTGTGCAGCTGAATTATATGAATAAATGATATTTGGCAAACAATAAAGACAAAAAGTTACTGCAGACCAGAGGTGCCAAACTAGTCTTATTCTGGACCACAGCACAGCACAGCACCTGGGAGTTTGTGTATTATTGCACCCCTAACACAAACCCACTTCCAAAAAAAGTATATCCTTCCATCCGTCGGTCCATCCATTCATCCATTCATCCATCACCCCTCACAATTGAACATGGAAGAAAAAACTCACAGTTGAGCTAGGATGGAAGAAATTTCACAAACTGACTTTTGGAACGGTGCACCTGCAGCAATAAGACTTTCTGTCTGTCTGTCTGTTTATGTTTGCTCATAGGCTTTTTGCATCTCCATATAAGTTTGACTCTCTCATACGCATTTTGGCTGTCCCTCTCATGTCCAAATGGCCAGGCCAAGGTGTACTACCATTCTAAGAATTTCACTGCCTATAGGTTTAGCTAACTCATTTGAGCGGTTTGCTCTCATTCGGGTGCGGGTTTTGGCTGGAGAGAAAACAGCAACAGGTATTTGTGCCGCCGATTCTTTCCAGGTGGTTTCCATGGCAATGGCAGTGGATCTTTTTGTTTCATGTGGAGGGCTTACTCTCATTCTGCGATGGCAGAGCGAGCTTCACTAAATGGCTGTTGAGTGAGCATCCCCCCTACCCCCTACACACTCCCGCCACCAGGTAAACAGCATTTTTCCAATCACTCCCTCGCTTTCGCCTGAAGTTTCTCCAAGATCAAAAAAAGCACATGTTGCCTCCCAGTGAAAAGAAAGGTTCCACGTCTGCCACGTGCACATACGTCAGTGCTGTAGACAAGCAACAATTAGAAGAATCATTAGCAAGTAAGTGTTGTTCTTCTGTACAGGGACAAGAGCAGATGCTTAGAGCTAGTATTGATTAATAGCTGCGCTGGGTGAAATGATTGCTTTTCCAGCCCCAATCTAGAAC
The DNA here is from genome assembly GCA_034552555.1 of Semaprochilodus insignis. Taxonomy (NCBI): domain Eukaryota; kingdom Metazoa; phylum Chordata; class Actinopteri; order Characiformes; family Prochilodontidae; genus Semaprochilodus; species Semaprochilodus insignis. The sequence goes on from CM067494.1 coordinate 20,021,275, forward strand.
CTCTGAGAAATCTCAGATTGGTGCCCTTTTGAGCCAAATTGAAATTCATCTTATCAGTCACATCCCATCACCATCTTTAAAGATAGGAAATTGTCTCTGTCCTTTCTGAACACGTTCAGTTTCATGCTATTCTAGATTCTAGGTTCACAGGACTAAAGGTAAGATCTCCATTCGTCTTCAGTGTGCTGTGATTTTGGATGGAACAGAACCGTCTGATTGTGTGATTGCAGGATTGCTCCATTTCATTTGTTCCTTAGTGCTTGATTTCTGACACAAAATTGGCACAAATGCATGAACACCCAAGTTTCGCAGCCAACAGACAGGAGATGTGACCTTTTAGAAAGACAATTGCACATTCTTGTTTTACCTTACCTGAATGGGTCTAAATCTTACTTTAAATCTGTATAAATCCCTTTAATCATAACCCTCAACTTAGCTTTTGCCTGAGGCCTAACCCAAACCATTACTCTGGCAATAACTTTAATTCCAACTATAATACTAGAACAATAGCATTTGTATGGCGATGTACTAATATAATATTGCATATAGGAGTGTAATACATGAAACAACTGTATTAAAAACTGATGTTACATTTCCATGCAGAGTAGCATTCATTTTTGGGTCTTGGTACTAATGACTGGAGTGTGAAAGTGAATCTTCTCCAGCATATTCCAAAGACTTTCAGTGGGGTTCAGGTCAGGATTGGCAGTGGCCAATTCATGTGTGAAAATGATTCCGCATGTTCCCTGAGCCACTCTTTCACAATTTGAGCCTGATTAATCTTGACATTGTCATTCTGGAATATACCTGTGTCATCAGGGAATAGAAAATCCATTAATGGGATGGCCGGGCAGTTCACTACATTCAGATGGTCAGCTGACTTTATTGCCATGTAACGTTGCTGAGCCTATCAACTGAAGAAATCCCAGATCATAACATTCACTCTGGAATAGGTACAATCTGGACTCATCAGACCACATGACCTTTTCCCATTGCTCTTTATATTCCCTTTTTAGCCTCACTAAGAACTAGTTTTCTTATGGCCACACAACTGTTTAGTTCTCTCATTTTGTGCATGTTGAAATACTCTTACTTTCACTATTAACCCTTGCAGTGAGTTCTACGGTTGATTTTTCACCATTCAACTTCACCAAGTGTTTTATTATTGATTTCTGGTTCAATAGAATGATATATATAGTAGTGTAATACATAATATTTTTTATACATAATATATTACTCCAACGCTCTAAATATGACCTGACTAAATGTATACATACACTAATTGTCAAAAAAAACCCTGATGGTCTTATCAACGTATTGCGCACTATAACCATAGCATTGTGGATATTACCATAGCACACTGTTGGCGAACCAACGAATTGTCCCAACAGCCACAACTGCGGACATTCAGGGAGCAGTGATGTCCTCCATGAGTCAACCATTGGCAGGCGGCTGCACGACACAGGACTACATGCACGCAGACCAGTACGATGACAGCCCGTAACACTATGTCAATGTTGCCAAGGACTGCGATAGTGTCGTGCCAAACTGTCATGGTGTGACTCAGAATAGCAGCAGGTCATCTTCAGTGATAAGGCCTGCATTTGTCTTGGTGGAGACAACCAATGAATCCATGTGTGGAGGCACTGTGGTCAGCGCCAAGATGAAGGGTTTGTTGTCACACATCCACCTCCACACCAATTGCAAAGCCTGCAGGAACTGCGTGAGCATATTCAAGCTGCACAAGATGGATTATCACAGGACACCATAAGGAATTTCTACAACTCCAGGCCAAGACGTATGGCGTCATGGCTGCACAAAACTGTACTGAGAGACACTACTTCTGTATGTGTAGCTCAATAAATATTGCCTATATCAATCTATATGTATCATCATTTGTTGTTAATGATAACCTTTATCCTCCTCCTGAATATCACTGCAATCTGACACTTCCTTCTGGATGCAACTATTTTTTTTTTTGATGATGAGTGTACAGTTGGTGCTAAATGAAAAACGTTTACATTAACCTGAACATCAAAATCATGTGATTTCCATAGGATGAACGCAGCTTTCGCTTTTTTGAACTGACATGTACAGTACATGACATACAGTCATATGTGAAACAGTCATACAGTCATTAAAGTTTGGGAACCCCTAGACAAAGCATAACCCACAACAAAGTTGGGATTTTACTCACTTGCAATTTCACAATTTCACAAGGGCAGCTAACCTCAATATTCAAATTATAAGTAAAGCGAGAGTGAGAAATAATCATGAATGAACACAAGGAGAGGGAATTGAGAATTTTATTCATTAATTTAAAAAAGCTATTCACACTCACATTGGATTTACAACCCACTGAAATGTGGAAACCAAAAATGGATATTTTAGCTATTTAGAATTTTTGGTTTCCACATTTCAGTGGGTGGTAAATCCAATGTGAGTGTGAATAGCTTTTTTAAATGAATGAATAATTAAAATTCTATAAATTCTATATACTGTCAGAAAAAAAGGTACAGCACAGGAACATCTTAGCCCCCCAAGTTACTAACAATCTAAATGCACCCCATTTTTACATGATTCTTGAGGTTCATTATGTACTTTAAATGAGTTTTAAAGGTACAGTACAGTCGCTTCTCCAGGCCAGTGAGCTATGCCAGAGTGGGTAATTGGAAGGGTCGGGCCAGTGGGCCCGTTACTGTGTGCTCAAGACACGAAGTCAGTAGCAATTTTCAAGAAGCATCTGCCTGTTTAAGGGCCTGTCCCAGCTTCTCTGTGGGGTTGCAGAGGACACTTCTGAACCTTGATTTTGTTTCTTTTGATACATTCAAAGGAGTACTTGCTCTTGTGCTTCGGGCCGTTGTCTCACTGCATAACCCAATCACCCTTTACCTTCAGATGACTGTTTGATGACAGGACGTTCTCCTGTAGGACTTTCTGGTAGAGAGCAGCTTTCATGTCAATTACGGCAAGTCACCCATCGGCCAGGGCCAACAAAGCATCGCCACACACGCCACAAAATTGCATCTGTGAATCATCGTCCCACGGAATATTACTTCAGAAGGCCTGGGGGTCACCAATGTTTTCTTTTCCTAATACATGACAAGCCTTCATGTTCATGTTCTTATGTTGGTAAGCAATAGTTTTCACCATGCAACTCCATAGACACCCTTTTTGTTTAGTCAATTGATGTGATGTGATGGTGGAATTATGAATGCTGACCTTATCAAAGGCCTGCATATCTTTAGATATTTGTCTGGGGACTTTTGAGACTTGTGGGCTGGCCACTTCTGAGAAGATTCACTACTGCTCCAAGTTTGGAAGCAATAACATCTCTCCTTGTGGTTCGCTGGAGGGCCAAAGACCTCGCAACCCTTTCCAGACTGATGTATTTCAATAACCTTCTCTCTCATCTACTCTAGAATTTCTTTAGATTGCGTTATAGTGTGCTGCTTTTTGGGGCATTTTAGCCTATCCACATTACCAGGAAGTTCTACTGAAGTGATTTTTAAATGATGTCACAAATCAAGCCCAGGCCTCCCAATCAAGCCTGTTTCCCAATTATCAACTAAATTTGGTTAACCGGTTGATTGAGTTACTAATGGGGCAATTACTGTTTCACACAGAGCCATTTAGTTTTGGAACTTTTTCATTTAAAACCGTATTTTGTGTGTACTCAGGTTGTCTTTGTCCTAAATTAAATTATATCTGGAACTACATCTGAAAATTATATCTGACAACTACAAGAAACAAGCAAACACAGCACTGCATATGAATTTTCAGAGCAAATAGTTAGCTTTTCCTCGAGTTAGCAATGCAGAGAGGCATATGACAGTAAGATGGTGCTGCACACAGCTCTGTGCCTTGGTGGATGTCATCACTTTGTAGTTTGAGGGACAGCTCCCCCTGGACATTGCATCTGGTACTGTAAACTGATGCTAAATGCATGAAAGCTATGGATGTGGTTAACTGTTTTTCATGCTCTGGGGTTTCTTTTGTTTGATCCCAGTACATTCTTACAAATATGGAAGTGATACCATAAAAGAACCTACTTCAGTGGCTGGTTCTCCAGAGGAATACCCCAGTAAAGCATTCACTGAAAGAGGTTTTAGAGGTTCTTCTGCTTTGCTCCAAACTCTTGTTTGGCAACATATCTTTGAGAAGAATGTTTGCACATCTGCATCTGGACAATAGCATTTTTCTGGACTTTACTGGGTCCTAACTGATCATACACCTCAAAACAAACTTCTGAAAGAACCACAATCCACTTTCTGCAAACTTTAGCCCCTTCCAACTTCAAGGCCCCAGTGGCTGGGTTTTCAATTTATAAAGTCTTTTTGAAATAATGCTTATTTCTCCCCATAAGTTTTTTTTTTACAGTTCCATGAAACTCTATACGCTTTAATATTATCACCTTTCAAATATTAGTCATATCTTCATTCGGATCACATATTCACCTCCTCATCATTCCAAACACTTCCAAAGTAAAAACCCTCACTAACATAAACACAAAGCTCTTTCAGTAATCTGCTATTGAGAATGCGCCCACTGAGACGGTGCACCAATAAGTCAAGAGTCGAACAAACACGCACCTGTCTTAGGAATTCGGAGGATAATAACCGTCGCAATTAATTTCATCGGCCTCTCTGAAACAGACGGCTTTGCTCCCCGCACGCCCTCATGTTTTATAGATGGGAAAAGCGGGTTCGGGAGCCATCTCCTGCCGATTCCGTCTGGCTGGCAGTCATGAGAGACACGTTTCCCAAGATCAAACACGATATCAGACTGAACCTGTGCCTTATTTGTTGTGCAAACTGGAACCATGTGATGTAGCAAGTAGTTGGGCTGGCTCAGCTTGTCTCTTGGGCCACGCATTAATAAATCATCTGTTTTTCTTGTTTATCTGCTTGTGTTCTTATTCCTCCCTTTTTACAACCAAAATAAATTGAATAGCCGCATGTGTAAACACTTCTCGACCACTCTCTGTCCCTCCCCCTGCGAACAAAGAGGCTTGATTCTGCGCACAAGAGTGCATGAATTATTGAGAGATTGGGTGTCAAATAGATTTGATTTACTCCGCCTTTGAAGTAACATGTGCAATCAGAGGTTTGTGTAGGCTACTTCTCCTCCAAAGAGATGACTTGCTTACCCCTCCTCGCGATACTTCCATTGAATTTCATAATGTTGCCTGTTTCTCTCAGAGACCTTGGAGGGAGTAAATGATTTAGATGAAGGATATCTGATATGAAACTGGTGCAGCCACATATTTTACTTACAGACTGGCTTTGATTAAATGTAGGGGCCAAACAAGAATGCAGTGTTAATGCTGAGATCAATGTTATTTGACTGAGTTCCATTATTATTGGGAAGGCATCATTTTCACAGCAGACTTTCTTTCAAAGCAGGTTTTTAGAAACCCAAATAACTATGTCCACACTTTACCCTTATATACTCTTTTTAGGAGACTTGCTTTCAGTTTTTCAGAGAAATCTGGAGGGACGTATTTCCACACTTAGAAAAATCAGTCTTAGAAGTTGGTTGCAGTTTCTGCTTCCCACAATTCAAACAAACTCAGATACATTCAGTGATGCTGAGGGAATTGTTGTAATAGCTATCATTGTTCTGAGAACACCAGCAGCTTCACTGTTTGTTCCATATTATCTGTAACAGCTTACTGACAGCTACACATCCTTTCAGACATTTAGGTGTCTTCTCACAGTGGAAGGATAGATAGAAACGTGTGGATGTGGCTTGATTTTCTCCCATCTCTCAAATATAATTCATCTTTGAGAGATGGGAGAAAATCAAGCCACATCCATAGAGGTTATAGAGGTTGGGAGGTTTACCTTAAAAAAAGTATTTCACAACAAATCACACATTACTTGGTACAAAATATAATATGTAATATATTATAATATAACCTAATCCTAATGATTACTATATGAAAGTAATATGATTAATTTCCATTACTATTGGATTACTTGTTTGAGTCAGGAGAACAATTTCAACAAGAATTTAACTCAACAGAATTTCACTGTTCTTCCATGTACATTACAAAGCCTCTCACTCAGTCAGTCATCTTCTTAACCATTTAAACCTTCTGGGGGGTCGCAAGGGGGGCCTATCCCAGCTTTCAATGGGTAGAAGGCAGGAAACACCCTGGACAGGCCACCAATCCAACACAGGGCAGACACGCAAATTCACAACTAGGGGCAATTTAACTATAATACAGTTGACTGCATGTCTTTGAACCATGGGAGGAAACCCACACAGACACGAGGAGAACATACAAAGTGGACGCCCCAGCCAAGAATCAAACCTAGGCCCTTCTTACTGCAAGGTGACAGCGCTAACCGCTGCACCACCGTGCAACCCTTCAGAAACACTCAGCGATCTTGAATTGATTGTGAACTGCTGCTTGTGAGGGTGATTTTTCACAAATCTCAGCAGGAGCAGGACCCCTCCTCTCTTCACATCAAAATTAGGAATCATCAGATCCATCAAATCCATCTATTCATGGGACATACTTATCCTGACAATGGCAAACTTCAACAAATAGTGATACGTTTGCATGTATGTGGTGTGAAGGTAATCCAGCTGGTGAGGACCCTATTTTTATAATACACCTGTATCCGGATTACTGTCTTTTCACTGTAATTGGCACACAGTTATCTTTTTTGTTTCCTGATTATGCATTGCCATGACCTGTTATTACCCAAGCCTGATTATCTTACATCTAATCCCCAGAACAATCAATAAATGATTAAATAATGACGTGGTCTCTGATCTTTGCAGAGTCCTGCAAAGATTTTATAATTTTATAAGATTTGTGGGTAAACTTAACAAAAGATTTGGAGAGTCAAATGGCAAATCTTGCTTCCCTAATGGAATATCCTGCTGTTACTTTGTCTTCTTGTATACCTTTTCACAAGCCATGTGTTGGGAAAGTAATTAAGCCTTCTTTTTCTTGCAATTAAGAACTTAATCAGGTTGTCAGTTTACATAGTCACCTCCCCTTTTTGTGTACCTCAACAGAACCAGTTCTTGAAATGCATATTAAGGAGGCTGTTGTCTTGGCTTTGTCTAAACTCTGTTCCATTATGGCATCTCACTTTTGTTATTAGTTACACCTGTGTTTTGTTTGATTATAGTGTTTGCACTTGTGTCTAATCACCTTTACGTGTTCATATCTTAGTATTTGTCCTTTGTTCTTTGTATCACACCTGCACGGCTTAGGAAACTTACTATGATTTTTCCTAGCCCCTGTGTGAACTATTGTGAGGAGATCAGACCTGCTTGCCTGCCTTTTTGTCATGATTATGGATTTGCTGGTGAATATCTTGTCTACTTGTGCTACTCTGAGTGTCTATTCTGACAACACCTGTTGGAAAAGGCTGTTAAATATGATTTTGCACTTACATCTCTTTGCCTTCAACAACCTTTTGTAACAAAGACACTCCTAAAAAGGCTTGTATGTACAGTTCTACATGTCTATTATGCGGCAGTTCTTTCCATGGATGGTTTCCACATACATAGATAGATAGCTGTGTTAAAGTGACACTGCATTTGCATAAAAGGATTTGAAAGGTTGTGTAGGTTTCTTTTATGGCAGTGGTTACAAACTTGTGAGTCCTCGGCTCCCCCAACCACATTTTTGTTGTGAGTTGGCAAAAATACTGGCCTTCTGGTGTCCTGAGGACTGTATTGGGAACCACTGTTTTATGGCACCTTTGTTTTTAAGAGTGGCAGGAAAAAGCCTGAGGAAGAAACCTTGAGAAGAACTAAGTCAGAGCCAAGAACTGTCTGAACAGAACACACATTCTCTTTCCGTGTGATAAAAGCCCCCCTGGTCCATGAGCTACAGCCCATGGGCTACCAATCCACTCCGTCACCAAAAAGCATGGAGCCTTCCGGCACTTCAGTCCCAGGCCTTCATCAGCAGCGTAGCCTAGCAACTGACTGCTCTAGTCATATGCAAAAATACTCCCCCTCCCATCTGCAAGCACACGCTCTTGTGACTTCAAAAGCAAGGGGGCTTGCGTGTGCAGAAGGCCGGCTAACAAGTCAGAAAATGAAGTGGATCTCACTACTCGGCCTGAACCACGTTAATTTGACGCAGGAGAGTGTTTCAGCCATTTGCCAGTGCCGAATTCATCTTGCATGGTAAGCTGAAGCTGGGGTTTGGCTGGCTGCAAATGCTAGAGTCCCTATCTGTAAAACCCTGTCTAGGCTCATTTTACCAAATCTTACAGCTAATGAAGGGTATTAAAAGTAGAGCTATACCAGTGCTGTTAACTCTGAGAGGTTTTCTATTATATGTCAGACACTAAAATAACATGTGGATGTGGGCCACACCTGGCAAAGCTATGGTTAAAGTGAGCCAAAGGTGGCCAACATCTTTAAAACATGCATTTGATCCACCTGTCCCAAAACAGATCTGGTCCACTTCTGGCACAGATACAGCAGAATTGCCTACTTTGGCTGAGGCGTGCCACTAATGTGGTGCATATGTGCCCTTCATCTTAAAACCGAGAGCTGTCCACCCACGTACCATCAATCCATGTGGCAAAAGGGTCAGATGAGAATGGGGAATGTGAATGTAACAATTTTGCCATCTGGGATGTTATAATAAAGTGGTCTTGAGAGCCCACATTTCAGTTCGTTTTACTCCCATAACTACATAACTTCAACATCAACAACAACAAAACCACACTTCTATCTGTCTCCTTCAACTCTTCAGACATCCATTATTGGTATTTTCTTCTGAGATTTAACTTTTGACTGGAGATGTTTGGTGGACCTGGCAACGCTGCCTGGCTTGATGTAAAGAGTGCTAATAATTAGCAAGACCTTCTTTCTTTAAAAAGAAAAATAGGTATGATAACCAGCATTAACCACTGGGAGATGTCTAAAGTCAATTCAGCTGAAGCTTGGGCTGGATTGTCTAATTATTTATTTAAATAAAAGGGAAAAAAATATTTTAAATGTAGCACTGCCAGCTATATCTCCAGAATGAGAACCCTCAGGGCCTTCTAGGTCTTCAGAGAAGGCCTAATGATTTTTGGGAATAAAAATTGCATGTCTGCAATTAGAATACATTTTTATTCAATAAAATCTTGCTTGTATTAAAACCCTGCAAGTATTTCAGCACTAACACACTCTGTTATTGTGACATTTTGAATGGAAACACCCACTGGGAAACTGGCCAATCAGGAATTGTTTTCCTCTGTGGTATAAGGATAGATGTAGCTAAGTGAGCTTTCCTATTGGCTAGCACTTCAAGGGCCAAAGAGAAGCCCTAACAGGTTAGAAAAATGAGTATAAAAAGTATTATATAACATTACATATAATTAGCTATGCATTATACTTTTGCCCATTGTTATAGATAACAGTATCCATACAGTGTCAGAAACCACATTAGCAAGGAAATTACGTAAATGGCCAGGACCCAATGGTGTTTCCAAATCAATTCTGTAATTAATAAGCAAATAAATAAATAAATGAATAATAATAAAAGTGTAAACAGTGTAAATAATAATAATTAATGATATGTATTATTATTATTATTATTATTATTATTATTATTATTATAAATCATGATTTTGGTAGCTTCATGCTTTTATTTTCTGTGCTATAATGTATAAACATTTATTTTGAGGCTGCAGACAGACTATATATATATATATCATCACTGAACTAGAGAAGTAGCCTGACTGTGTTTCGTTATACTACACAACACCGTTGATTTGAATTGAATTGAATTGAATTGAACAGTCTCTCTAGAAAAGGATATGACCATAAGGTGATCTAAAACGGCTCAGGTGGGCTTTTATCTTTGGACTCATATGACTTGAAATGAATGGAAAAGAATCAAGAGCTTCTCTCCAATGGCCCACTCATGAGCAGTTAACTTCCGGTGACAGACCTTGGAAGGCAAAGCAATGGGAAAGCTTAATATGTAAAATTTGGATGCCTTCAATGTCTTGGCAGGTTGGCTAAATTTGGGTAAGAAGAACATTTTTTTAATTAGGTTTATGATACATCTGTTCCACATTCTGATAACTACCCAACATATTACTGAATAAATTATACGCTGAAGAATTTATAGCTTAATAAAATATCTTGTGTTTAAGGGACTCAGGCCTACTTCCACTGAAAAAAAGCAAATTCTAGTATTGTGTGAACATTTTAAGAAGATATCTATAGCAGCAGCCACTGATAGGAATGCCATAATTGATTGGCTTCCACACAATGTCCAGGGTATTTAATTCGGGATCTGATGTATTAGAAACTGAAGCTATCTCCAAGCTAATGGTGGTTATTCCCGCGTATATTCCTGCATTTAAATTATGAGTGAGGCTTAGAAGATTATAAGTTTAAAAAAATGCTGTGTTTAACATTCACCTGGAGGCTGTTTCTATCCACTCGGCTCCCCAGACCCCATCTATCTCACGCACACAAACACACACATACCCATATTCCACACTAGCAGAGCCAGAAGCTTTGTGTTTTATTAATGGCCAGACCAGATGTCAAGAATTACAAGCATCAGGCCTCTGATGTATCTGCACTGAAATGCCTGGCTGAAATTGAGCCCGTGTTGTGGTGTACTTGGACAGCAGCCAAGGCCAAGCAGGTTGATGACCCACACCCCCAGACTTTGAGCATCCAGCGGAAACTTTGCTGAACATATTTGAGGTGGCAATGCGGCTACATTTCCTGCCCAAGTGAAAACATTCCCCTAGTCCCTTCATCTCAGCCAACCCATGATGCAGGAATAATTGATTTTTTTGCCTTTTTAATGTAGCCATGTCTTTCACTATTCTGTCCAAGAACTGTGGAAAGGTTTTACCTGGAGCCCTTTATTCATAAACAGAGTACTCCCCAATAACATGGATTAATTGTTCAGATAAATAATGTAATACAGACGTTATAATAAAGATGTTATAATGTTTAATGTCCAAAGTTTGCTTCTTTAGTTCTTCCCTGGAGCTATGAGGCTTATGTAGCTAGCATGTTATGAAAGCTTACAGCTGCATAAGGCCTAAAAGTATAAATCTTCCTTCAGACCACATGAAGTTGTTTAATAATCTCAAATAGAATTGCAAATGTGATTTCTGACAACATATGACATAGTGCTATCTAAGAAGTAGCCAAATGTATGCCGAATAGTAGTAGTAGTAGTAGTAGTAGCAGCAGTAATAGTAATAGTAGTAATAGTAGTAGTAGTAGTAGTAATAGTAGTAGTAGTAGCAGCAGTAATAGTAGTAGTAGTAATAGTAGTAGTAGTAGTGGTAGTAGTAGTAGTAGTAGTAGTAGTAGTAGCAGCAGTAATAGTAGTAGTAGTAATAGTAGGCTTCTTAGCTGGAACTGTTATGCAGTGTCAGAAACCGCATGGTATTTGGGGTAAAGGTTTCATACCGCATGTGTACGTAGATTGCACAATGCTAGGTGATGGTCTAAGTGACAGTGCTAACCCGACAGCTATTATTAGCCTGCCAGTTCCAGTATAAAACTAGCAAAGCAAGCTTCTGAAACCCTTGCTGAACTGAAGCAAGTAGAAGTGAGGACAAAGTTTTCTCAATCTATATTGGGCATCTCACTTAAGCAGAGGGGAATCCTCAGAGCCTTTTTAGACCTTTAGAAGAGGCCTAATGCTTTCTGTAAGAAACAAGAAAAGTCATGTATGTTGTATTTCAGTATTTTAAGTATTTCATTAATACTCTCATTTAATTGTTTTAGTTTTATTTGGAAAAAAGGCTTAAAACAGTCAGTTTGGAATTTGTCAAATCAGACTTTTGCTTCCATGCCATCTAATTGGATAGCAGCCACTCTAGTTCTCACGTTGGTTAGGACCTCAGGAGACACATTTACCTACCAGCATAATTAAGAAGAGACAGTGGAATAAACCAGTCATGTTTTAATTTACAATAAGTGGGACCAATTCATTTAAAATGTAACCCTAGGCCTTTAGGAAATGCTAGATATGTGTACGTACTTACTTATCTATATTTATTATCTATACTGAACATCTGTACCAAGCAATTTAGCTGTCTGAACATTAAGCTGCTTCTCTGAACATTAAGCTACTTCTCCTACCTGCACTGTACACTTTATATATCTATACTGTTTACAACACTTTGCACATGTCTTGCACACATACTGTACTGTTGCACACATTGTCTTTGTCTATTTGTCCTTATTTGTCTTATTGTCTTATTTGTCTATTTGCACTACACTCTATATGCGTATATATTTATACACATATTCTTGTAACTGCACTGGAGAAGGAGCCTGACCGTGTTTTGTTATACTGTGCAACCCTGTACTGGTATAATGACAATAAAGTTGAATTGAATTGAATTGAATTGAACAGTAGCAGCAGCTCTACGGCAGTGCTCTTTACTACGAGAACCATTGTAAAACTGTAACATACAAGGTATACAAGGTCCTGCTTTCTTTCTCTCTCTATCTCTCTCTCTCTATCCTTCTCTCTCTCTCTCTATCTTGCACACTCTCATCCTTTCAGAAAATAAGATATAAGACTCTGCATTTTTATGCGTTTTCTCAAGTTGACTTTTCCGTCAGACCAAATTACAGTAAAATATTTCGTCTCCTCCTCTCCTCACTAGGCTCATTTTTACTACTTTTCTGCTCCATTTTTCTCTCTTGTTTAATGGGTGACAAAAGCCTTCCTTAACTGTAATTGGTCCGAAAGTCCAATCCACACTACACAGGACCCGAACCATGGTTCAGTTTGATTGAGACCACTTCTCGTGGTTGAATCAAACTTTGGGTCTTTGGTTCAGACTGTGGTCTAGGAAACCTTTCACACATGCTATTTTGGTTTAGTTCCAGATCAAACAAGGCAGGTGTGAAAGCACCTGTGAGTCCAATGCTTAGAATGAGCCCTTGCGCATCTATGGTGACACAAGTGGGATGCTACAATTTGTTATAGTCTGTTGCAAGATTTACATAAACCATATTGAAAAAAAATAGCTTTGAATTCTTATTTTTATTGTAGGTTTATTCTAGAATGTAAACAGGCTGTAGCTTAGTGCTAACATACAACTATAATTCTCTTAGGTTAACAAGTATAAACTAGCGTTATCATAGGGATGTCTTTTTTTTACTGTTTTGACATTAATGGCCTGTACCAAAGGCCTTGGTCTAATAGTCATGGTTTCCCACTGCAAAGACTATGTAACGTTTTGCACTTAGATGCTAGAGGTTGTTTAAAGTCAAATGCAAGTAGTGATACTGATGTCTATGTGTGCAAATACAAATTTGAACTTGAGCTCACCAGACAATTAGTCACCTTGCATGTTTAAGGTGGTAGTAATTTCAGGCTCCTGCAGATGCCTCTGCATGAGGTTGATTGGGCTGTAAATACCTGTGGGGTATATGACGGGATTCATAGGTTGATAAGAGGTGGTACAGTGCAGTGAATGTCTTATCTGATGTGTGGAAATGAGTCCTAAGCAGATGTTAGTGCATGGCTAAAAGGAGTAATCGCATTTGGGAGTGCCAAAGGCCGTAGTGTGAAGGAAGTACCTGAATCTGAAGGTGTATAGAAGCGTACAGTCATACAGGTCAACCAGAAGGCTAAAATCCCAGTCTACAGGAAATTCTCCTCGGAATTGTGCCAGGGAAGGCATCCACCAAATCTGGCCCAACTGTGATGCAAGAATGTCTGAACATTGATGTGGCCTAAATCCAGTCCCAGGTGTTATTCGTACTCATGGAGGTATTAGGTACGTTCAGTCACAGGTGACTATTTTTTTTTTTATTTCTGGTGAGCTTATATATATGTCTTCACAACTATTTAAAAAAAAGTGGAATATAGTAAAAATAAGAAGAGAATATTCTATGTCTAGGACTGTCCAAACATTTGACTGGTAGTGTATATAGCCTGCCGCATGATATATTATAAATGTTATATATATATTACCTTTTTATATATAACTCACTGCCAGATATTGCTTAGATACCCCTTGCGGTACTGTTAGAAAGGTCACTCCAGGTCACCCATCCCTACTTGTTGTGCATCATGAACCCACAGGCCTCGAGAGAGTGGCTGATAAGCGACACGTTCCGCTCACTCAATAATTCAACAGCTGTGATGAGGAACAGCACGGGGGCTGACTGCATTTAACAAATCCCTCCAGTCTCTAGCTATCATGAAATATTTTAGGACCCAATTAACAAAAGGCTAGAGAAAATGTCTCTAATTAAAGTGGGTTGTGGGGGAAAATGGGGGGTATGTGCGGGTGCCTTCGTGAACGATTACTGGCATGTCATCGACCCTTGGCTGATGCTATTAACTAGCTCGACCATTCTACTGGCAGACTGCGGGGCAGGACAACTGGTGGGCAAAAGGTTGATTTCGTGTTAATCAAGTCAGTTAGAGCTGGAGGGGCTTCCCCACATAAGATTTTATGGACTGCACAGATTTATCAATAACCAACAGTTGGACCCCTTGACATTTTCGTCAGGCAGGAAAGGAAACAATAACATTTGTAATTTGATGAGTTCTTGCATGGAATGTCATTGCATAATATAAATACTTGAATTTCCATTTGATTTAGATGAATTTACATATGCAGGGTCCTATATGTTGATCCTAATTTCAGAGATGCAGAGATTGTAGCTTAAAACCTGAGGGCTAGATCGAAATATGTGAGAAGACAAAGAGCAAAAGCTAAGGCTAATCTAAGGCAGAGAATTGCACACGCCGTGTATACCACCTCCAAATAACTGCACTATGCTTGTGATGTGTGGGGTTTAAAAGGCACTGCAGAGACAAAAACAGTGACAAAAGAGAAAAATGAGTTCAGTAATGTTGATTGGATGATATAGATGTTAGTATTTATCGCAAGATGATACATGGTGTATATCAAATACCATTTGAGCTGGTGCAGTTTGTGAAATGCAACTAAACAGAGAGCAATGATCTGTAAATTCACTTTGATTTGTATTTAAAAGAAAATAGTAAAAAGACTAAATTAATTTCCATCAGTCCGCCACCTGTCCAACTCAGAAGTACACTCATCATCAAAAGAATAGCTGCACAAATAGTTGTACCCAGAAGGAATCACCGAACAGTAATAAAACTTTGTGGGTAGGTTTGACACTGTGAGCGAATGATTCAAATTTCATGCTCCGTCGTGCATGTGATGTGAACAAGGACAGGCCTTATCACTGTACCCGACTGACCCAACAGCCATGATTGTGGACATTCAGCGAGCTGTGATGCCCTTCATGAGTCATCCTGTTAGTGCCAGCACCACTGGCAGACCGCTGCACGATGCAGAACTACTGCCCTTAACACCACGTTAACATCACCAAAGACTGCAATGGTGTCGTGCCAGACTGTCATGGAGTGACCAACGAATCCCTGTGTGGAGGCACGGTGGTCAGCTCCAAGATGAACGGTTTGTTGTCCAGAAGGCCTGGTATCACTCCACCTCCAGCCCTTCCGCAAAATCTGCAGGAACTGTGCGAGAATATTCAAGCTGCATGGGATGGATTATTGCAGAACACCATTAGGAACCCCTACAACTCCAGTGCCTGAGACATATGCATGCATCACAAACATGGTGGCCCAATGCCATACTTAGAGGTACTACTTCTGTGAGGCTCAATAAATATTGCTCATATCCGTCTAAATGTATCATCATTTATTGTTGTTCCTGGTAACCTTTATCTTCCTTCCAAATAGCATCTGACACTTTCCTCTGGGTGCAACTGTTTTTTTAAATGTAGACAGTGTATATTGAGGGACACCCTCGTTTACAATGTACAATATTTAATGTTTTACCCTATGAATTTCATTGTTATTTATAAATGCTGTATACTCTCACTCTAAAACTAATGCCTGCAACATGTTCCAAAAAAGTTGGAGCAGGGCCAATTTGAGGCTTAAAGAGGGTATGTAATCATGCTTGGGTACAAAAGAGAACATTCAGGAAAAGCCAGATCCTTTATAAGCAAATATTTATGACCAATAATTACAAATAATTCATCAGCAAATAGTTCAGCTGTTTAAAAACAAGTTCCTGGGCAAAGACATTAGGTATTTCATCCTGCATAATATCATCAAAAGACTCATAGAATCCAGAAATATTTCTGGGCATATAAAGTGAATACAAAAGCCACGACTGGATGTCCATGAACTTTGACCCCTGAAATGGCACTGCATTAAAAACAAGACATGCTTCTAAGATGGATATCACTGCAGGGGCTCAGGAATGCTTTGACAAACCGTTGTCAATAAGCACTGTTTGCATTTGCAATTGGAAGTTAAGACGGTACTATGCACCGTGGAAGCCATATGTCAACAACGCCCAGAAACACTGCTGTCTTCTCTGTGCTCATGGCTGAAATGGACTGATGAAATGAACACAGTGGAAACGTGTATTGCAGTCTGATGAGTCAACCATTCAGACTGGTTTTGGATATAATGGATGTTGTTTTCTTGGAAGCAAAGAAAGAAAGGACCATCAAGACTGTGAACAGGGTCCAGTTTAATAGCCAGTGTCTGTCATGTCTGTCATGGATGTGTTAGTGGGTAACTGGCACATCTGTGAAAGCACTATTAACACTATTTGCCACTTTGCCATTTGCCGACATCTTCAGGAACGTCTATGTTGATCTCAACATGACAGTGCCAAGAAACAAGAATGCATGGCTGCATCATTAGTGCTAAACATTCTTGCCTGTAGTCCCATTGAAAATGCGGTGCATTATGAAACACAATATACAACAAAGGTTGCACAGCTGAAGGCTCGGTGGTAAACATGCTCCTGTCCCAACCTTTCTGGAGCATGTTGAAGGCATCTAATTTGGAACAAGCCTACATATCCAAAAAAAAAAAAAGATCATAATCAATAATCAAATATCATGCTTTTGTAATATTTTCATTACAGGGACTTGTTTTTACTTGGGTTTGACATTCTGTGCCAGCTACTTTGAAACTGAAGTTTGCAGAACTGAATTGTGTACTGAACACAACAATAAAGCACTAAATGAATAATTAATGCTCTGTTATTTTTTTGAAGTGATCCGGAGTCTTCTAGTGATGCTGCTGCAGCCCTGCTACCTAAGTGTTATACGTGTGGGGGGAGCATGTGAAGCCTGAAGTGGCAGCAGCTCTAAAACTAAGCCCCCTTGTTCCTGTGTGTACACCAGTTCATCTCTTAATTGCAAGAAAAATCAGCCGCAACACTCCTGTCACCGAGGAGGAGGGGTTGCCATGGAAACGGTACAGAACTTCAGCAAGGGAGGCCTTGGCTTTGATTGGCCTGGAGGTCTGGTCAAAGGGGAAGAGTCTGGATGGCAAGCAGGTGTAACAAGCATAACGAGAGCCGATTATCAATCACAACAGAGCACGGAATTGTTAGCTATTACATAAGCACCTTGCGTCTCAGCCTCCCTATGACAGCTAACAAGCAATACTTATACAGACAAAAAGGCAAAAAAACAAATGTCAAGTCAAGAGGCTTTTATTGTCATTCCATCCATGTACAAGTACACAGTGGAGTGAAATTATATTTCTCCAGGAACAAGGTGCAACATGGAACAAAAGAGTACAAAGTGAAAACGTGCAGACATAAGTGTGTAAACACAAATATGATAAATTTATTGTATTGTTTCTAGTTTTAATTTTTGTTAAATGTAGACAGTTCCTCCCAAATGTAGCTAATTAGCTGTCAGTGACTGAACTGTGCTCCTCTAGTGTTACACCAGAGCCAGGAGGCTAATGTAGCTAACAAGTAATGGAAGCTTATAGCCTGCCAATTAGCATTATGCAAACTGGCAGCCTAGAACATTACTAACATGCCTCAAATGGCATTGGGTTGTTAAATAATCTAGGACAGGCCTGCTTTTGTGTTTCTGACACTGTATGGCACTGTCATCTGGTAAAAAACCCAGACAAAAGTGCACACAATATGTTGCCCTCAATATGGCTGCTAAATTACATAGTTTTGCCCATTTTAACAGATAACATTGTCATACTGCACTGTAAAAAGGGGTTCATCAGTTCAACCTGGTGGGAACAAGCAGTCGAACTACACTGGCAAAAAACATAACGCACCCAGATGGAAATGTCGGATTGCTGCAAAACTCGGTAAGCAGTTATGTCTCAGGTGGACGTTGCTAGATTACAGGTGTGGTCTGGTTACGTGAGGGCATGCACACACAGCGAACAGGCTCCGGACGGTCCAGACAGACCACCGTTTGATCTGAGAGAAGATTGTTTGATCCGTCAACAACCTCAAGTAGCTCCCACAGTTTCCATGCAGTCACAGGTGGCACCTTCATTACACACCCCGGTCTCTGCCCGGACCATTTCCAGGCACTTAACAGAGGGAAATTTGTTATCACAGCAGCCATTACGTGTCCTGCCACTGACAGACAGCCACCGTCACCTTCATTTGCAGTGGTGGTATGAATAAAAAACCTGGGCTGCTACAGACGAGAACCGCATCGTCTTTAGTGATGAACTTGCACTTCACTTTACTTCAATCCTGCCTTTGCTGTGGAGCGACACACTGCCCTAACTGGTGGTGTGACACTTTGGGGAACTATTAGGACATCCTCCAGACACGTGTTGCCTCTCATGACAGGGCTTTCAGCTGGCGTTTTTCAGAAGGGTAATGCTCACCCACACATGGCAAGGGTTTCCTAGGATTGTCTCCGCCAGATTGCAACACTTCCTTGGCCTGCCCTGTCGCCAGATTTAACACCATTCGAGCATTTATGGGACCACCTGGGACTTCAGCTTCAGCAACCTACGAGTGTGCAGGATCTACAGGCTCAGCTGCAACACCTGTGGGCAAATGTGCCACAGTATGCCATACGGAACCTGTATGCCTCCATGCCCAACTGTATCTCATCTTGTATCCAAGCTAGAGATGGCCCAACAGGGTACTAGAGCCTACTTTCAGTCGTACAGTTTTCCCCAATAAACTTATTCTTTCACTCTAATATCTAATATTCACACATATAAGGTTTCATTCAATTCCAACTATTGGTGCGTTATTGTTTTGTCTTGGTGTAGACAACCAACGAACTAGTGGGTGGAGGCACCGTGGTCAGCGCCAATCTGAACAGTTTGTTGTCACGCGTCACATGTCCAGAAGGCCTGAAGGTGTCACTCCACCTCCACCCCTACCGCAAAATCTGCAGGAACTGTGTTAGAATATTCAAGCTGCATGGCATGGATTATCAAAGGACACCATTAGGAACCTCAACAGCTCCACACCGAGATGCCCAACGCCACACTGAGAGACACTACTTCTGTATGTGTAGCTCAATAAATATTGCCCATATCGGTCTAAATTTATCATCATTTATTGTTCCTGGCATTCTGACCTGCTAGACTTTATGATGGGGTGCTGTGGGGCATCCCAGCATCATGTTGCTGTTTATCGATATGACGCTACATGGCCCAATCCTCTTTCCCAGTGTCAGTATGAGCCTGAATTTGAGTAGTCAGGTATAAGAACGCATAACATCAAAAGGAAGAAACCTTGAAAAACTCAAAAGGAGAACCCTTCCTCTTCTGGTTAAGAGCACCCTTTGAATTCATTGTTTTGGTGATGTGTTTCCCACCTTATAATGAATCATTTTAGCCATTTTTGCTTGTTGAAAGAGGCAGAATGCATGGGATCTTCTGAAAACAGAGGTCATTTACATATACCTTAAAGGCACAGCAACAAAAAACTGTTCAAACTCACAAAAAAGTTCTGGATTAAAGGGAAACACAAACAAAACCTAACAAAAATGCAGGATGAGGGCCCTTTAAATCTGTTCATCCATTTAATTCCAGTCACTATTGAAAATGTAGGGTTTACAGCGTCCGCATGTTCAATACCACAGTGAACTTTTAGCTCCTTGAGTGTGTTTCTCCCCCCTGCCCCGCCTGAGGCTATCCAGCCATCAAAAGAGGCTTGGACATACCAATGAGCTGGACAGGCCAACAATTCACTGCAGAGCCCATCCCCACCCCACCACTTAACATCGCTTTTCAGTCTGACAATTATGCACACCATGAGAATGTGCCAAGATGTCAGATAGCCAGAACAGTTTCCATCAATAATTCAAGCTTTCAGGATAAAAGTGCAACATTAGCACTGGATCTTTTAGGAAAACGGTGTGTACGTGTTTATGTGTGGCTGGTGGTCCGTCTATATGAAGCTGTTTGTATGTTGTACGTTGTCACTCTCTCTGCAGATGAAAGATGCTTTCTTTCTCCATCGCATTACTTTATCTTAAGCACCCTCCATCATCATGCGAAACGAACGGATGATGTGAAATGACTGGCCTGCATTTGAACCATTTCTGTCTGATGTATCTATAGAGATGAAGCCTGAAATATTCATGATACAGTAAATGGAGTATAAAGGCAATAAAAACGTGAACGGTTTTCCTTTCTGCTTCTCTTTCAAAGCCCAAGTCTCTGTCGGCATTAGGCTGCGTTCTATCGGTTCCCTCCGATTATTTGATTTATGTTGGCAGGACGTATTGCCAACCACATCTAGCAGGTTCGGTTTCAAAAACATCTGTCACCAGGAGCTGTCACCTTAAAGCTCAATCAGATTTGAGGTGAGGCTTCACGCTGCCTGTTTTTGCCCTTCTTCTTCTTTTGCGGGCTTGTTAACGGGCTTTCTTCTATCACCCTGCCTGACACATTATTCCACATTTTGTAGGGTAAAGGCATATTGTGTGCAGGACTGAAAAAAACAATTGAGCTATATGGAAATCATTCTCTGTAGAGGAGGCCGGGGTTTAGCAAGGGTAAACCCTATTTCGTCTCTTCTATATTTCAATATACCAGTGCTGTCATATCAAATCCTTATTTTTTCCCTTCTTCTTCTTCTTCTTCTGCTTCTTCTTCTTCATATTTTATGTTCTTTGTGTTTTTACACCATGTGAAAACACTGGCTGCCCTTTACACTGCCTGAACATTTGATGATGAACGGACCAATGGAAGTGGTCCAAAATAAATCCATTTCAGAGTAGCTTAATGTGAAGCGGCTCGTGTTGACAATGAAAATCCATTTCTAATGCGTTATCAATCATGCTAGTAATAAAAACACATTTTAGGCCAAAATCTTATCTCAACTGTACCATAAAACCCAACTCTAAGGCATCAGGCAGCAGACATCATAGCCCTTTCATAACAGTTTATATCTTTCTGTGAGCTTTTAGATTAATTAAACTCTTTTGGATGCAGAGTGGTGGTCAAGAACGCTAGACTCCGGACTGAAGAAATTTGTTCTTAAGAATGGTTGGAGAAGGAGCCCTTATATGGCATTACACTAAAGAACTTGTTGGTGTCTTAATTTTTAAGTGTGGGGTATAGCTGCAGTATCACCTACTGCACCAATGAGTATATAAAACATTGGAAAAAGACTGAAACTCGTTTGTGTTTGTGTTGTAAGTTCATTTTCATTTATTATGCATGATATTATGTTAATATATAATATATTATGTGATATTTTCTAATGTATTTTGCAAAATAAAATCTGTAATACTGTATACAGGCTAAAGTAGCCCACTGGGCAAAAAAAATAGGAAAAACAGGATTCATAGATTGAGAAGGGTGGTACAGTGCAGTGATTGCATTTGGGTGTGCAAAAGGACATAGTGTGAAGGAAGTAGCTGAAATAGCAGGTGTATGGAAGCATATGGTCATATAGGTCTACCAGCAGTGGCTAAAATCCCAGTCTACAGGAAAATCTCCTCGGAATTGTGTCAGGGAAGGCATTCACCAAATCGGGCTGAACTGCGCAAGTGTGTCTGAACATTAATGTCGCCTACATCCAGAAATATATTCAGTCCATGCCAAATCCAATCACAGCTGTTATTCATGGTTGTGGAGGTATTACACACTATTAGGTACATTTCAGTCACAGGTGACAAATTTTTTAACTGGTGAATTACATTGTAGTCTCAGTCTAACTTTGCACTGTAAATTCTGGAAGGAAATGGTGGGGAGGGTATCCCCTGTCTCCTTTTCTCTTAAACTCATTCAGATTCACCACTTAAAGTCAACTGGATATAATAAAAACAACATACAGTGCTGTGTATTTGCCCCACACCTGCTGCTTGTAGTCTGTTTGAAATAAAACGCTAAATCAACTAACGGCATGGGTTGCACCAATGTACAAAATACAGGTGGTCACCCATCGTCGGTGAGCTGTTGTCTTTGGTATTCTGGTCTAACTAACCTCAGGGTGGTGCTGCAGAAAATTTGTTCTCCCATTTGGTCCTTTGGAGCCTAGCAGCTTCACAATATACCAGAGTATATTTGTAAATCTGAAAATGTTCCCAATTTTTCCAAGAGAGTGGTGGAAAGAGTGAAGTGTTATTCATTTCTGTAGACGGAATAGGAGATTAAAGGCAACATCAGCATGGCTTTGGCGAGTGAGCAGCCAGTCAATGAGCAAGTCAACATGGGAGCCCCAGAATACCAGAGGGTATTTTGCACACTGGTTTGCACGCATCACTCTGTATTTGCTGCATTTTAGGCAACTGCTGTATGTTGAGGGAAAATACATTTGAGTCATCAGGTGAGTACTCAGTAGCATGAGTAGGATCTTTTGGACCTTAATGCGAGACCATTTACTATGCCCCCACTGCACAGAAATGACTTTCAATTAATAACAAATGGTTATTTGCATGTTTATTCTGCATTGATGCATCTTAAATGAGTGGAGTTCTAGCCATGCCACACCAACCATTAGCACTGAATGTATTTGGTTTGCTCAATAACATTGAAATAAATGCAATAAATCCACAAATACAGTCAAAAATAATCTGTTGTTTAGCAGCAAAGTTATTTATTTTATAGGCTAGATGTTTACAGAAGAACACAGGTTTGTTCCCTAACTTCTCGCTGCATTCTAGCCATCGCATGGATTTGTTAAATTCCAGCAGCAGTGCCTGATTTAATTTAATGGAGGGTTGGATAGATAAACTAGGTATTGGATGGTAACTGTAAATACTGGAAGTCCTTGGGGAGCGCTTTGGAAAATGCTTTATCTAATGCTCATTAAATCAGAATGGATTTTTACTTGCTTTTATTCTAATGTGTTCCTGGAACAAATAAACACTCACTGCCCAGATAAATAACTTTATGTATCATTTTGGCAGAGACTTTTGCACAGTAGTGTATATATTGCAATATTATTGTTGACAATAAGAAGCGATTGCGCACTTAAAATGTAATACTAAGTAGCCACCTTAATTACAATACCCAGTACCATAATCAGCTCAGTCACTTAATCACTCCTGTTTATGATCCATTACATACTATGTTTTAAACACATGGAAGCCTGGAGTTGAAGCTCACTCATGGGCCATATTTAATCCACATTCTAACAGTATTTTTGTATATAAGGTACAATGTCTGTCTCAGTAATGTCTCTAAAAATTATTCATTTTAAAATAATACACTTTAATTGGCCTGAGCAGGATGTAAGACGTAAGAAAAGGGCTCCACATGACTGAAGACTGTTCTGTTGGGTTTGTAAGATGGTCAGGAAGCAGATTTTTGTAAGCAAATGCTGGATGTACCATTGATAATGAAATTAGTCAGCTGGAATCTGAAAATCTTAGTTTATTTAGCAGGCAGCTAGCATATCTAGTGAAATCAGGTGAGTACAGGAGGCAGACCAAAAACTGACCAGTCTCTTTCTTGCTGAATTAGGTAAGCATACATTGTCAGCTCTATGTTGCCAAGTTGTGAACACAAACTGCAGTGCTGTAGCTAGCCAGGTCAGTCTTCCACTTATATATTAAGTGTATACCATGTGTATTCTTTAAGAAGACCAATTGCATATTAGGGGGTAAATGGGTGGGGGAGGGTTGTTTTATTTGGTTTCTATTTAAAATGTATCTGTTGTACTACTGCTGTGGATGATCCAACAGACCAAGTCAGCTGGAAAATCTTCTTCTAGTACTCTGAAGGGGTAGGCTGAACCTGAGAAGGCCAAAAACAAACAGGGGGTCCAGTCACCATGGGTACTAGTGCAAGTTTCCTCTCTAGTTACAGGACAATGGTGTCATTCATGCGATAGCACTTCTTGAGTGTTTTCGTTCAAGAGTTCTGCAGAATAAGGAAAAGCAAATAAGCCCCAAACATTGAATCAAAGGTGCTTGAAAGGTTCCCGGCCTAGTTTAGATTCTGAGCTCTTACTGGTCCTATAATAGCGCATCACCTAGGCCTAGTTTTATATAATAACAATCAGTACATCATCATACCAGACTAGTTTACATTCTGGAGCTCTTATTGGTCATGTAGTAGTGATCAGCCCCAGCCTAGTTTACGTTTAGGAGATTTAGGAGATTTCTTATTGATTGTATAATAGTGATCAGCACACCATCATACTGGCCTAGTCTACATTCTGGAGCTCTTATTGGTCATGTAATAGTGATCAGCACATCATCATACCAGCCTAGTTTACGTTTAGGAGTTCTTATTGATTGTATAATAGTGATCAGCACACCATCATACTGGCCTAGTTTACATTCTGAGCTCTTATTGATTGTATAATAGTGATCAGCACATCATCATACCAGCCTAGTTTAGATTCTAAGCTCTTATTGATTGTATAATAGTGATCAGCACATCATCATACCAGCCTAGTTTACGTTCTGAGCTCTTACTGGTTGTAAAATAGTGATCAGCACATCATCATGCTGGCCTAGTTTACATTCTGAGCTCTTACTGGTTGTATAATAGTGAACAGCACATCATCATAGTGGCCTAGTTTACATTCTGAGCTCTTACTGGTTGTATAATAGTGATCAGCACATCATCATAGTGGCCTAGTTTGCGTTCAGGAGCTCTTATTGGTCGTATAATAGTGATCAGCACATCATCATACTGGCCTAGTTTACATTCTGAGCTCTTACTGGTTGTATGATAGTGATCAGCACATCATCATACTGGCCTAGTTTTCGTTCAGGAGCTCTTATTGGTCATTTAATAGTGATCAGCACATCATCATACTGGCCTAGTTTACATTCTAAGGTCTTTTGGGTTGCATACAAGTGATCAGTACATCATCATACGGGCATAGTTTACATTCTAAGCTCTTATTGGTTGCATAATAGTGATCAGCACATCATCATACGAGTGTAGTTTACCTTCTGAGCTCTTATTGGTTTTATAACAGCACTGCTGTAACTTTATCTTCATCTAGGGAGTAAAAGATTCACTAAACTGTGTTTAGCTTCAGCTGCGAGAGTTAGCAAACACAGAGGATCCTCAGTGGGATTGATACAGCAGCTCTACCTGCTTTAGAAAGCTGGAAAATGTAAAAACATAAGTGAGTTCTATTACATAATTGGGCATATTTGACATTACATTCTCAAACACAATGTAATTTTACTGTTATTGCTGTATGCTTGAATTTGCTGTGAATTGAGCTCCACCTGTAAGCCCTTTGTGTACAAACATATGAGTTCAATTATAGAGCACTTCTCAACCAGATCGCAGCATCACAACCAAATGGTGTATACAGATCTTCCTCACAATCACTGCATTGTTACGTCCGGCTGTGAATAGTGAACAGTGTTATCGAACTTCCACCTGCACTGTTGAACAGAGCGCTTGCCTTTTTCAGCCTCCCTCAAACATCTTCCTTTATCTTCAGCACAGCACAGCGGTTAACATGTCTGGAAGTCCATCCAACATGGATGATAGGCTACTTTGTCTTGGCTGAAAGTTTGTGTGACCCTGCGTGTCTGCAGGCACAGAGCTCAGCAGTGATCTTAGTAAAGGCTGTGGCAGTGGTCTGTACTGCGCATCTCTTTGAAAATAATGCATTTTTAAAGTGCAAGTGTGAACACATTCAGCATGAAAGCATGCATTCAGAGGGCAGCGCGTATTCCACAAAATCTGGGTCTGATCCATGCGAAATCTGCCTATGGTGAGTTTTCCTAAGCAGAGAAGGAGCAGAGCGTTTCTTTATGGTCTACACTGCATCACAGCTTCCTATATAACTATATAGACTATAGAAACTAACACTTATTGCGCTTCATCTTGGAGGGGAGAAAATCCAGACAGTTTAATTCTTCCTCCTCAGCCCATATAAACATTAGCAGTGTTAGCAAACACCCTGAACACCACAACTAACAGGCAGACACAACATCAACACCGAGCTGCGGTGCTGAGGGGTCAGTTCCTCAGGATTTTAAGCAAACCTTGATGATAACAATTTCCAGGAGGTTCGTACACCAGTGAATTAAAGTTTATCTCTGATTTGAGCACTTTTAATGACAAATATTAATAAAACTGTCCCACCGGTCAGCTCTGCGTTCACTCTCCAGTTCAGTTTAATACTTTGTTTTTATCGGTTGCTTTGTTGTGTCACATGACGAGCGGGTTGTTAAACGTGATGGAGTGGGAACTCTGGTAGGTCTGTTTAGTTGAATTATTGGTGTGTTTAAGAACAGGCAGTAGGCACAGTCATTGTTCACATGACTGGAAGCTGTTTAACACTGTTTCACACTTTTTGGTCTATAGCAGACTGATCTCCAACCTGGGTGCTGTAAAAGTAGCTCTCCTGTTAATTCTCTGTTAAATGTGTATTTCCCTTGGGCAGATCTACAGTAGATTTCTTTGACCCATATTGTCTTTAGCTGCTTTTGTTTTCTGCCACTACAGTGGGCCTGGTAGTCTGTAATTATGTGAAAAGGGTAGGCGTGTCTAATAAAGCGGACAGTTAAAGGCGTTTTTTCCACCAGGCAGAGCAGTATGGAATTATTACGAATCTGTGATCAGGTAATTTGTTGTTAGCTGCAGTGTCGAGTGGAGTGTGGCGTACCTCCGTGCTGAACTTACCCTTTTTGGTAGCCGAGCTGCAATGTTTGTGTGGAGCTATAAATAGTGCAGACTATTGATCTTCACAGAAACATCACATGGTCAGATGACTGCCATTTAAAAGCAATCTCTGTCTGGGATCTCACATTAAACCATAAAAGACTAAAAGATAAATCTTAAAACTTTAAGCTCCTCCATTACGGACAGCACACTGTGCTGGTCCATACTGCTTGGTTGACAGGTAGTGTGCACAATGTGTAAAAACCCAGCAGAACCTAACTTCAAAACCTACCTGAAGCCGGCAGAGCTACACACTTTAATACCATTGCCGTGTCAGTGTTCCTGCTGTGCTGTGAAAAGATCCACCACTCAAATAATATCTTGTCAGTTGGTGGTCCCAAGGTGGACCCAATCAATTGATAGATAGACAGCAGCTGCTGAATGAGCAGCTACAGTTGAGCACATGTGCACATGATATGGTGTTTCTGATCAAATGGTCAGTAATGGTAGGAGCAAGAAACAGTCTGGGTAATAAAGTGGCAACTCAGTGCATGTCTAACATAATCAGTAGCCCACCAGACAAATTTTCTGATAAGCTTTAACATTAGTCACTGGCTTATCTCACGGATCTGCCTTTTGTTTGATCCAATTGCCTCTGTTAATCTCATTCTAAAACTATTTGTAACATAATTTCACTATCTAGTGGAGCCCAGAGGAGGACGGGTTCTCCATCAGAGTCTTGCTTCTTCAGAAGGTTTCTCTTGCAGCTATTAGTTGACTGTAATCAAATCATGCTAAGATAGCACTCATTTATTAATAGTCCAAGCCATGACACTTAACACCATTTTGCAGCACAGGAAAACAAGACCAAAAAAAAAAAAACATGCACAAATCTGAAATACAGAGAAGCATAAAAAGTCATATATTTTCAGTCTTATTTTCACTGTACATAGTAAATAACACCTTGAATCTCTGAGGGCTTTTTTGCAAGTGAGAAATCTTAGCTACTGAGATGCACTTGAATGCATTTCACACATTTTTTGTTTTCTTTACCATTGTTAGCAACAGTAATGTATTTATTTATTGATACATTTATGTATTAGCACCTTCCATACATTTAAATGCAAACAAACAAACAAAAAAGTTTTACAAATAAACAAATAAACAAACAAACAAACAAATAATAAATAAATAAATAAATAAATAAATGGGCTAGGGTGGCAGTGGGTAGCACTGTCACCTCACAACTAGAAGGGCCTTTGGTTTTCCAGCCAGGGCACCGTGGGTCCGTTCTATGTGCAGTTTGTATGTTCTCCCCGTGTCTGTGTAGATTTCCTCTGGGCACTCAGGTTTCCTCCCACAGTCCAAAGACATGCGGTCAGGGGAAGCTGTTAAAGAATGTTGTTGAAGATGTCAAATTGCCGCCCAGGTGTGAGTGTCTATGTCTCTGGTAGCCTGTCCAGGTTGTTTTCCGCCTTCCACCCAATGAGAGTTTGGATGTGATTCAGCAACCCCCAAGACCCAGAAGGATACTCATTGAAAGTATAACTGCACAACATTTCATTTCATTTCAGATAACCTTACTGTATCCATGAACTTCAGTATTGTCAGAGACCATCCTGCATTTACCTCATTTCCAGTCACAGCAGCCATTAAGTGCAAGGTTAGGAGATATTTCTGAGGAGATCAGATGTAAGATGACCCACCAAAAATCCAAAAAGATTAAAAAGATACAGAGAAAAAAGAGGTTCCTAACAGCCGTGCAAGAACTGGTAGACCACCAAAACTGTCACCATCAGAAAAACAGGACTAGAAGCTCTCATCTTTGAGGAGATAATTGAAATCAAGCTCCACTCTTGATTCAGATCTGAAGGAATCCGCAGGTGTTTCTGTCCATCCTTCTACTGTGAGAAGACTGGATTTCAGACGTGTGGAAAAAACAAATAAACATATATATATATATATATATATATATATATATATATATATATATATATTTATATATGCTGAAACATATATGTATATGTAATATGTAACTGAATAACTTATCTGCACTGGACATTTTGGCTTAAAATGAAATGATGTTGGTTAAACAGTTCTACTCTGCATTCCTCTTAAATTTTAAGCTTTGTCTTTAGCATTACCTTCGTTCACATGCTGATGACTCGGCCACATGCACGGCGCACTTACAATTAAACTGTTTTACATAATTACAAAGAAGAAAACAAGTTACAGCTACGGAGCCTTAGCAAGGTTAAATACTAGCTTGAAAAGTCTGACCCTATGCAGGTCACCATGCGAAACAAACATTAAACCAAACACAAGGGAAGGATCGGGTGCCAAATGAGGACGCTAATATTTTGGACTATTTCGAGCTGAAAAACAAAGCAATTTGCTCAGCTCCATGCTAATGAGCAAGAACAACAGACGTCATAACAAAATTCAATTATTTCGGCTGCTATTTTCATTTGAAGAAAACAGCCATTGTGCTTTCATTTTGTTGATTACGGAGTTGTGTTGTGAAGGCAGGACTCAATTAAATATACTCTTTTATAAGTGCAAGCAAGACTTGTCATTATGAAACACCAAATCAATCTTTTAAAAGCTGAAAGGAACCAAAAAGGCACACTGATCGCTTCGGCAGACACTGAAGGAGATTTTTGCAGGCTTCAATTTGTGCAATCTTTACTCACATCTGCATGTCATCTCCATCGCTGTGTGATAATGGAAGTTCTGATGAATAATGATCTTAAATCTCCTAAAATACATCAACGCCTCAGACAGCCCCTTATACTTGCAAGAGCAGTCCTTTGTTCTCTATTAGTTAAGATGTATAATATTGACCTGGTGAACTTAAGAACTGCTGAAAGAACTGCATGAAAGAGTCAGCGGTCTGCTAAAACTCTGCAGGTTGTAATATCAAGCAGCTCGGTTAATGTGGATAAAAACAGGCAGGAACAAAGCTTAAACAGATGAAGCTGAACATTTTTGAGCAAATCAAAGCAGCTGTATGGCCTGTACTTAAAAGTTCCCAAAACACCACTTCGGTTCCCTTAAGGAAGCTTCCTGTAGATATTTATTTCAAGAACCACGTTTGTAAAGAAGATTCATATAATGGTAATGTCCTATGCCAATTAGAGTTTTTGCCAGCACCATACATCCAAGCAAAGACATATTTAGGAACCATTTTTGACCAGACATGTAATTTTACCAGGGAAGCCCAAACAATGTTCCTTTTCAAATCCCGGTTCAAAAAACAAGAGTAAGACTAAAACACAGAATGTCACTTCTATTTCTGGGCAACTTTTTTTCCAAACAACACAAACCATACTGGGAGAAATGCCATTTGTTGCGTTTACTCCTCTAATTTCCACTGATCATAAAATTTGGGATAAATAAATTTAAAGCAAAACTGAGTTGCTTAACATTAGACATACCTTTTTTACATGCCTTTTACATCCAATGACATCATTTGGAATGCTCTGCCAAGAGTTTACGGCAGGCTCTTTTACTGGGGGGCTGTTCTGCTTTCAGTTTCCTTCAGGTTTAATATCAGGTTTAAATCAATAGGTTTAAATCAGGAGACTGACCTGGCCAGTCTAGTACTTGTTTTGAATAATTGTCTTGTTGCATTATGAACTCCTGTTGAATGACTTCAGAGGCATTCGGTTGGACATGGGAAGATAAGATGTTTATGTGCAAATCAGAATTCATTCTATTCTACAGCGACAATTACCACTTAGATCATCACGGAAGACCAGTGAGCCAGTTCCATTAGCAGCCATGTAGATGCTATGTCCGATGTCATGATGTTAACAGGGGCACTCTGGTGGGTCTTCTGCTCCCATATCCCATGGAAGCTAAAGAATGCTGCTCTGACCTGTGGGATATGGGTGTGGACCTCCTGCATTGAATGTGGATGTGACCTCTGCCACTGGAATTGTCGGCTGGAATTGCACGACAATTCCAGCCAGACGCTCGTGGTCATGATGATTAAGCACCTGTGGCGACCACTGCGCTGTCCACGGTGGTAATGCTCTCTGATGTATTCCCGGTACACATGTGACACTGTGGATTGAGGAATGTTAAATGCCCGCACACCTTTGAAAATCGAATGTCCTATCCATCTGGCTCCCAGTATCATGCCTCATTCAAACTCCAATAATTCACATCACCTTTCAATGAGCACGCTGGCCAGTTTTCAGCCTCACTCACAAGATAGCATCTCACAACTTATTCAAGTGTGGGCGTGAGGTAACGCTACTTATTATAATCTATTTACATACTGCTAACCCACAGCTTTTGGCATATTAGTTATTCAGCTCACTTATGTGTGAAGAGGAGTGATCCCTAAGCTTAAAGGAAAAGATCGACCAACGCTAACACCGCTAACAATGAATGGATGATAGTAGCCACCAATTAGCATCCTAAATGTTAGCAATTCACTTTCATTCATTGTTAGTACTAATATCTCTTATACTGAGCTTTAAGCAATCCAGACTGTTACAAATATCATGGATGAGGTTTTAATAACAGCATGACAAAGAGCAGAACCAGTTTCAACCGAGCAGTTTTCCACTTTCCTAACCCATCAGTGTACTATACAGTCCGCACATTCACTCAAAGGGACACTTCTTGGCTTTGCGGTGGTCTGTGTTAGGGGGTCAGCTGAGAGTCAGTGGTTGAGTAGGAGAGTATCCATTATCTACCACAGCGGTCATGACACACACCGCATACAGCTCTGCGTGCTACAAAAGCCCTTCAGGCTCAAACAGCACCCATAGAGCCAGAGTCATTTGGGTCATTTAGGCCAAGTGAAATGGAAATGAAAATGCGAACCGACTACACAGAAAGCTTGTGGTAAACGCTGAATAAATGGAAAACTGGTCTGTGTGAATCACCAAGAGGTATTAGCTTAGGATCCCAGTTGCCATCAAAGTCTCTGACAAATGCCTTAATCTGAGCAAGAAGCCTAGAATCCAGGAAACGTTACCATTATGATGTTCACTTCAACCTGTCAGAAACACATACAGAAATTTCTTTTTTGTCCTGGGTGTTTTTTTTTACACTTCAGTCAGATAAATAATGCTTATACAATGCAAGATTCAAAATAAGAGGGGTAATTCAGGCAAGATAATTAATGCCCATCTGGAGGGATTTCTTAGCTGGTTGTGAACCATTTTGTAGATTGCTAAAGACTTGCTTGCCATTGGGTACTCAAATGCTCCATCTGCTCTGAAGAAAATCAAAGTAAATCAAATAACAAACTATTCATTTTGTTCTGTTGTAGGCCCCCATAAGCATACAGCACAAACGGTGGAATGCTTATGCCCCCTTGTGTTCTTTGTATAACACTGCAGGAGCACCCTCTTTTAGTGAATGGATGGATAGATAGACCAGTGTTACTTAACCCTGGTCCTGGAGGCACCCTGGCCTGCACATTTGAATGCTTTCCCTGCTCCCAAAACACCTGATTCAACTTATCATTAACAAGCACTTTCAGAGATGAAGGGGGATGTCTTATAGCTGGGGGATCCACTGCAGGGCAGGGTACCTCCAGGACCAGGGTTAAGTAACACTGACATAGACAAATAGACAGTGGGTGCACACAGGTACCTGAAGAACTGCCACAGCAGCGTCTACCACCAGTTTAATTAGAATTCTGAAAAGAGTAGTAAAATATAACATAGCTTTACACGGTTAAACAGATTAATGTAAAGCAAGCTCCTGGTCACCTTGTATTCCAGTAGACCATTTTCAAAGCACATGAACAGATTCACTATGACAGTATTTTGTGTTGTTTTAATCATCTTCTCGGTGCTGTAATACAGTATCTTTTTGAAACATATAACCAACTCACCGTAAGAGCGAGCCATGCTGAAGTACAGCCTTCACACAGTGGAGTTAGTTTTAACAAGAATTAAGCTTCCTAAAGTACACATGGGATAATCTTTTTTCCCCACATAAGCCTTTTTTAATATCAACTTTTTATTTCCGCATTAGTGAAGTATGCATTATAAACAGCATTTAAATACAATATATTTAAGTTTTATCATGCTGTTTGCTATTCTACTTTTTAATCAAAAATAAATTTGACACTTAGGTGCACCCAGAAGGAACCAGCCGACAGGAATGAAACTTGGTGGGTAGGGTTGACATCGTGAGACATGCAAATGATTCAAGTTTCACGCTCTGGTGTCACTCCACTTCCACCCCTACCGCCAAATCTGCAGGAACTGTATGAGAATATTCAAGCCACATGGGATGGATTATTGCAGGACACCATTAGGAACCTCTACAACTCCATGCTGAGATGTCTGGCATGTTGCGTTAGCAAACATGGCGGCCTGACGCCATACTGAGAGATACTACTTCTGTATGTGTATCTCAATAAATATTGCCCATATCAGTCTAAATTTATTGTTCCTGGTAACCTTTATCGTCCTTCCATATAGCATTACAGTCCGACACTTCCTTCTGGGTGCAGCTATTCTTTTGATGATGAGGCTGGTAAACTCTTCTGGTTAAACAACATAGGAACGTTTGGCTAAATTCTTCATAATGTACACGTGTTGGAAAAGTGTTGGAGTTTACATTTTTAACTAAAGGTGTCCCAATCTTCCCCACTACTACTACTAGCAACAACGACAACAACAACAACAACAACAACAATAATAAGTTTTATTTATGCAGCACTTTTCAAACATTTCCATTGGAACTCCAAGCATCATACAATCACTTAACAAAGCACTGTAAATAACAAAAGTAATACATGCAATTATAAGATGGTCTAATAAAACGTTGCTGTAGTTGTTATAAACACTGAAATTGAAACTTATCAAACTGAAACTGAAAGGATCCTAGATTTTACTCCTAAAACATGGCACTACAGAATGAAAAGTATGAATGTACAGGATTAGCATATGTACTATACTACATGAGCTATGCTCCTAGGAAGATTACAAGACTGATACTAAGAAATAAGCACTAAAAATCATTCTGATTTAGCGCTTATAGGATTATGAGCCCTGAGTTATTCATCCAGCTAAAGCACAGAGATTAACTTATCATACTCTTCCATGTAGTGCAAGAAACCATACATTTAGCAACACATAAATATTCACTTATATTACATACAGCACACTGTTGCCTGTTTATTAGGTATACTGACACCTAAACTCACTGACCAGAAGCACCTATCATATACTGTGGGTGATCCATATCAGTGATCTTCTACCCTGTTCATCAGTGGAAAGGGACCACCATAGGACTTTTATTTACCAGATATTATTCAGATGGAAGATCATTCTCAGCACAGCAGTAGTGCCAGCATACTACTGATCACGTTAGGGTCTGTTGTGTTGGTACAGGTGTATCAGGCACAGCGGTGTCACCAGAGTTCTTACACACTTTGTGCACATAGTGCCCACTCTATTAGACACACCTTCTACGTTGCGCCATTTTATATAGCTCATTTGTTGGTGCATAGTTTGTGTTAGTAATCCACTAGTCTCTCGTCAGTGGTCTGTTTCTGGAAGCAGGAAGCTAAGCAGTTTACCCACGAAGTGTATCTGCACTCACCAGCTACTTCATTAGGTACACCTCCTTGTCCATTTTATCAGCTCTACTTACCATACATGTGTATTTTGTAGCTCTACAAGGGCAGACTGCAGCCCACCTGTTTCTCTGCATACTTTATTAGTCCCCTTTAACCTTGTTCTTTAATGGTTAGGACCCCCACAGGACCACCACAGAGCATGCATTATGTGGGTGGTGGATCATTCTCAGCACTGCTGTGACATTGACGTGGTGGTGGTGTGGTAGTGTGTGTTGGGCTGGGGTGAGTGGATAAGAGACAGCAGTGCTACTCAAGCTTTTAACCACCTCAGTGTCACTGCTGGACTGACAATCACCTGCCAGCCAAAGCTATCCAGCCAACAGCATGTGGGCAGCGTCCTGTGACCACTGATGAAGGACAAGAGGATGGTCAACACAAACTGTGCAGCAAAAGATAAGCTTTTGGTGGATCAACAAGGTAGGGGTGTCTAACAGAGGGCACACTGAGTGGACAAAAAGCTCCAGCAGAAATGCTGTGTCGGATCGACACACACTAGCACAATACACACTAACACACCACCGCCACGTCAGTGTCACTGCAGTGCTGAGAATGATCCACCACCCAATAACACCTGCTCTGTGGTGGTCCTGTGGCCCCTGACCATTAAAGAACCGGACTATAGTCTGTAATTGCACATATATGGTAAGCAGGCCCGATAAATTGAACAATGAGTGTAGAAACAAGGTGGAGTGCCTAATGAGGTGTCAGATGAGTGTATATGGCAGGTGTTTCTGATAAAACAGGTATGCTATAATGTATTTAATTACATACAACCTAGGCACTCATTGGCCACCTTATTACCTACATTGTATCTATACTCATTTTTCAATTTAACAAGCCCACTTGCCATATAGGTGCATTTAATAGTCGTACATTTAAGATTGTAGTCCATCTCAATAAAACATTTAATATAAATGTATTAGTTTCTCTTTATTCCACTTACCAATTGTCAGGACCCTTCCACAGGGCCACCACTGAAAAGGCATTACTACGGAAATACTGCAGTAATGTTAACCGGAGCACAGTTACCATCATTGTTGGTGTTCAGTGTTGAAATGGCATTCATTTTGCTGAAGGCTGGATACTGACATATTTAGGACACTAAGTTTAGGACTCACAAGTTGATTTGAGACCTGCCTGCATTGATTTGCGGCTCAACTTCAGACTTGCCTTGACTATCTGGACTTGGGACTGGAGTGTCAAGACTGGAGACGTGCTTGTTACTTGTAACTTGACTTCTGTTATTACCTCTGTTATTACCCGATAAAATGACCAATGGGTGGAAGGGCAACAGTATATGATAAATGATAGAATTGTTAAGGAAGTTTAAGGGTAGAGATATCACTACATCATCAGAGCCACTTAACATTAAAATAGTGAAATCCAAAAAAAACACATATTTAGCCAGTAGTTTTCATGACAGGAAAATGTCCCTTCAGACTGACCACTTTGCACCGTTTCACATGCTTGTTCTTCACACTTTGGTCTTTGAATCGTCTTCCACACTTGGGGCAGAAGAAAGGTTTCTCTCCAGTATGGATCCTCAGGTGTGTCCGGAGGTGGCCGTTTTGCTTGAAATTGTTACCGCAAAAATGGCACTGATACGGCCTCTCTCCAGAATGAACCCTCTGATGAACCTTCATCTGCGTCGATGAGCTGAAACACTTCCCACACACCAGACACTGATTCTTTCCAACAGCTTGACTGTTGATCTTAGTCTGAGGATAGTAACTCTTGCAGTGTGGTCTTCCTTCATCCAAAAGCCTCTGGGTAAACAAATGCCTGCAAGCAGAAAGAAAAGCATTGATAAACATTATTCAAAGACAAAACGAAACACAAGCATAAGAGCAGCATTTCACCACTTTTACCAAGTGTTGCGATCGATTTCATTACCGCTCAGCTAGTGCTGTAAATCAGTCCAAATTCAATTTGCAATTCAAATTTACCGTTTTGCTTTTCTGGGCCCACAGTTCAAACAATGAACTTTTTTTCACCTCTTTGGGGAAAAAATAAATCAATCTGATGAAGTAGATAAATTAAAACAGAGCTGACTCTCAACTGCATCATGGTCTGCTACTCATGCTGGTTGTTTTCAGGGCCATAAGCACACAATTATTGTAGAATTTCTAACTCCAATAGAACAAACCACCTGAGCAGGTGATAGAAACGTAGTTTCATTACAATGATGCAGTTAATAAATCCACAATTTCGCTTTTAGCAATTAATGATTGGTGCTTTAAGTGTCTAACCCAGGAGTCTAAGAGTCTAACCCAAGGTTGGAAACATAGGGGGTCCTAGGAGGGTCCAGGACCTGCTAATTAATGCCTTGCGTCACCTGAAAGTCATTGTTAACTGCTGCACCCACAGGCGGCAAGCTTCTCTCTGTCATTCTTAGCTAACTAGACCTGCAGCACTGCTCTGCTTCAGGGTGGCAGTCTGGCAACCTGGTTCACCCATAGCTCTTCACAGTCTTGCAACTATGCCTGGGATACCTCTGAAACACTTTATAATATGCCATTTGTAAATCTGAAAACCTGCCCATTTAAGTATCAAGATACTGGTGGAAAGAGTGAATTGTTACTCCTTTCTCAAACCAAAGACTAACGAGACGTATAATAACTCAGTTAATGTGTAGAAGACCATAATATCAAACTAGAAAAGAGCATTTGCAGAAGAATTGTTAACCCAAACACTTGTTGCCACTGAAGCTATCATTAGCTCTGCTATGGCGAGACAGCCGCCAGTCCCAACATGGGACTCCCCCGAATACCAGGGGATATTTCACACACTGGTCTAACCGATGTATCAGTTTCCTGGTAAAACTTCGAACTCTGTATGATGATGGCAACAGAGGTGAACACCGTGAAATGCATCTAAATCTAACCTTTGAAAATAGCAGCTTATAAAAATATGCTGCTTATTAATGATTTTAAATTTGACCTAATTATTTATGATTAATATTCTGATTTTAAACTATTCATAAACCATTTTAAAAGTAGTCTTATTACACAACGTTACCATTTTCTGGAATGAGCTTTCATGTTATGTAAATAAAAGTAATGCTCCGTTGGGAAACCTTGGTGAAGGTAAATTTAAAAACTATATACAGATAGAAAAACAGAAAAGAACCATAAAAGTAACTCTATTCCAATGTTTCCCCTGTTGGATATCAGTGGTTTGTATACAAGAGTGTTTTCTGCATTATCAGAATGGAATTATATGCATGTACAACAGGAGTCCCTAAGAGAATATTGTTATCAGGGTTGTACAGGACATAGGTCAAAACGCCACGTGAAGGACAGCTGACCAACTGTTAACACTAGATAAGGACAGCTGACACATCCTCTTTGTATCTTGAGGGGGTGTATAAAACCTGTGTGACGAAGTTCTGTCTTTGGACTGGACTGGACTGAGTTGGACTGGATGAGACTGTCTTTGGACAGTAGCTGTGAGTGAACTGCGATCGCCATGAAATAAACTACTCCAACATCCCCAGCCTCCAGTCTCCTGACTCTGCCTTTCTGTGCAAGCAAGAAAAGAAACAACACCCCCGAAGGAAAAGAAAACTAACTATTGCAGCTTACTCCTAAACCATGATACAGGGAACCGCTAACAATGAAAACATTTAGAACAATTGTATTTGTCCCCTGACTGGGAAAGCTTTCCTCTCACGGTTTACTAGATTTGTAGTCATTAAACACTAAATCAAACCTTCAAGCTCATTTAAGCTCAGAAATGTAACGGAACAAAGTAGCGATGGTGATCACATTGGGTGATAATGAAATATCATTAACTTTGTGATGATGGAAGAAGTGATGCAAGCTCTCTACATACACAACAATCCCAATTTAGTTGACTTAAGACCTTTCTGAACAACTAAAAACACTGCTAAAATCATTCATAAGCGCAAATTCATAAAAGCTCATTCATAAAATCAAATAAAAGAATATATAGAAAACAAAAAGCAATTCTGTTTCCTACTTTTTTAAGTTGTAAATGCTCCAGACATCCTATACATGCACTCAGAGGGACCCTTTTCTTGTCTTTGCAGTGGTACGGGTTAAGGGATTAGTTTCAAGTAGGTGGTTGAGTAGGAGAGTATCTATTATCCAGACTCATGGTCAAGACTTTCACTGAGTACAGCTCCAGATACTACAAAAGCCCTTCAGGCTCAGACAACACCTACAGAGCCATCTGGGTCACTCAGGCCAACTATAATGGAAAATCAGACTGACTTCTTGGAATAAAATTGTGTCCTTGAATAATTTCGATTAATTTCAGAGTATTTGTTGAGTGTTAAAGACGTTTTTTTTTATTGTGTTATGTAGTATGTGTATTACAGACACATGATTTTGTATATCGTTGTCAGGTTCTCTTACTACAATAACCAGCATGCATTACACAAATACATCATACCACCAGTGGGAATCTTCGTGGTGGTGTGTCACCAAGCCTAAATGCTACCAACTGATTTACAGGCTGAGTAAGACTCGCTTACCCAGAGCAACTTAGTTTGATGTTACAGAGGTAAGTCAATGTAGTGTTAGGAGTCTTGCCCAAGGAGTATTAATATTGTAGTGTGTTTATAACACTGTAAACACTCCAAGTCTACCACATGGAGGCAGCATTACTACCCACTACACTATACAAATTACTATACTATAATATATCCAAAATATAGTCAAGCTAGCGTCACTCTAATCTCCGAGACAAGCACCAAGAAAAACAAGAAACCAAGCTGAAGTAAAGTATCCATACAGCCCAATGGACAACAACATGCAGTTTCAGAGGCACATTAAGCTCTTTTACTTGTTGCTTGCAGCTCTACAGCAGAATTAGATTTTTAGGTAGAGATAAAATAATAAAGCTTTGCTGAGCGTTCTAAAACACATTTCTAACAATAAACGGTCTTATCAATATGTTTAATCTACAAAGAGAAACTGTCAACCACCAAAAAATTAAAAGGATATTTATGTTAAAATCATTACACCAATAAAACAGACAAAAGGTGGCTTGAATTGTCTTGGAACAGGACAAAATGTCTTAGTACAGCCATTCTCCTCATGTGACAATGCATTTCGAACATTTCAGTAGTGCTCTACATAGCAGTGATGATTTGAACATAGTTTCACAACATATTCAGCTTCCTAGCAGTAACGTTAGCCATCCTGCAATATATACAAAAAAAACTACTGATCATCTTCTCATTTTGGCCAAAAGAGATCATGCTCTTGGGAACTGGTTGTGACCTCCCTGCGGCCCTAAGCAGTATTCTGCAAAAGGACCCTTCTGCCTGACCGGTGAGCCTGTCATTTTAAGTTCAATATTTAATTAATAGTCAATGTCCATTGCTTTCCAGAGTTGTAACTAATCCTTGACAAAGTCGTAACTAATTCTTCCAATCATGCCCATATTGAAGGTTGCACATGCATATGAACATGCTTACATTCAGCGCAGTCATCTTTTCCGAGCTGTGGTTTGGTAAGGACTGTTGATTTTATCAAACGTAATGTATGTATTTCACTGTCACGAGTTGACCTGATTGCTGTTTCCACAATTCATGCACATGCTGTTTTTTTCTTTTTTTGTGCCCACATGGATAGTTCTGCTTCATCGTCTTATCCTTGACACAAGGAGGAGGTGAGGCCTTTGCGTGATTTGCAGGGCCCTACTCATCATACAGCATATAGATGTGTCAAGCTCTGGTGCCATCATTCAGTTACATTTTCCATTAACTAGACATCCGTGAGGAACTCTTGCCATCCGGTACCAGAAGTAGGAGAAGTGCTACGTTTTATCAATTTGTGATATCATATCTACAAGATTCAGCATCTTCAAACCTTTACAGCTACTGTGGAGCAACACATGGATCTTAGAAAGACCAATAAAAACATTGCAAGTGCTCAATTACACTTAAAATCATTTATTATTATTATTATTACTGTTTATTTTTCCATCTCAAGACCCTGTTGGTCTATACAACACAGCTGCTGAAGACTGTGTTATGAAACTGCCAGGACATCATGAGTAATGTACTGAATTTTTATTTACAATAAATTAATAAACAGAGCCACTTTGTACAATAACAGCAAAGAGAATCAAACAGAATCAAACTGATAATTATGAAGATTTGGTCACATGATGCCAACAAGACAAATAAAAACAAACCAGATGATTACTCTTCTTGCACC
Source organism: Semaprochilodus insignis (assembly GCA_034552555.1). NCBI lineage: Eukaryota > Metazoa > Chordata > Actinopteri > Characiformes > Prochilodontidae > Semaprochilodus > Semaprochilodus insignis. The sequence goes on from CM067494.1 coordinate 20,061,923, forward strand.
TTTTTCTCCCCTGTACAAGTTCTCAGGTGTATTCTAAAAGGAACAAATGGAAATATAGGATTTTTACGGTTCAGAAAGACGTCTTCGTAGACTAGAAGCATAGTCATAGTCCAGGATCTTAGACCAGAATACAAAGTAGTGCAATGCAGTAATCTGAAGTGCCTATATCTTATTCTCTACTAAAAGCAAGCAGTTCATCAGCTCAAACTGAGCTGACTATAAATAATTTCTTACACCGCAACCCATACTGTACATTTATAATACACAATGGCAAACATGATGTAATATTTAGCAGTTCTTGAAAATGTATTCACCACTAAGGGTAGTTGGCTACATTAAATAATATGTGCAATTACTTTAAAAACAATCGTACAGAGAGAGAGGGGGGAACAGAAAGGATAAAAATTATCATTCTGTACAAGAATAAAACCATCTTTGTGAGTTCCTTTGGAGGTGTAAACAGACTGTGGCTCATCTTCTTCCATGCACAATTAGTCATTGTTTTTCAGCATGTCCTGATCACACAACCACTGTGGCACAGATGTATTTGGTTTGGTGGACTACTCTCAATCCAGCAGTGACACTGGGATGTTTAAAATCCCCCCTAGTCCTGCAGGCCAGATATGACATCTTGTAACGAGAAAACATGTTTAAGGACACAGTGTTAAAGATATGGTGCTGGATTGTCACTAACTAAAACCACCCCCAATAACACGAGCAAAATAGGCTAGCTAGCAAAATGCTAACACTGGCTAACTGATCTGTTTTTCTTATGTAAGAGGTCTACATTCTTAACTGGAGTGGCCTTTTCAGCCATTCTGACTTGGGTATGTGTTACATGTATATGCCAAAGCCACGTTTGTTGTTCACTGGACGAGTGCACTGTCGACCCCTACTTTAAGCTCTGTCCTCACCACACGCACTTTGGTGCCCGATGCGCCCATATGAGCATAACACATACACAGAGATCATGCCACAACCATGTGACAGACATCCTGAGAATGGTCAGCAGTGGTGGCCGCTTCCCATGGGGACGGAGGATTGCTGATGGGCTGATAAATTGTGCAGCGACAGAAGGGCTAGTCAGAACTACGAAATGCGGGGGTGTTTGATAGAATGGTCTATGTTCACTGTCTGTCTATATTACACCACAAAAATTACCAAAATTGATATCATATATGCTACAATTTATCTGTTGAATTATATACAACACATAAGCAAAAAAGTGTGCATTCCTGACAGTAGCATAGCATGTTAAGAAAATCTGAGCTGAAGAAACGAAAGCATCAAACTCTCTGAGTTTGACATATCTAGCCAGTGACCTTCATCACATATCCTTTTAAATTGGCCACTTTGCACCGTTTTACATGCTTGTTCTTTACACTTTGGTCTTTGAATCGTCGTCCACACTTTGGACAGAAGAAAGGTTTCTCTCCCGTATGGATCCTCAGGTGTGTTTGAAGGTGGCCGTTACGTTTGAAATTGTTGCCACAAAAATGGCACTGGTACGGCCTCTCTCCGGAATGAACCCTCTGATGAACCTTCAAGTATGTTGACGAGCTGAAACATTTCCCACACACCAGACACTGATTCTTTCCAATATTCTGACTGCTGATCTTAGTCTGAGGATGGTAACTCTTGCAGCGTGGTCTTCCTTCATCCAAAAGCCTCGGGGTATACAAATGCCTACAAGCAGAGAGAAAAACTTCGATAAACATTATTTGAAGATGATTAAGACACAAATGTAAGAGCAAAGCTTCACCACTTTAACAAGTGCTGCGATCAATTCCATTTCCGCTCTGATAAATCTGCAAATTAATTGAAATTAAACTTGTATTTTTTGTTTGGTTTTTTTTGTTTGTTTGTTTTTTTTTACACCTATGCAGTTTCTAAGCCGCTATTTGAAACAATTAACTTTTTTTCATCTCATGGAAGGAAAACAAAATCTGATAAAAGTAAAAAATTGATTCATCCAAAGATTCATCCAAACCAGGACGGTTGTTTTTAAATGCATAACCACACAGTGATGGTAAGTCTAACTCCGATTACAGAAACTTTATCCACTGGAACAAATCGCCAGAGAGGATGGAGATGGTCAAAATGGAGTTTCTTTACAATTGGATTACTTCTAATTAACTCAGTTGTTGCTATACCAGTTTAAGCAATTAATGAATGGTGCTTTGAGTGTAGTTAATGATATTGTGACATCTTCAAGGTCCACAGGGGTCCATAGCTCACCTCCAAACATCAAGGCTGCCAGACCGAAGCCCGCATTCTTCTGCACCACTGACCGACATTCCCACAGCACCAGGTGTATATTTTTGTCCCATTTGCGCTGATGTCAGCTGACGATTGCTAACTGGGTAGTGAGGGAGTGGTTAAAGCACTTGACGAGCCTGTGTAGTGGTGCGGTCTTTCTGATGCATATTCACTGGCAAACCTGTGGACCTCTGTTGGCTCTCCAAACTGGCAGAAGAATTCCTCCAGGAGCCAACCACAAGAACATGGCGACCTCCAGGGTGGCAGGGAAGAAGCCCAGAATGTCGGTTCACCAGATCGCAACGACTGAAGGGCAAGTGGGAGTGCATGGCTGGTACTTTGTTGGAAGTGCAGATATGGCAGCAATGCACAAACATCTCCTTGTTTGTTTGAGGCCAGTAAAACCTTGTCTCAGTGACACAGTCCTCTATGCCCTGTATGCTGCATACTCTGTGGCATCAACAACTGACATATTATAGTCCCCAGAGCTGCAGCCACTCAGCGTAGATGGAACATGTCATTTTGCCATACTGAGAGAGAGTTAGTAGTGATGTTCACCCTGCACTCTTACTAGCTTCACCATGCTTTCTTGAGCCTGTCGCAGGTCCTCTCGGCTAGGATCCTAGGGCAACCACATTGCTCCTTCATCGTGGTGCACTCCTCCTATTGCTCCCACTTAGCCTCCAATATCTTGCAGTGATATCACTCCACCAGGTGACGGATAGAGAACTGAGAGATTTGGCTATCCAGCATGCACTTTGTTCCTCCGGCTATTTAAACTGTTTCAGCTTGGTCAGTGATGTGTAGTAGGTGTGCAGGGTGAACGGCATGTCATAAGGCTTGAAATGTCTGAGACCAGCCAATATGGCTAACAGGTTGTGTTGGATGACAGTAGTTCTGTTTGGTTTTCCTGAGGCAGCATCTGCAGAAATCAATCACTCGCTGTTCTCCACACTGAAGCTGTGACAGCACTGGTCTTATTTTGTTGTTGCCGCCATTCATGTCGACAAGGAAAGGGCTGTTTAACTTGGGAAAAGGCAGTACCAGAGTGGTGGTGAGAGCTGTTCTGAGGCATCAGAAAGATGTGCCTGCTGTGTCAGATGATGGAAGGCTGTTTCTTTGGCATTGGAGATGGTGGAGAGGGTCAGTGATGTCAGCAAAGTGCTGACTTCCAATCAAACATCAAATCATTGGAATCAGGCATGTGGGCAAACAGGTCATCCTAATACTCCACACAGTGGTTCTTTGGCAGGCCAGCCAGCACCTTTTCCTTCAATCTCTACAAAATGGCACTAGCATTAGCAAGTCTGAATGGTATGACTCTCGGAACTGCCTAACCCCCACGTTAAATAAAGCATTTTTTCTTTAGCCCCTGGCATGAAGGTCACATGCCAAGACCCCATGTGCAGACTGGTCAAAGACATTGTCACTGCATTACAGTGGATACACATCTAACTTGGCAACAGTGTTAAGGGGACAATCATGCGCACAAAACCATCAGCTACCATATTTGTTTTTAACCAACACAACTGGTGTTGACCAGTGACTACTAGACAGCTCAACAACCCCACCCCCCATAATTTCTTTTACCTATTGCACCTTGATATGTTGATTTGCCAGGAGACGATGATGTCAGAGGCAAATGGGGTACTGGCGTTGATGTGGTGCTGGACAAAGTGTGTGGAGAAAACATTAAAAACTGCCCAAATCCATTATTAATCACTCTTGCCAAGCCCCTCACCATTTCTTCCCCACAACTCTCTCATCAGCTCTCATCACACAGGCAGCTTCCCCTTCATGATTAACCTCTCTGTTCTGTTGTGGTTGGGCACTCAAGAAGTAATGTCAACCATGTCCTTGCCAACATCCTTGACACAAAATATCTACAGACTGCGTCAATGTCTCATTCAGCTGACCACATAGTGGAATAATCCTGACCAATACTCTTTTGTTTTATTGTAAGCACACAATTACAGCAGGTAGCTCTCTGTGCTTGGCAGCTAGTGAACCTAGACTCAAGACTTGGGGAAGCCAGTGGAGGTTAACAGGAACCTGTAGATCTCGCACAAAATAACACACAAATAAACACTGCCCAGCTTACTGGCAATAGTGCCAATAGTGAAACAAATGACACAGTTGAACATTCTGTTAGTACATGGTAATTAAAACCATACCAACAGTTTCTAAAGCACACAGAAGCACACAAAGGTTTCTGGGATACGTGAATGACCCTTATATGCTTAACTCTCTCATGTTAAGACAAAAATCACAATTTGATCCATAAAAAAATAATACACTTGCAAAGAGATTATTCAATTATGTTTTTGCACATTGTGTTGACGTGATGCAAACAACCTGAAGGGTTGCATGTTGCTCTTTAAGGAATTAAGTAGTGATTAATAATGAAATTGCACTGGTTGTGCAATCCATTATATCAGCGTGGCGTCTCTAATTCCCTATGATGAGGAGTTGATTTAAACAAGTGGGAGGGGGACAATTTCCTGTGCTGCACAGCCAGAGTCCTCCATAATTTGCTGGTTTTACTCAAAAAACGCCTAAACTGCCAAGTTCAGTACATGTGTTACAAGCAGGAAAATCATCAAACTGTGCTGGACACCCGACCACTCCACCCCCCAGGGCTGCAGTTTAACACCCAATTTAAACTGTCTGTACACGCAACAACTCCAACTTTTCTCAACTTTTTTCAATTGTGTCCTAAACAATATCACAACAATTAACCTATGATGTACTGCTTTGGCCAAGTATTCCAGTAACCAGACAGAGCTGTCTGATATTGTCTGCAATGTACAGCAATAAACTCCTATAAAAGTGCCTGACAACAGTGTCTTTACAGTAATTACAGGGCTAAGAAAACTGTGTGTGTGTTTGGCTACATATTACCGTGTAGCATTTCTCCAATATGCATCTATATATATATATATATATATATATATATAAGGTACAAGATGGTAACTGTCGCATACCACAGAGATGGGGATTCAAAGTTGCATGTTGACTGACTTGCAACTTGGCTCACACTAAAGAGAAGCATAGTCATTACTGCAGTGCTGTGCGCTCTCAGTTTGCACCAGCATCAGGTTCAGTACGGTTTCAAATGATAAACCATCATTGTTAGATAGACTGCTAGTCTGTCGTACAGAATGAAGTGCTACATGCAGTAAATGTTAAAGACGCAAAACGAGTTGAAAAGGTTGGCTAGCCTGTAGTTTGCATAGCAAGTATGGTAGCTAGAATAGCCAGTTTATTTGACGGCAGTTAAGTTTTAGTTGCAGAGCACATCTCCTAAAAACTTCAGATGGATTAGCTATTACAACATACTAACCAGCCGTTTTCACTTCATACAGCACCCAAAGTTCCAGAGTGTAAGGACTATCTATTTTTTAAATCTCAGGTTCATCTTTGTGATTTTGACTGTGCCAGATTCAACATCTTTAACAGCTACTGTGGAGCAACAGAGGGAACTTAGAAGTGCCAACAAAAACATTTCAGATGCTTTTCATTGTGTGCACATGCAGTACAGCTGCTGATGGACTTGTGGTACTACTATGAAACTGCCAGGACATTAAGAAAGGATACTGTATATGCAAGTAAAGGTTTTTATTTTCTATCTAAAAGCAGTGTCACAATAGGGGAAATACAAATTTAATCAAACTGAAAATGACAAAAATGCTCTCACATGATGCCAAATAGATAAAATAAAATAATAAATAAAATTAAAAAAAGAGAGGATTAGTTTTTCTTGCATCTAATTGATATCCCGGTCAAACTTTTCACACACTCTTGGAGGTGGTTAAGTTTCTCAACTGTTCACATCAGTATTTTAAGTGGAACATCATGATCTAGTACCAAGCAGTATAGTGCAGTAGTCTGGGGTTTCTATATATTCTTCCCCAGTAAAAAGCAAGCTAGTTAACTACTCATTTCAACTCAAGCTGAGCTGAGGTATTCCTCAACACCACAACTCACATTGTATATTTATAATACATAACGGAAATAGTATGACTAATGGTCAACCACTTTTGGAAATCTATGCACTCCCAAGGGCAGTTGGTCACATACACTTAAGCTAGTGCAGTTCTATCCAAACAGTCATAAAGAAAGAGTGGAACAAGAAAAGAAATAGTGTTTCAAAACACAAATAACATTTATGCATAAGGGATCTTTAACATTGAACATGTAAAAGCAGCAATTACAAATATATCAGTGACTGACTTTTCAAATTGGAGCCTTGAGAACTTGAACAAACTGTAGTTATTTAAAGAGCTTATATAAAGATCTTGTTGAACCTTTTTTTACGTGCATGCTGTACAGAACTTGTCATTGATCCCGAAGAGCCAACATGGCAAAAGTGAATAGAAGTCAGTGGAAGACATTCAGCTTTTTGAAAATGAAATCTCGCTATGAGCCCACTAGTGCCCACCTTACTGATTTACTGGTTGAGTTCACTGTTTGAGGTGCTAGTTTTTAAATACTGAAATCACTGTCTGGGTGTTTGTTACATTTTATCACTGGAAGAGTAAATCTACAGACCAACAGTTCAGTAAAACACTGATTTTATGTGAAATGTAAAATGTAAATGGTTGGCTTGAATTTGTGAGTAAGTCTGTTATGTTATCTTATGCTACTCCAAAAAACACAAGTTCCTCATTGTGCACACGTTGCCAAAGACGCCTTGTTAAAGAAGCAACTAAGAAGATTTTATGGCTTAACAGGCAAACCACTAAAAAAGGAAAACATGTACAAACTGTAGAACATGTTTTACTGGTTAGCTGTATTTTCAGCTCATTAGGTCATCTGTGGTCATCTCAGTCGTTACTCATTCGAAATGAGAACCGTACATAATAAAACACTTTGAAATGCATTCTTCCTTGTGACGCTAACTTATTTTTTTACGGTCACATAAAAAGATAAACCCTACATTTCAGCAGAAATCCTTTTTTTTTTCTTTTTTTGGCATTATTTACTTCCTTCTCCACAATTAACTTGATCTATGAGTGAAACAGTCTTCAGGTACTACGAAATACAGTCTTTATATACTATTAACTTGAAGGCTTCCACACCGCAAGTTCAAATCACACACTACAGTTCTTATAGCTATTTAACATTACATTTAGGATCAGATTAAATGCTAAGGTCCCAATGGGTCCCAAAATCTTAAAAAGCTTTTTTTTTTTTTAAAAGGAAAATCAGTAACAGTAAAGAGAAACATACCAAATAGAGTGGGTGGCGGGGGACAAAAACAAATTCTCTCAAACAAATGTACCTCAACCCATCTAACCATTTAGGCTTGGGGATTTTCAAGATGAGCCCTGACGTGCCTATTACATGCACTTCTGTCACTGAACTTCTTTCCACAAGTGAGACAGCTGTAAGGTTTTTCTCCAGTATGGATCCTAATATGCACACTAAGGTGACTCGACTGCCTGAAGTTTTTGTCACAAAATGTGCAGTGATACGGTTTCTCCCCTGAATGAACTCGCAGATGAATTTTCAGCAGTGCTCTAGAGTTAAAAGTCCTCCCACACACCACACACCGATTAGGTCCCACAAGGCTAAGAGCTTGAGCTTGACTTGTGTAAATTTCCAAGGATTCCTGGTCATGCTTCCTGACCTCCTCGTTCCTGTTCCTCGGGCTTGCCTGGAACTCTAGATCACACCAAAGGAAAGAACAATAGCAATAAAATCTCCATCTCATACTTAGCCAAAATGAATATATCTGCATCTAATTTAGTCTCGCAGGGCCAGACACGATCTCATAATGAGAATACATACAAGGACAACTCATTTTTGGTCTACATGCCCTCTAAAACCCACCCTGCAAATTCCACTTGACTGTGCTCATTTGGTGTGTAAACACAGACAATAATGCAGGCGAAGAAGGCTAGCTAGTGAAACACTTACTGTTAGCTAACCAAAATACTAAAAAAAAAATAACACATCTGCATGCATAATTAGATCTTTCAGTGATGCTAACTTATGCTACATCCATGGGCTAGCATTGGGTTTGCTGTCCACCGAACAATGCTTATAAGTATCACTTTTGAGTTTGTTCCCACTTTAACAGGCCTGTTCCCACCAACGTTTTAAGCCAATTTCTGATAACTGTCCCTAGACGTTCTCTGTACAAGATCACTTCTGGCACCGCAAGACTACATTTGCTTCTCTACTTACGTGTTGGCAGGCTTTGGTCTTCATCCACCTGCACTATGCCTGGAAGTCTGTCCTTTTTTTTAAGCACTCTCTGATTTTCAATCTTCTGCTCCATTTTCCTTTCTCTTCCAACTTTAAGTAGTTTGCTTATTCCACGAGCCCTTTTCATAAGATGTCTAAAATTGACATTGAGTAAAATTTAGCAAAAAGGGTTGCACACACATACATTTACTTCAAAGTAATGAGAGTAGTTTTGGCAATTTTTAACCCTTTAACAGCCACTCTTGATTATTAAAACAACCATTTGGAGATGAAGTACCAGTATTTACCTAAACAGTATTTTTCTAAAAAATATATATATATATTTTCATTAACAGTATTTTTACTTAACAATAATTTTAAATTGGTCTCTGCAACCTTAAATCAAACTATCCTGTTTTTGTTGACAGATATGTATGTAGACTGAATAAAATGCTGGACTCCAAGGAGAGCACAAATTTTACAAAAATGAAAAAGAAAAAAAAAAAAAAAAAACAACTAACCATACAGTCAAGTGTATTGTATTCCCACTACTGTATTCTGGCTTGTAGAATGTGACACATATTTATTAGACAAGCATCTGTGCAGGAACAATGCCCGTCATGTAAAAGAACGTTCTCAGCTACAAACGATCAGCTGTAAAGCAATATACAAAACAATTTCTGCTTATCTTTTTTCACTGGACTCTTAAGACCCCATAAACATGCATGTACATCTTTCCATTCATTCTTTGATTAGTTTGTTCTGATTAGTTTTTGAAGACAGAATGAGAACACAGCTAACTGAAGAGCGTTTTAAACCAGAAGGTAGAACCACACTGTTTCCGCAGCAAAACGTTGATGCCTGCAGTACAGCTTTGTGCCAATCACTTGGACCTTTAACACTGCAAACAACAGTAGCAGTCCTGTGCACAATTTAACACTTCAGGTCTATTTTTTGCCAACTGCTGCAAGAACTAAGTGAGGCTCCTTAGGTATCATACTGCTCAAAAGAAAATCCGAGAAAATCTTCCAGGGCCAATAAAACTGTACTAATAATAGTAATAATAATACAAGATGGAGCAAAAGGCACAGAGTTCTTGCAACCTCCTCATCTTCTCCTTTTTTTCTTTTTTTTAAACCTTGAATGAAAATGAGCACCAGTGCTCTCCTTTGACATGACAATTTTTTCTGACAGCCACTCTCACCATGGCAATGTTTACACAGCAGCATGCCACTATCAGTTGTGAAAATTTGTTGTTTTGCACCAACTGTGCAATAAGGCACCAAATGAGAGTGTTTACATGCACTTAAAAATCTAATAACTGCAGAAAATTAGATTTTGTCAGTAATCTGATCACCGTGTTTACAAGCATTCCGGGTCTACACAAGCCAGGCAATAATTAGATTTCTCCTTTGAAACTGCTCCCAGAATAAGACATGATGTAAACATAACTTCAAACATATTTAGTAAAAAAAAAAAAAAAAAAAAACACAAAAAAACAAAAACAAAACACTGAGTGCCCAACCGAAGCTATGAACATACATCACATCTAGATGAAGCACTTTTAAGTCCTTCACTTCTTCAAGCATGCTTCAAGCATTGGTTTCAGTGTCACTCCATGTGCTTTGTTGCCATCAGTGAACTGAATCCAAAGAATTCGCACGAAAACTCTCAGGGCCGTGAGGCATGAGCAAAAAAAAAAAAACAAAAAAAACAAAGATGAAAAAGATTGACTAAGGCTGCTTCTCATTGCTGCAGCAGTTATACTTGGAGCCTCTTAATTAATACCCATGATTGCTTTCTTCTTTGTGATCATGTTGTTTGTGGACAGAGAAAACAGAGAGAAGCTGAAGGACTTTGGTTAAAAATGCACCATTTTCAACAATGTTGTGTGTCAGCAGTCCAGACTCTAAAAGTTCTGTCCATGAATCATTACCCCTTAACAAGCTAAACATGGACTGCCAAAGATTAAAAATATGAACATCATTCAAAACCGCATTTTTCAAGGTGGCAACCACCACTTGCACTGCACAAGAACAACGGAATTGAAGAACACCACCGACAACTGGTTATAGCTTTTTTGAGTTGATTTGCATTTTATACACCAAATTAGCAAATGGACTTCAGTCTGACTAACCAGAGATGCATGTGATTAACACATTCCAGGATACAAGCATGAAATAATCAGATGTAAACAAAGGTCTCAAAGTTCCTCCTCTGTACAGGGGTTTATTTGTCACCACACTACCTCAGATTCATAATATTGGCCTTCATCATCATCAGTAATCTGCAGGGTCTCAGAATCTGGAGGCTCATGTAGCATAGCAGTTGTTCTCTTCCTGTAAAAAAGGGAGCCCTACAAAAGGAAAACAAAAGGTGACCATCCCACACTAAATTACTTGATATTTGTCATACTGTAAAAATGATATGCAGAACAACAAAATGGTAATGCATAACAACATGCCATTTCCTAGCTTGAGTTATCAAAAGCAGGGCTCATGCTCATCAACCACACAATGGTGCTCTTTCCACTAATCCTATGACCGCAAACAATGAAGATTACAGTTTTACATCACATACATATGGTATGTTAAAGTAGAGGGAAGCAAAGAGCACAACCCAACATGAGGAAATATTTTATTTAGTTAGACGGATTCAAGTATTATATGTTTTTGGTCACCTTTTTGTATGCCCAAAGCATTATTATCTGTCTGACCGGCATTTCCCAAGATTAACCATGAAGCACATGTTTTGTTTTTTTTTTTTGTATTATGAAAGCTACTTTTTTCCCCATCACAAGCATTTACCAAATACAGAATTGTGCATACAAGTCACAGGGTTACCTGTATTATTTTAACCACCTTTTCCAGGGTTGTAATACAGCCATTTTGGTTTTAAAGGAGACCTATTATGGCTTTCTGGCGTTTCCCTTTCTTTGAACGTGTTATGCCTCATAACAACCTCATAACCTCAATAATCCTTATTGCCCGTCTACTGGCAAGCTTGGCACACTCTCACACAACAAGTGGGAGAGCTGACCAATCAGAGCATACTGGGCTCATCAGGAGGGATGGGACATAAAGACACAGGACCTCTAATAGCATTTTAGACAGAAGGAGAATGGAGACATGCATGATAAGTAATGTGCTTTTTCAACAATGAAGAAAGCAGATATATTCTACTAGACTCCAATTATGAACTTTGAAAATGAGCATAATAAGTCCCCTTTAAAGCATATAAACAACTTGCTGTGAGAGCTAGCCAGGCTAAAGTACAGGCTCAACATGGCAGTTTTACACTCCAATACAACCTAATTTAATTCAAAATTTAGCAACATGACACATAATGATAAACTATTTTAGAAATGATTTATCAAAAACCAAAATGTGCTAGGTTGTGCAATGCGTTCCCCAAATATAAAACTGTAATATAAGGCTATATGATGCTTTTGATTACCTTTTTGATATTACAAGTCTGTAACACATATCAGAAATTACATGTAATGAATTACTAAATTTATATTAGCATAAACTATTAGAACATATGAGATTATTTCAGAGCATAAAGCATTTGACAGAAGACACTAACCAGGTGCCATCTATCTTGGTCCTGGAGGGATGGTGTCCAGCATACTGTTCAAACACACTAACTAAATGTGGCAATTAACAAATAAGTTGAATAAAGTACGCTTGAGAAGGAAATCATCAAACTCTGCTGGGCCCTGGCCCTTCAGGACTGAAACTGATGACCCCTGTTATGAAATCATATCACTCAAGTGATGTTTGTTAACATTTGCCATGTTAAAAATGGTATTTCAAGCCTTAAACAAAAGGTTCTTATTATTTACCCAGAATTTGGAGTGGGTTAAATCGAGCTGCAGTCTGTTAGAAGCTTCTTGACACAGCACTGAAATTTTGAGCTGAAGTGTTGCGATTTGATTTTCATTTTCAGCAGCCCCATACTTGTGAAAACTGAAATGTATAAAATGCATCTTAATTAATTATATACAGTCATATAATCAAATATAAGAATATACATAAATTATGTAAAATAGAAGAAAGTAATTAATAAATAAATAAGAGTTATATCTTACATTACTTGTGGGAGATGGTGCTCACAGCTGCCTCTTCATGTGAGACCAATGATGCAATGGACCGGCTTCTCTCCTCTTTCATTACTAGTCAATCAAAATAGTGCTTTGCCTCCTGTGACACTCCCCAGTTGCTTCAGGTTTATTGTAATATTTATATTTAATTTTAAGTTTCAACTACATTGCTTGGAAAATTTGAAGGAAAACCTGATGAACTTCTCAATTAATTTAATCAGCACATGCAAAATAAATTACACAATCACATCACAAAATCCTGAAATGTGTTAGGAACTAAATGTCTCAGGACAACCATATGAACCAAAGTCTCCCTCAAACAAATAGTTAAAGGACATCTTAAAAGATGTGCAAAAGTGCTGGATTTGTCCATGGCATGATTCCATGCTTTGTATTGACTGGAAAAAAATGTCAATTTCCAAAATAATCCCACCCAACTTAAATTCAAGAGTAGAAAAAAGTGCAAGAGTGTTTCAGGTACAATCATCATCACTGTTCTTCACTTAACAGTCAATACAAAATTCATGCAGAAACCTATAGCTAACAACAGAATAAGGAAATAAATTAACCGCCCTAATGAGGAACTATTTGTTGTCCAATTCAGCATTTAACAGCATTCTGTATGAAATTTCAGGAAACAGTTGCTTTGCCTGGTGAAACAGAGGTGTGCATTACATTTTATGCACAAAACCCTTGGAATGCCTTTGCACCCAGGAACTCTGCATCTTCCTTTCTTGCCACTCATGGCCGGCCAGTGTGATGTGCAGTCCATCCGAATGTCTGGGACTGGAATGGAAGCAGTGCGTCCTTTGCTGCCCTTGAAGAGGCCTTGCTTCATTTGGGATTTGAAGGCGTACAGCCCCATGTTTTCATTTCTTCTTAATTCATTCCCATCACAGTCTTGCCTGTAGAGGAACCAGCATGTCACCACTACCAAATCCTCCAAATTCTCCCAGTTTTGGCAGAGAATTCTAGCAAATCCACCTCCCCCATTTATTACACCAACCTTGCCCTGTAGGGTAAGGGGCAGAGACACCAAGCCAATGGAAAAATACTAGCAACGACTGATAACCGCCTGCCATCAGTTGACCATCACTTTACTGTTAAAAACAGACCCCACATGCAACATGTATATACATGATGTGTCCATGTAATAAATCCATAGCAGTGGCAGTAGTCTGTATTTGGAAAAAAATACTATATATATATTTATATATAAATATATATAGTAGTAATATTCAGGAGTTAGGCTTGAAACGTTTACTAAAGGTTCACTGTAAAACTTACAAAGTCAAGGTTTGAATGTCTTAGAAGGTATAAATATGCAAGTTTAGAAAGCACAAGCACGTCACTGTTAGCTTGGCGCTAACATCTCAAGAAAACTCACAGTCCAATGAAGGGTTTTACAAACTGAAAACAGAAAAAGAAGAAGTCCAAAAATGGCCACGTTCAAGAGAATACTGTGCTTTTTTACCATGTTATCACTCTAAACCCCTTTCGCTAAAATGCCCTTTCAGGTGATAAAACTTTGCTATTTGCACTGGCATTAAAAATATGTCTACTGCCTGTGTGTGTCCTCCTGAGGATGCAAAAGGCTTTATTCACTTTGTTTGTTCGATTTGGCAATCAGTGAACTGTCTTGCTTCAGTAGACACCGATTCTAGCCACTGTTCTGCTGAACATAGTACAGCCATAACTTGAGTTTGAAAATGCAATGGCCGACAGTCTGTTTAGGTTTTTCAAAGAATCTGAGCTCATACGGTGATATCCATTACAGAACTGTGTCAGTTTTTGATGTAGTGCTGCCTAAGAGGTCAAAGGTCTGGGCATTCATTTGTGGTTTTCAGCCTTTTCCTTTATGCACGGGATATTCCTCTGGAATCCCTGAATCTTTTGGATAATAGGCTACTATGCACTGCAGAGGGTGAAATACCAATATCGGCCCGATGCTGTGCTCATTTACTCAAACACGTACTTGAACTCGTAAAAATGGCTATTAGTATCTGAGGAGTTCACTGTTGGAGTTTTACGTCCATCTGAGAGTCTAGTTGACTTTTGTTTAGCTGATTGAGCTGTCTGTACATGTTGCAATGGTCTTTTCAACATACAGCATGACTTTCTAAAGCCACAATGCATGCCTGACTTTGGAAGACATTCAATTATGGCTCAACCAGACCAAACAAAACACTCTGCAACTCAACCAGACTTTCAGCTAGACGTAAAACTCCACCAGTGAGCTCCTTGGATGCAATAGCCTGATTCCTGCTGTCACTGAGCTAGCTCATGCATATCATTTAAAACTGGCTAGATTTAATTGTTGAATTGTTAAGGTACGCTGCACTCATTTACACTAACAACTATTCTAAGCAGGTTATTTAGTATGGTATCAGATTTGTTACCAGTGAGTATTTAGAAATATTTAATCATACTCATCGTGCATCTCTAAATAGATTGTCTTTGTACAGGTCAGAACAGATTTATGAAATCACTGCATCATTCTGTTCCTATTTATAGTTTTACCTACTGGCAATGTTACATTATGAGTGTGCGTGTTTCAAACAATGTGCAAATGGATATTTTACTATCAAAAATCTATTTTCAACTTCGCTGTCCACACCCACACAGGGAATGGTCCTATTAGACCAGTCTGGCTACTTTTATCCAGTGACCAAGGTTATGATTTAACATGGCAACATAGAAGAAAAGGTGAGTTCTTTGAATGTTTGCAAACAAAGCAGCAACAACAACAACAACAACAACAACAACAACAAAAAGTCTCTGGGTGGAAAGTGATGCATGCATGTCTGCTGATAATTCTCAAAAAACATCTTGAGCTCCGTTTCATTTCATAATCTCAATAACGATGCTGCCAAATACCTTTGTGATTGTAGTGAAACAGCCCACACAAAAACAGGGTAATGTTCATAGGAAAGCTATCTTGAATAGCAAAGCAGCATGTATCAAGTCAACCATCAATAAAAAATTCCAAGCACATGCTGACTGTGAAGCTGGAGAACTAACAAGAACATCTAAAAGTAGTTTATACGATAATGTTACGCTCTAAGCTTAGCAGATTACAATTGAGAAGTGAAGCTATTGGCTAGATGGTTTTAAACTCTATAAGTGTTGTCATGTGTAGGCTAATTATGTTCATAGCTGATGCTCACTTACAGCCAACTATAAAACCTGGGACAATGCCACTGATGAGACTGAAATGTTGTGTGTATGAAGTGTTTGCTACAATGTGCACTAGCTCATTAATGAGTACTAGAAGTAAAGCAAGCTAATTGGCATAGTGTGTTTTACTGTAGTAACATAATTCCCTCTTTCCAAAAACAAGAGAAACGGTTAAAAAGGTTCAACGGTTAAAAGCTGAATGCAAAAGTTTGACTTCTTACCTAACACAGCTTATGTTTTGTTGAGGTTCTATTTAATAAGTTATTATCTTTTACAGAGAAACCACTTCTGCACAATTTAATGCACACATACAGTTTATTTTAAAAACTATGGGACATTTCATACATATGTAGTTTTCCAATAAGTTATGAAATAATAAAATAATTTATTAAAATGTGCTTCATATTTAAAAAGTTGCAGAAAAATTCATTTGAAAGGTGGGTGTTCAAACTGAGCATATAACTGTATTAAAGAATTTAGCTCTCGGCTTCTTAGACCACAGCTAATATAAAAAGTCCAGATGTAGCATGCCACACACTGATTTAAAAAACTGGACTTGCCAGAATCTCTTTGTTCAAAGCCCCAAAATTGTATACATTCGTATTCAAAAAAAAGTTCCACCCTAAAGGTCCTGCCTCTACACTGCAGCATTTCCCCCCAACCACTTATATTATTCTCTATAAATAGTAAACAGTATATAAATGCTGACTGGAGAAAAGACTTAAAATTGAACTTGGAAAGAAAGTTTGGAAAGGTGCAGTGCAAAGAGTAGACAGTTGCACCTCCTGCACACGACTGGGTCTGATACAGTTAAGACATTGCTTAGAAATCAGCCAACACACCTAGAGCATTACTGACTTAGGATCTGAAGCTGTTACATTTGGAAAATATCAAACATGCAATAAGAGGACCACAGAAAAATTACTGGTTCTGAAAACATCTTCCATCCTGCTTTTCAAGTATTCAGTCACTGTGACCACTGTGCTCCTAGTGTCCAGGGAAAAACACTCTATGCTTTAACACAGTTTTATTCATTATTGCTGTTTTTACACATATTATATTTTTGTTTCTCCTTGTTTCTTTTATGGTTTTGCAAAGAAAAAGAAAATGACTGTCACCAAAATGCATCAAACTCGCATCCTAATACATCCAGTGACTGTCCTATTTTTTATTCATAGGTTATATCAATTTAAATATGCCCAGTGCAACACTTTATAAAATGCTTCTTGCTCTGCAACAGTGTGTAGTTGTGGGCGAACATCTATGGTAACCTTGTGAGTCATTGCTGTGCATAGTGTGGGAAGATTTTCATCTCTTTCATCTCTTTTCACCACCTTAAAGTCCACATCACTGAATACGGTAAAGAGCACCCAGGGCAGACAATAGAATTGCAACTGTTTGAACAAACAAAAAAAAAACAGTAACCTTGTGTAGGTCGTAGTTGGCCCCAAATACAGAAAAGGAAAAGAAGGTAGAATTTAATGACAGGACACCACAGGCATTCCACCCCACTCTAAGCCACCAAAATAACACACAATATCATGCTAGTGAAACTGTGGATAAATGGTATGAACAAAGGATGTAATTGCATGGATAAAGCATGCACATGATGAACCATTCTGATAACTATTTGCTGATACAGTTTTACAGCAGAAAGTACCGGACACTGAAATGAGAATGATTAAAGAATGAATGAACAAACCACCGTAACACTTTAGAAATAAAATACCAGAAAGGTCTTGAGCCGTACAAAATGTGATTAACATATTGAGATCAACTGTTTTTTCAGAGAGTGCACGTTATTCTGATACTACGAAAAAGGCCAGGATATGATCAAATATAACAAAAATAAAACAGTCTAAAAGACACCTTATGTCAAACGCCTACAATTTAAGAAAAATGTCTACATTGATTCTGCTTGACAGTGTTTCTGTTTTGATAAGGTGTTTGATAAAGTAAGTTTTGCCTAAATGTTGGTCTATTTAAGCTGACGAACAACTAAAAATTCAATGTAACTTTTTACTACGAAGTAAACTACATATGAAGGAGCACTGGTTTAATGACAATTCAATCCCAACTACCACCAAGTAAAATTACAAGCATTTTTTAACAAAACACTTTATCTGAAGGCAGAACTAAACATCTTAAGTCTTGTCAAACCCATTCTCTGGAAGCAGCATGTGTGGTACACAGCAGGCGTCACATGAACGTGTAGGCCACTTAAATAGCTTCAAAATAGCACATAGCATTAGTCTCTCTGAATCCATTTCAATTTGATATAGAAGTAAAGCATGAGAACAGTGATACCATTTTGTTATTACAGGCTTAATGAAGTTAATTAGCATTAACTGTAACTGATGTGTCAATTAAAAGTGTTAAGTCATCTGTCTGTCAGGGTATAATCATTGAATGTGCCAACACACACTTTACAAAAACTTAAGGGAAAAAGCACAGTCTATAGTTAAACATCAGTTCTTAAATTGTACTATAAGCTTGTGCACTTACTTTATGGCATGACTGAGCAATTTCAGTAACATGTGATGATCTAAAAAGCTAACTTTAAATACCTTAAATACATAGTTTTAAAGAAGATGTTGATCACAACGCCATCACTTACACTTTTAGGAATTCGGCGAGACAAGGAGTTGTCCATAATAAAAACAGTAGCTTTTTGTGACAAGTACAGACTACTGTATTTCTGTATTCCTTTAATCTTCAGCACGTTAATTCATGCACCACGACCCTATATCTGTTTTCTCCAGGTTTCTCCTTTCTAAAACGCTGTCCAATGTGAAAATAAACTAGGCAACTGAGTGGACAGTTAAAGGGTTAAAGAAATAAAATAAGTACAAAACAAAACATACCTTTCTCTCCACTGGTTGACGTCTTTGTCCTGTCCGACTGGATCATAATTATTGCATCGCTTGTGACGGGCAACCCTTGCTCTACTCATCAATGGAAGCTGTGGTGAAGAGAAAAAGATTACACTTACATTTATCATACATAATAACCACTGAAAGTCAGACAGTTGCATAAATGTTGCTCAATAACAGACAGAAAAACACCAGCAATAGTCAAAAGTATCGTCATTCTTTCTTTGAAGTTACAATTATCATTCTCAATTACAGAAGCACAGCATAATTCAGCATTTATTATTTCTCATTTATAGTTAACCTCCATTCAAAATGATTATTTTTCTTTCTCCTGTAAAGCATCACTTACAACCTCCTATTTTTATTATTATTAATAAATTATTAATAATCTACCATATGAAACAGCATTTGAATAATTGACATTCTTTTTTAAATATATTTTTACATAGTCATGCAAAGCCTTCATAAAACTCACACTCTGTTTAATTTACTATCAGCCGTTATAAAGAAGTAATTGAAAGATAAAGCTAAACTTTATTAATTATTAGTTTATTTGATCACTTTTCACTGAGCTTAAGACGAACTGGAACAGATGTACAGGCCTCTGTTGTACTCAGCACTGCCTCCCTCCCTTTGACAAACATAACCAAAATCATGTGCTCCTATTAGACGCTAAACACAGGCTGAGGCACATCTTTTGTTGCCCAGTTTCAGCTCCAGTATGTCCAAGATTACCAAAAATCAAACTCACTACAGACTCAGAGAAAGCACCTTCAGGAATGTAAAAAAAAATAAAATCAAAGCAGTGAAAAAGCAATGCACATTATCAGGTGCAAACAAAGGCTCTTATTTCACATGGAGATCTTTTACTTCATACGAACGTTTGATCACACAATACAGAAAAAAAACAGAAGATAAAGAAGAGAGGCATCAGAGCGCAGATTAGACTGTTAAACGGCTCAGTTTACTGCAGATCAAAAACAAGCATACAAAGGTGAACAGTGGTTTGAGATCTACCATACTTGAGAAAGATCTGTAAGACACAGTGTCAAAGTGAAAAAAAACAAGCAAAAAAACAAACAAACAAAAAAAAAAAAACCACCACACATTCCCTATATTTGACTATAAGGTCAAATAAGACACACATAATCAAGACATACTGACAAAACACCCAACGCACAATACATTTTTCCCCATTAAGGAAATCCTCTATATACCGAATACAGAATGTACTCAGACTGTACTCATGCCCTCTGATACAGTAAGTGACACCTTTTTCTTCAACCATTTTGCCATGTTTGTAAATGTCTTCAATCACCATGTCTTTCACGTTGAATGCCACACAATTTCTGTCACAAGCAACCTGGACCTGTCAGTATTACACATGTAGCTAACATAACCTTAGGCAATTTCCTTGTAACCTTATACAGATACAGTATAAGAACCCACACTTTGTCACATCAAGCAGATCATACAGAGGGCTTTCAGCAGGCTCATTGGTAAGTTCCAGCCATGGAGCAAGAAGGTCAACGGACTAACCTGCATGGTGAACAACTGTAATGTTAAATATGTAATGTCGCGATTTTTCACATTGGACATTGACCAGATTACAGATGGGAACAGTTACTCAAATAAACAACATATTGTTTAATGAAGTATTTTAATTATGGTTTTGTCACATTAATCAAAACGGCAGGAACATGAGTACACAACTGTAACAACTCAGATACCACCAATTACAAGTTATCTGTTTTTCAGGAGATATTTCTGGCAAGATTATATTTAACAATCCACTTATAAAGGCAAAGGAAAAGCTGTCTACAAAACTAGAGTCAAAACATTCAAATATATATATAGGACTCCCAACAACTCTGCAAGACCTGGTAGACCGTAAACACTGAGAGATGAACAGGGAAGTTGGGGTGTTGAGGAGGCTGCAGCACTCACTCAATTCAGGGTTGCAACTGTCAAAAACAGCAATAATAATAACAATAATAATAATAATATTGCCAACAAGGTAACTGACCATTAAGTCTAAACATTCTGAATACTCTGAATTCTGAATACTTAAGCATAGTAAAGACCGTGTGTGTTAGTTTTAGAAGTTTGTATAATACACTGACATACCAAAAGTCATGTGATAGCAACATGTAAATTGATTATGAAGTAGCGTTTGCTCAGTGGACAGCCTGGGAACGCCCACAGCTTTATGTTGTTACCTCGTGAGTACGACTGAACACTAGCCAGTATTCTCATGGCAAGGCAACGTGAATTATCAGAGTTGAAATGACAGAGCAGTAGCCACCAACGGGTGGATGGTTATTAATCGTCACTGGCAGATAGTCTGGCTAGAATTGTCCGTGTCAACAGAGAAGCGACTCTGGCTGAAATCACATTCACATTCAATGCATGAGGCCCCACAAACCTATCCCGCACGTCAGTGCAGCACCAGAGTGCCTCTGTTAACCACACAACACTAGACACAGCACCTCACCTGGACTTGTTGCTAGCTGGACCTTAGAGGAATGGCAACATGTGGCAACTGTTTTGGGCTGATGATGGGGTTCATGTGTGGCACAAACATAAAGCTATAGACCCCACTTGTCAACAACTGGTGATGGTTCCTTACTGATGTGGGGTGTGTTCTCAAGGCATGGATTGGGTCCACTGGTCTGCCTAAAAATGTCGCTGACCAGTGCTTGCTGTTTCACTACTTGGTGACCATTTGCAGCTCCTTATGGACTTCATGTACCACCACAACGATGGGATATTCCAGCAGGATAATTCACTGTGGCATCGCCCAAGTTGTTCGGAACTGGTTCAAGGAACATAATCAAAAGTACATGGTGTGGTCTGCATATTTCCCTGACATAAACCCAACTGAGGCGTTCCACTATCATGTCTTGTTTGAACTCCATGCTATGTGCATGCTGGCCAGGGTTCAACCTCACTCACAACACCTCACAACTTATACAGGTATGGGCATTCCCAAGCATTCCCTGAGGCAACACCACTTCATAATCAATTTACATACTTACATGCTGCAAATTATTTTTACATAATGTCATCGGTCACTCCAGATAAAAAAAATTCGAAGTTAATTTAATTAAATCCAATTAAAAATTTCAGCATCCCCAACTTAAAACACCTTCACGCATAACTTCCCTCAGATAAACAGCATTTTAAAGCTTAAGAAATCAAGCTTCATTATTGCTTTAGATCTGGAAAAAATGCACTGGTGTTTCTGGTCATCCTTCCACTGTGAGAAAACACTAAAAGGATGTGTATCAGTGAAGACGTTGTTACTATGAAAAAGGAAATTTGCAAACTAAACAAATAAACAGCCGGAGTTCGCATAACAAAGGACTGCCCGTCCTTAAAGTACAAGCCTCAACATCTTTGAATTTGGTTGAAGCAGAAAATGCAAATACCATCTAGGACAGGACTTTCGTGGCATGGAAAATACATTCCGACAGTAACACTAACTTTTTTATGTAGTTGTTGAGACTTCCCCCAACTTCCCCCCAAAATTTGTAACTTCTACCTAATGGCCATACTGACAAAAAGATGACAATTTGTACAGAGCAAGTTGGCGACTTTAGTTTAACTGGTCATACTCACATATGCCTAGAACACATCATATTCAACCAAGTATGCTTGCAAAACAACATGAGACATGGCCTCTGCACCAGCAAGCCACCGTGACCCATCTCCTATGTGGTCTCCAGGCATGGCATGCTTCCTGCATGATCTGTTTAGAAGGCAATGTCGACCTACGATCCTTCATGAATGAGGCTTATGCCATAAATTACAGCTGCTTTACAAAGAACCATGTCCATTAAGGTGTTACAGTAGAATGATGAGGAGTTTAGAGGGAAGCTCTTGCAGACATCTTCCTGTAGAAAAAAACAAGAAGTTCATTTTCTCAATTTTATATATAATGAGATAAAACATCATTTTTGTAGAATCAATACCATAAATCATTTCTATCAACCATGTATGCACATATACAAACCACAACCAAGGAAAGAACCTAAGCACTAAGCTTTTTATCTTTTTGCTTACCTTACTGATCAATACTGACTCAAGATTGTTCATGGGTTTTGATAGTCACTCAGTTCAGAAAGGAACTTCAACAACTTAGGATGTATCTTGTGTTGCTTTTTTCCTTTCCGATCCACTTTGGTCCCTCGCCCAGGATTGATCCCCAGGAGACTTCTGTTGCACAGAAACAGACAAGTAGAACACTTTTTTCCCCCCAAAACATACGGATGACTGACTTTTTTTTATTATTAAAACAGGACAAAAATCAATACATTTGTTGATAGAGTCCTTGCATGACACTAACCTCTGAATAAACTCCAGGGACAATGCTGCATCCTTTGGGTATCGAATATTAAGTACATAGAAGAGACTAAACAAATAGCTCAATGCTGTCAATGGACAGCATACATGATCATTGACAACTGTCTGGTCCACTGCCATCTGAAAGCGTTTATTACCTGAAACACACATTTGCACAAGTCACCAACTTGTTTGTTGAGTGTACCTGATAAAATGGCCAAAGAATACAAGGGTACAAGGCAGCCATTCCTACTAAACTGCCAAGTTTCCAGTTTAGTGGTCAACAAAATTGAGATATTAAAAAAAACCCTTTTTTTAATAAAAGCTATCATAAATATATGAAAATCATAAGTTTCTTACCGAGTATGATAACGCATGGAGTGCTTGGCAAGCCCAGTGTGGCAGAGTTGAGACCCTTAATCACAAAATAAAACATACGTACAATATAAAATGAGGACAAAACAAAACAAGAGAAAAGCAGCAAGTACACACATTTGTTTTTAACCCTGTAAAGAAATCAATGGTTTATTCTAAAACTAATGTTATTTTTTACATATTTTAGGTATTTGAATATGTGAATTATATCACAAATAAATACATGTATTTACCTCTTTTTGGATCAGCAATACCTCGGTATTATCACCAAGATACTTGCCAATGCTGGAGAGCAGTTCCAATGGGTCTTTGAGTTTTTCCTCAATTCCTGCAAACTGAGGGGCTTTTGTTTGCATAAAGAATTTGACTATAGTTTTTCCCTTTTTTGACAGCTCCTCTGTCAGCTTTTTTTGAACAGGAATGCCAAGCAGTCTTTCAGTGTGATCAAAGAAATGAGTTGCTTCAAACAAGTAGGGCCATTCGCTTTTCAACTCACTAACTGTTTTACTGTCGATGTTAATTGAGAGGCGTTGGCTGTAGTAAGTTTCAGCCATTAGCTTTCTGACACGGGTTTCGGGAAGCTTCTTCCTTGCATACGAATTTTGCAGCTCTGTCTTCTTGTCAGCCTGACTTGGCTCGTCTTCAGTGGCTGGAAGATCTGGCTGCCACTGCACGCAGCCGTATCGATCGTACCGTTTGGCTTTCTTGGAACCAGCATCACCTTCTGCTGTTCTCTTTGATCTTCTTGTTAAATTCCTGTTACAGTTATCCACTCTGTTCTCCATCTGAAGCATTAAGGAGTCAAAACCTGTGCCAACAATGTTGTCTCCACATACATCACAAAAAGACCTGGGGTACTTTTTAACAAGTTCTTGGGCGATCTGCCGAAGAACGCTGCGGCCCGGTCTCTTCTGTTCTGCAGCAAGCAAATCACTGACAATGATACGGACCATTTCTCGTCTTAGTGACGGACGTGGGCGTGTTTCCTCCATCATGGCCTTAATGAGCTCTGGAGGAAATTTGTCCCATGGAATTTGGAAACGGCCAGCGGTTTCTGCTGATGACTGTGCAATTGCTGATTGCTCCACGAGTGCCTGTATAGTGTTAGATAGCCCTGTGAAAGAGGAAGGGAAAAAAGGTTATAGTAGAATACAAATTCAATTAACTGCTAATTACAAAAAAAGAAAAGAAAAAAGAAAAAGAAAGCATCTGCTGTTTACAATTAAAATGGATCAAGCATGCTATAACACTAGTTTTTAATATCTTTCCAAGTTTCCAAGCAGACATTCATTAAAACATGCATTTGTGACTACCTGGTGATTACCTGTATTAAATGCCTGAATCAGTCTTCTACTTTGCATCGGCCGCAGAAGTCCTTCCAAATCATCAGCTGTCACCAGACCGAGGTCCTCAATGCTAGCAACGCCAATGAAGTTCAGCCGTTGTATTAACGATTGAAGAAGCTCCTCGGATAATGACGGAAGGGTGGTCTTAATCAGAGATAAGATGGCCTCCATAATGGCTGGTGTTTGAGAGGAAAGAGTTATCTTCCACCTCTGCGGTAAAATTTCAGAGGAGTATAACCATCAGTGTCATCTAAAGCTTTGCATCAGTAACGCTATGAGCACTGCTCTGAATGGACAGGACAATATTCTCTCTTTTTTTTTTTCTTTTAATAAAAACAACATTTCTCCCCCAGCTTTGACAGAATTGTCAGAAATAAGGTCAATCAGAAATTTGGACGCAAGTAACAGCCTCATTTGTAGCCATAATGCTATGCTCTGTGAGATCAAAGTTAATCTTTAATTCATATTTTCCAGGGAAAGGCATATCAATCTAGACTGTGTTGGTTACCTTGCTAATATGCGTAGAAACTACAATGAATACAAAGACATGAAAAAGACCCGTCGAGTCAGACATACCATACAAAAACAAGCAGACTTTTTAAATCCTTTCTTCAAAATAAGAAACTCTATTCAGAGCAAGCCTCAAATTCACAGGGACCTGTGCAAATTTCATGGCACTGTTCACGTTTCCTGGCTATTCTATACATGTTAACTGCTGTACATTAATGAGACTCTCTGAACTGTATTATTCATTGTATGAGTAACTTTTGTGCTTACTGTAATGTTAAGCAGCACATAACATTAGGGCAATTCCTTTAATTACACATACCAATTAAAATACATTCAGAGGACTACCTCACCTACATTCTGTTTTACCACAGAGGTTGAAAGTCTCATGCTGTCTCTTCTAATTTAGCCAAAATGTAAAGCTTTTATAATATAATTAAGGCAAACTTTTGGGTGGCTATGAAAAACTGAAACATACCAAGTAAAAAAATTATACACATTATATACGTTTTACATTTTGAAGAAAGACTACGGAAAAACAAAAACTATTTTGAATATGACACAATGAATAGTATTTAGCATGACCAGGAACAAATGCGGTGAAAAATATTTGACTTAAGGTAGAGTTCAAAGAAAGCAACACAAAACTGTTGTGTTTTCCTCAGGTTAACTTTCCCTTCAACAGTCAAGATGAATGTATGAGGTCATCCTGGCAAGTCCCAAGTGTGCATTTGCAAGTTATATTGTGCCTCTGCCATGTGCCCCTGAATAGCACACAGACTACCATTCAACAGCAATACATACACATTTCTTCATAAACCTTTCTTGTCCATCATTTCACAGCAATTCAACAGATTTAACACTTACGCCAATAACTAGTTTTGATTCTGGGCCATGATTCTCAAGTCTCTACAGACTCTCATATTGGGAAAAACAGGTTTAGCTTTAACTGGAAGTTACAAACATATTATTTTGTTACAAACTCACTGATGGGTAACAGAACCAAGTCACATTAACCTGACCATTTTGTTAAAGACAAAGACAAAACGTACAAAGCACAAGCATCACATGGGTAGAGTTAATGCCCTGACCTCTAGAAATCTGCACTCTTAATGTTTTATACCGGCCTTTAACTAAAGCACATGGAGCTTTTAAAAATTCTTTTGGATACCACATGTTGGGTCATCCATTATGTTCTCTCTTTGTACAAACATACAGCCAGGGAGTCACTGGGATTCTAGTTTTTAGCAAGGTAAAAGCCAAGGCACTGGACTGAGAAGTTTAATCTTACACCAGAGGTTATTCTACCCCAAATTCAAATTCATATCCAAATTCAAATTCTACCCCAAACATTCAAAAATAAAATAACATGAAACAACCTTTCTTATTTTATGGGGGTTCAAGAGTCAAAAGGATCAAACCAAAACAATATACAAAGTGCTTTAAAGGTTCAGACGCTCTACTTTCCAAGTATTGGAAAGGTTCAGACGCTCTACTTTTCCAACAATGACGAGTGAGGCTTCGTGATCGTGATCCAACACAGTGTACCAATGAATAACAGGCTAGGCAATGTGTACCAATGAAGTGTCATTTATTTTGTTAATGTTTTATTTACTAATGAAACAATACACAATTATGCATCATTTGTTTACCTAAAATGCAGCAGCAGTACTTTGTTACTATACAGAAGCGGTTATGCATGTACACCGTGGGAATGAAACACTTTTTAAAAGATCTACAATGCACACAACTAAAAGATGCATCAACCCGTATACTGGACTAGAACTGGCACTGATAGTGACCTTATTACATGAATAAGCGTTCTTCTCAACTTTTTGGTAGAGCACATTTTGAGTGAATGTATCTTAACCCTTTAAGTCCCCAAGTCCTTGCCAAGAAAAAAAGCAATGGGTATTTTTGTATATACTTTTTTTTTTATTTGTTTGGGCATATAAGAACAAAAATACATTTTTTTCTGTTTTTTTAAAGGCCCCACAGTTTACGGTTGAAATGGCACTTTGTGGTAAAATCAGACCCTAAACCACAAATACAAAAAAATAAAAATTAAAGTGCAATAACATGCTAACTGGGCACTGGGGCACTGAAACCACAGGGTTTTGAACATTGTATCCAGTTTATTTCCTGTGGTAAGCTACAAAACATTGCTGGCTTGCATTGAGACACAAGAAAACATTGCATTTCTCACACTTCCATCTTGACACACCCTTTGGACACATGTTGCACCGCCCCCGCTTGACACTGTGAAGTGGCATATGTCCACAGTTGTCATAACGCACATCTGGTTGTGGTTGTGAGGGTCGTGGGATGTAGCGTTTCTTCTGAGACATCTGTGTTGAAAATGAGGGTGCTGGTTGGCCAGCCTTGGATGCTGTCTTGTTGACTTGCTTCAAAGTGTGGGCAACTGCAAGGCGAAACCTTTTGAGAGGCATTGGTTTCTCATTCAGTAGGTCACAGTCTCTCTTGTAAACCAGCCAGGAGTTTGAGACACACAGGTCAAGGATGTATCCAAACAAGGGAAAGTACCATCGTCTTGACTTGGCAGGGGTCTTGTACATATGCACCAGCATGTCAGAAAGATCAATGCCTCCCATATGCTCACTGTAGGCCTGAATAAGCGATGGGCAAGGGACATCAATCTTTGACTTGTGAATTTTGCTCCATCGTTTGACAGTGGAAAGAGGCATGATCCCACAGGCATTGCTCAGAAGGTGGACACATTTGTTGTCAAACCATTTCACTGCAATCACCCCATCAGAAGATCTGTAATCAAAGGCCCCATGTCCTTTCCTTCTTAGCTGCTGGTCTGTAATTAAGGGTATTCCACTGACACTGTTTGAACGGACACTGCCGATGCACTTGACTCCCAAGTTTGCATGCAGGTTCTGGATCAGATTGAAACTGGTGAAGTAGTTATCACAAAAGACAACTGACAGTTGTGGTTGCGCTATGGTTTTGCACAACACTGTCACCAGCTTAGCCCCTAGAGGCAGGTACTGCTCCTGCTCACTTAGGGCAACATTGAAAAACGTGGATGCCCCTTGATAGAGCAGTAGGTCATGGATGATTCCAGATGAACTGGCCCGGCAGAACAACTTGAAGCCCCACTTATCTGGTTTGTTGGCAATATACTGGCGAGGAGTGCCAGCTCTTGTGCCTTTATATGCCACCATGACCTCATCAACACTGTGCTTATAAGTAGATGGGATGAGGAGACACTGCTCACGAAGCATCTCAAAAAGGGGGCGGATTTTGAAAAAACGATCTGGACTGTCATTCCACTGCTGGTTATCATTGAAATGAATGAACCGACATAACAGTCTGAATCTTTTCCTCGGCATAATATCAGCTATCACGCTGAAACGTGACCCAGGGCGCCAGTAGTCCTCAATGGATCGGAAGTTGAAAACACCCATGAAAAGTAGTACTGCCAAGAAATCTTCAATCTCTTGTGGACTAGTCCTGATCGGATCCCCCAGCTCTTGGGCAGAGTATAGATTTGTCTGCTGAGCAATATGTTCAATCATTGTGTCAGTGAAGAGTGTTTTGAAGTACTGGAAAGGTGTCTTTACAACATCAGGGGGCTCAAATTTTAAATCAGGAACCTGGAAGCCCTCAATGTCTTCATGTTTCCAGATTTTCTCCTTGTCTTTGTTTAGGCCTGGGGATGAAACAGGGTGACTGGCGTCCTGTGGCTCTTCTAGGGAAACTGTTTTTAGGAAGTTTTTCCCTTTTTTCTTCTTCTTACAGGGTGGTGGTTTAGAAAATGAACTTGTTGAGGCAATATCCTCCTCATCCATGGATTCAAAAGATGTTTCTCCAGATTCTTCTGCTTGTATCGGCGGATAGTCGGAATCCTCAGTTTGGTCATCATCATCACTAAGATCAACATCAGAGTCTTGAGGATTTTCTGGTATGAGTGCCAGGACAGTCCGTGATCTTGCACCATAAAACGTGTCAGTGTCCATCTATTATTTGTAAAACAAAACACAAAAAAGTTACTGTTACTGTTATTAGTCAAACGTAATAGGTCTAGTAATATGTCAATATACCAGTTTATCAGTTTGTTACCATAGTACACATATTTATTCTAGACCTACTATATTTACTGTACTTCGAAAACATGTCAGAAAATTGGGGTTAAATCAACAAACAATTTCAAAATCACATTTTTTTTTAGCAAATAATGGTATAAATGAATTACATAATAATAATTACAGTGAATGTCTATATTTTTGTTATTTCACTAAACTGGCACCAATACCTTTCTTATTATATCTTTATAATTAAATAATTTACAAAATCATATTTCAAAAATTTCAGTTACTGTTTCTTTAAATATATTTCATGGAATAACAATATCACATTAACAACAATCAATGATCAGAGATTTTTTTTTTATTTCAAAGCCAGTAGTCAATTCAAATCACAATCTTAGCATAGACACCTTTAGCATAAAAAAACAATTAGACTGTTTGGTAACACGTTTTTTTGAAAATGTTTACCCTTATTGCACTTTTTTGTTGTATACAGTTATAGAAATCTGTTCATCAAAACCTCTGAAACTATGAGATGCTGAAAAAATATGCTTACCTTCGAAAATTCCACCAAAAAAATCCACATGTGTGGTATGATTTACTTGTTGCTTGCTTCCTCTATGGATGAGAACAGTAAAGGCGTATCTATCGAAAGATCCAGTGACCTCTAATGGATTTTTTTTTTGCCTAACATACCAATCGGTAGAGATGGCACAACCTTGAGTTAAGTTGTACATTAGCCTCTATAGAAAGTGTTTTTAGGGATTATGGGATCTTAGATACATATTCACACCACTTAACAAGCATGTTTCTTGCCAAGTTTAAGAAAGAAAGAAGAAAAAAAACCACAAAGTATATCGCAGCACATCAGCTTGCAAACTTTGCAAAAGTCTAGGTTCTGAAGGACGAAGGTAGTATTGAATATCGTACTGTAACAAATTTAATAAGCAACTTCAAAAGCATTACATAAAGAGAAACATCAGTCCACGTATCCAAAAAAACAAAACAAGCAAACAAACAAAAAAAACCCCACAGCATTGATATTTCAAAGACATGAGAAACTCTGGAATGATAGCATGAAGTATCCAGGTTGCTCAAATTCTTTCTTCTGAATGACAAACCCTGCCTGTTCCCTGCTCAAGCCTGCATAACTGTAGGAACGTTTGCCATTCTAAATGTACAAGAGCTGTATAACCACCAACCCTCCTAGCCTTACAGCCTGAAAAAAAATATTTTCATAATTACAGAAGTCCCTACCTTTGGCTGCTGCCCATTCACTGCATTGTACTTTTGGTACACAAAGGACAGTTGTCACTGTATGATGCCCTTGTGTGAAAAATATTCAATAAATTTGTTACAACTAGATATTTAAATTATGTGGACCACAGTTTTTCCCCCTTGAACAGGAGTAACCCTTATGCATCTATGCTGCCGAACACAATCTGCCCTTAACACTGACACAAAAAACAAAACTTAACCAAAAAAAAAAAACGCAATGACGCAAGTCGCACTATATGAAGAACTAAAAAAGAACTAGTGCTAGTGGGGCCATGTTGTCAAAAGAGTTTTATTGTATCTGGGTTTTCTGCAAAATATGAAATTGTGATTTCTGCTATTTCCCATAGGGAGCAAAAGGAATCAAATCAGGAGTCATCTTCACGTTATTCCAACACAAAAAGTAGGATTATCACCTCTCCACTAATGGACACAATTCTCTGTAGTAAATGAACCGGAGTATAATACAGTATTTACTGCATGCTTTCCTCTAAAAAAGAAAAAAAATATTCTACTGCTGCTGGTCCAAAACAATGTGTTATTAAGTCAAAATCTGACTCTGCACCCAGACTCTGGAAGTTCTGCCGCATCCTTTGGACTGTCCGTCTGCAAGAAAATAAGTAAGTAAGTAATTTCACCAATTGCTTCTCCAGTTCTGATGTCCCATGATACAAAATTGCCTTCACTTCTAAGGTGGCACAGGGACTAGATTACTGCAGGAATCAAGTGGACAAGTTCCAGCTTTGGTCACCAATCCTGGTCCTATAGATCTACCTTCCTTAGTGTTACCTAAGAGGCGTGGCCGCTTATTAGATGCAGGCTGGAACAAACTCCGCAGGAAAGTAGATCTACAGGTGTAGGGTAGGTGACGGCTGAGCTATATTCTAACTTGGCTGACCTATTTAAGGCAATATTCTGCATCCCCAACCTCATGGTCTATTTATTTGTTTATTTATTTATTTATTTTTAAATCATTCACGAGTACTAGCATTGCCTAAACTAAACAAGACGTACCGTGTAGCTGGTATATCCTCCTTCAAAACTCTTTCCAAGATTTTGTCCTTAGGTACATGCCTCACTAAAGCGATCCCAAACCCCTCAGCAAGATCTTGGGCCTCTCCCTCAGTCAGTGCACTAAAGATTGTGACTTTAGTTTTGGCCTTTTTGGGCTGCTGCAAGACTTCTGTGGGAAGCTGTTTTCTCCCAACCTACGGAAACGTGTAGTGAATTATCTGGGCTTTAAAAGCATCGTTTTCCAGAATGACAATATGTTTTTTGTACCAGAACATACAAACGGATGCAAATAAGTACATGCAATACCAACCCTTATTAAAGCCCTGAAGACATTGGCAGACATATTCTCTCCTTTCACCCGCCTTTTCACTTCTTCATTGTTAACTAAATAGTATTTTCCTTGAACAGTCAACCTTCCTAGAACTTTATACACTCTCTCTCCTCTTTCCTCATCTTTTGTGTTCTTTCCTCTGTTCTCTTCTTTCTCTTCATGTGGTTTCACAATTTGTTGTCCTAAAATAGGAATAAAAAGGCATTGGTTGATGACTTGAATATTTAAAGGGGAAGTAAAACACCGACTGTCGGGAAAAGGACTTACTTGTGCTCCACTTTTGGACTGGGTGAAGGAGGACATAGTCCTTTTTCATTTTACGTTTGCCTAGCGTAATCTGAAACAAACAGAGCTAGTTAGCTATATATATATATATATCTCAGTAAGCCAGGTTAATTTCATTATATATTTCTAACTAATTTATAACTACCTATATCACTGGAGATGTTTTGGAAACAGGTGCATTGCCATTCTTTGTGGGCTACACACGCTACTAAAATGAACCCCTTATTGCAATCGTTAAACACATGCAAGAGTGATGCTTAGCACATCCAATCACCTATGTATCCCAAACCTTCCCTGCACATTTGAGGTTTTTTTTCTGGTTCATGATTTGAAGCAGGTGTACTAAAATGTACAGGACCAGGTTTTTGCAACCTGTGACTTATACCACTATTTCTTTTTTTACTCCTGCTTTAGATCCACTGCCCTGTACACTTTCATCCCTTGTCTAAAGTTTAGGCCAGTTACATTTACCTAATATACTATATTACTACAATATATAGCCACTTTATTTTACATTGCATCCACACTCACTGTCCATTTTATCATGTCTACTTATACTGTAATGCCCATTTTGTTGTTCTACAATTATAGATTGCAGACCACCCATTTCTTATCATAATTTTTTTATATACTAAGCAAGTATTGTTGGACCATTCTCAGCACATCATGGTAGACCACTTATTGATGAACTGGGTAAACTGCAGGGCTAAAAACTATGCAGAGAAATTGACAGACTGCAACCCGTCACCATTAGTTGACAAAGGCAGCTATATGGTAAGTGGACCTGATAGAATAGGCAATGAGTGTAGATACAAGGTATTTAACTAATGCAGTGACTAATGAAGTGGCCAGTGAGCATAACAGCCATAGATCATCAGCAGTGTCAAGCCGACATGAACGGTAACAGCCTGGGGTGATTACTTTAAATCCCACCCATGTATGCCTAAAGATGATGGTGAACTACCCTTAGAGCAGCATTAAGGTATAAAGGACTGGTCACTACCCTGAGAGCAGATTATACTGTATACTGTACACAATTCTTACCATGATTTTTTTTCAGGTTCCATCCAGTCAAAGTGTGGCGACACATTCTGAACATCAAGAGGACTGCAAGTTGAGGTACATTCTTCACATGTCAAAGTCTAAAGACTAAACGGACAACTGATTATTGACTTATGTTCAAATACTACAGAGTTTAAAACACAGTTAACTAACAATCCCTGGGACTGAACAATTTGGGAACAGAATCTAACTGCAAGTATTTTCAATAAAATAAGGCCCGTACCAGGCTGCCAGCAGGTGTTTGATTGGTTCTGATTAGTCTAATCAATCTATAGGCAGTTTATAAGATCTGCACATTTATAACCCCATACCCTTGTATCTACACTCCATTTTATCAGCTTACCATATAGATGCACTTTGCAGTTACAGATTATAGTCCAACTAATTTGCGGCATTCTTTGTTATCCCATTGTATACTGTTCTTCAATGGTCAGGATCCCCACAGGACCACCAAAGTTCAGGTATTATTTGTGTGGTGGACCATTCTCAGCACTGCAGTGACAAAGAAACAGACGGCCTGCAGTTTGTACAACTGTAGAACTACCAAGTGCACCTATGGTAAGTGGAGCCGATATGAATGTAGATACCAGGAGGTTTACCTAATGTAGAGCCCTGTGGGTGTATTTATCATTTCAATGAACAGGTTTCATAACATTTGTGCTGTGGATTTTTTCACATATTTGGCAAAACATTGTTCCTACCGTTTTATAAGTCCAGGGATATTCCCCAAAGCAATTTTTGTACAGCTGGGGTCTATTCCGAGGTCACAATGTTTTCTGTTTGCGAAACCATGGGGCTATATCAGTGGAATGCCACAATACAACAACCTTTTACCAAAACACTCTTGGCTTAAAAGTAGCTTGGGGGAGGTTTAAATGACTGTTTGAAATGCAATTTAAAAGCCTCAATGTCAAGTGCAAAAATAAATAAATAAACAAACAAAAACAAGTCCGTGGTACCCCAGGCACACATGCTGACATGTCAACAGGGATATATACACACACATACATACATACATACATATACATACATATACATACACACACATATATATATATATATATATATATATATATATATATATATATATATATATATCTCATACATCACACACACAGTGATTATATGAGGTCAAAGCACATGATAAAAGCAAGAATCACTAGAAAGGGTTTTTTGCTATTGAAGATAAGCATTTCACATGACAATTTCCAAGACATACAAAACACAAATAATGACAGCACAGATTTTCAGTTTCAAATAACTTTACTGTGATAATTTTACAGCGCTGTTTTTTTAAATACATGGGGGAAGGGGAAAAGCATGCTGTTGTTGTACAAAGGATATAACACTTCAAAAGCTGGTTAACAACAAAGTACACTTTTGATTTGGTTACTCTTTCTGGTAGCCCAGATGTTTATTTTACCATTTTGAATTTTAAAAAAAGTGCTAATTAACAAACATTTTTGTACGATAGTGCACATATTTAACGCTGGGTTTTCAGATCTTCTGCGAGTCGTTTTATTACTTGCATCACGTACGCCTCTATAATCTGGACAGTGACATCAAATGTCTTCGGACCAAGGCCATGGGTCACTGTGTCATACTTACTCATGCATGGAGTCAAGGCCTTTTGAGATTGTTTCAAGAACTCCCTGTGAGGGAAAACAAAAAGAATGCATTAAAACTATTACAAAAGACATGCACAAAACTGTGAAGCAAGTTCACTAGCAACCAAGCTCACTAGCATCCAAACATATCTGAACATTTTCTACACCAAGCTACCCCTTTCTTCTTTTCAGGAATTATATAATTTAACTTCTGAATACATTCAAGCCTGAAAAGGGGGTGTATTTCTCAAAACAAAAGAAGGGGATGGAAAAATATGTATCCATGTGCTTAAACGCTAGCACTAGTAGTTCACAAGATTCTTCAACTCAAACTGTAGGCAAGTATGAAAAGAAAATTGATATACACTGATGACTTATTTAATAGTCTTGAACACAATGGAAATAACAATTCCTAACAGACAACTGACCTCCTCATTTATCAATAAAAGGCACGTACAGCATTTCACCTTTACTCCCAGTGTGACAGCTGTTATTTACAGTATCTTTATTTTGTAGACAATGACAAACTGACTGTAGGTTATTTGTTACAAGAAACGTTCTACACACCAAAATGACTTTGCTCTCATCAATTCTGTTGTCTTGTTTGCAGATGATCTCTGAGGTTCAGCAGCTGATTTAAAATCAATATGCCTAGCGAGCTTTCCAAGGTCCGTTGCCAGGTCTTGAGCCTCAGCTGTATAGAGAAATTTTCCAGCATTACTACAAGAGTCAAGTGCTTTACACTTACATTCACAGTATCGGACAATGGCTCTTACAGGTGCTTTGCTGTCTTGTCTTCTTGGAAGACATATTCCACGTTAAAGGGATATGGTTATGAATACACTTTCCTTGGTATGGTTATGGTAAGTGGACCTGATACAATAGGCTGATAGAACCTGATAGAATATACACTGCCAGATGCCTCAGATTTAAGATTTGGGCTAAAAAAAAAAAAAAAAACCTCTTTTGAAAAGCTATTAATTGCGGAGAGGTATATGCAGGGTGTTGTTGAAAACAACCTCTTTTCATATATTCCACTATTTTACCATTATCAATATTATGTATCATATACTCAGGAGACAAGTATAGGTCTGCTTTGGGCTTTGAACAGTAAATAAAAGGCTTAATTTGCCGATGTTGTGAGCCCTGGTTCCTTTGTCACCACTAATGAAATCTGACATGGTAAGTTTCTCTATAAGGAACCATTTCACATCAAAACACTTTATTTGCATCTCAAAGATGGAATTATGCAGGAATTTAAAACTCCCCTTGACATAAACAGTGATCACAACCAGAAACATGTATAAAGTATTTCAAGTACTATTATGCAAGCAATAGCCACCTTCTGTTAATTTAGAACACAGAGATGTTAGGCGAGTAGATGGGGGAGGGACGACTCCAAGGTTTGTTAACTCTTTCTTCAGTGACTCCTTATTGGATTTTGCAGTCCGAAGATATGACACCAGTGCATTTAAGGACATAAACTCGGGAGGACCAATTCTACGCTTAATTTCTTCCAAGCCAACCTGATACCTGGGAATGACATAAAAAGAGATTCATAACATGTATTCTGCAGAACACAACACAAAAGGTCAAACAAGCAATTTAAAAATACTCTACCTCCGTTTTTCTCTGAAATTACACGATTTCAGGAGGGATTCCACCAAAAAGATTCTTTCTGTAGTACACACACGGATGGCTTCACCTACAGTGGACTGTAAAATTGCATTAACAATATGTTAACTGTATACTCAGTAGGTCACCAAGCAGAAATACATATGCACACATCTAACATAAAAAAGCGACAGTACATAAAAGTAAACTATATATATCTATACATAGTTGGACACAAACCTGTACTGGGGTGTATAGCATTAGCTTAGCTAAGAGACTACTGATCCAAACATCAAGTAACAGGTTTAATCTCAGCTTTGTGCACCATCAACACCAGCTCAGATGTGAGCCATTATTATCTGAACTTGCATCGGTGTAGCTGCTAATGGTCAGAATCAACCCTGCTCTGTGGTCTGCAGAGCTGGTAACAACCTAGGTGAGCTAATACTAGCCAGCTCCTTTTCACATTTCCCAACTGCTGTTAGATTAAAGATTGACTTTTTTTGCATAGTGGATTTAAAGTTGTGCACACCTTCCATCTTTGTGGGAGCAAACTGAACTTCTGACTGAGACAATGCAGGGCGGGGTGGCACAACACTGATGTTAATGAAGAACCAACTGACAAACAGTAATGTTATTTCACCCTCCAACCAAATGGTTCTGATCATGGCTAGTTGACTGTGATGACCCATTTGGACCTTTTTTTTATTTTTTGTTTTATAAACAAAACACTTAAACCATGCCAGAGTGAAAAACACTCTAGAACCCAAGTCCTTGTGTTAAGAAGTGTTTAGCAATGCAGTGGAAAAGAGCCCATTGTGGCATGAGAAGAACTTACCTCAGACACCAGACGTTCTGAAACTGCATCCACACGTATACTGGGTGGAACCTGAGAAAAATAATCATTGTAAAAATTGGGCGCAGATATAAGACAAATCCTCCATTCAGTAAAGTATACACCTGCTCCAAGAGTGACACCTAGCATCAAATCAAATGTTCAACTATAAATAAAGCTGATCTAAAGGCAATGATCAGTACAAACAATGCTGGAAGTGACCAGCCTACTATACATATTGTATAGCTTACTAGCTAACTCACACATACATAGAGTAAAAGTTGGTACTGTACATGGTTAGCGTTGATATACCTCTAGTCTTCGTCTCTTTCTAGGACGCATCTGAAAACAGAAAAAAAGGAAAGTGTAATAGTTACACTCAACACAGACATTTAATTCTGTAGTTACATATAATGGCAAGTTATTTCTCTTTGTATAGTGAACTAGCAAACCGGCCTGTTAGCTGACCTAACAAAAGCTAGGGTAAGCATTTCAATATGCAGTTGTATGCAAAAGTTCAGACCAAATTACATATTTTTCTTGTTACGGAAGGCGTCAACACCGCCTATGAAGCCAACTGTTTAGAAAATACAATTCTCTGCAAATATTAATATTATTTGATTAACTTAAAAACAGAAAAGCTGTGGCAGGTCCAAGTCTAGCCACCAGACTAGTCCAGTACTTAGTAAAACCACCTTTTGCAAATATCACTGCCAGAAGACGCTTTCTGTAGTCAGCTAGGACTCTTACCACACTGCTCCTCTTTGCTACAACACTCTTAGATCTATAATATTTTTAGGCCATGTTGCATTCAGAGCATATTTAAGATCTTGTTAATTATTTTTGTTTTGCAGCAACTGTTTGCTTTTGTGATGAGGTCACAGGTAAGGTTTCCTTCTCCATGCCGATCTCATTTGTGTGCACAGTAAGAACAATGTACCACCACTCTTGTCAGCAACCCTTCCTGCAGGACCTTTGCTGGTGGGGGTGTTGCTTTGCCTTTCTGGCCAGCATACTAGCTGTTCCCGTGACTTTCAGGATTTTCCTTAACTGTGATTTCATGCTGACATTTCTGACATTAGAAACTGGGAGGGACAGGAACTGGAAGTTGTCACTTCCAGCAGGGTTGATTCTGACCACATCTTTTTATAGCATTTCCCAGATTTGCAGGCATCAATTAACTTCAGAAGTTCAGATCTTTAGCGAGTTGCTTAGAGAAGCCCATGGTTACTGAGTGTTCCAAGGTTTGATAAAATTCATAAAATTAAGTCATAAAATTAATCATGCTTTGATTACATTCCTTATTAAAGTCTGAGACCTGCATAACCAGTCCTAACAAGTTCATGAAGTTCTGAGCCTTCGCAACTAGAAAGGTGCCCAAACATATTCATATGCCACAATTACTAAAAACTATTTATTTTTTCCAGTTAATCAAACAAAGCAACTGAGCAGTATCATCTGCAGAGGTTTTTTAATGCGTGGAGCAGAGTTTGTGTTTTTATTTCCATGCCAGGGAGGGTCGAACTTTTGCATGCATCTACATGTTGAAATTTCCAGACAGCTCATCCTAAAAAAATTATTAGTAATACATTCGTTATTGAGTTTCCTAAAAGTGTGAATTGGGCAATAGTATCTGTTTTAAGTAGAA
Source organism: Semaprochilodus insignis (assembly GCA_034552555.1). NCBI lineage: Eukaryota > Metazoa > Chordata > Actinopteri > Characiformes > Prochilodontidae > Semaprochilodus > Semaprochilodus insignis. The sequence goes on from CM067494.1 coordinate 20,100,827, forward strand.
ATTAAACTTACCTTTTTACTTTCAGCATTCAATGTCCAACCGCATCCAAGAATTTGAAAGTGTGTTAAACTTCAGACATGTCTTACAACAAGTCAGATTCAAAATTGGCTTTCAGAGCCCAAATCAATGGTGCTGAAGATCTGAAACAGGGTGGAAACCAAAAGGACAGGCCAGGACCCGGTGTGTAGCAGAAGGCAAAAATCCATCAGAGCCGAGCACCACTCAATCAGAACTACACACAACACCCTATGCTGGCAGAGCAGTACGGAGTCAAGGCCATCCTGGACAACCACTATGCTCCCTCAACCAATTTGTGTTCTCTCCCAAGGTGTCTGTCCCCAAGCAATATTTAGCTTACTACTTAATTACCATTAATGTATTATTAACAGCTGTAGACTATTATTCACAGTTATGATTCATAAGTGTCTATTTATCAGTTTGACAAAAACGATTCAAACTGATTTAACATTGTCTGGACAAATCACTCTGATAATTTAAGTGGGCATGTATTGGTATAGTTTGTCACCTGATAACCTGCAGTGGTTGATGGAGGGGAAAAAATAAAAAAAAATAAATAAATAAATAAAACCACACAAACATTGACAACATTGGTGATAATGACTTTTCCACAGCAATTATCTTGTCTGCAATGTAACCTTTTTATGTGCATTAATGATGGAGTTATTAGCTGACATTGATTTAAAAAAATAATAATAATAAAATAATACACGAAAACCTGCAGTGATATTGTTTACGTGTGGTCAGCAAAAGTATCACCTAGCCTAGAAATACTAGCAGCAGTAAGCAATGTAGCATTTTGTTAAAAACCGAAGTAGCCTGCAGATCCAGTTGAGAGGGACGGATGACTAGGACTGTAGCAATCCTAACATTTAAGCTGACAATTGTGATAAATAATTCTGATCAGCAATTAAATTCTCCCTCTTGTTTAATTGTTCTTGCTCCTTGTTATGCAATTATTAAAGTACAAGCGGCCAAAATGTGATCATTAACCACCATGCTTATTCAAACATATGTCTACAGTTATGCAGAATCATGGGTAGAATTAAAGGTATAGGCCTACTCCTTCCTGAAACTGAAAATCAAAAATAAGCACACAGCATAAGCATACATGATAAAAACCTACATACTTAACAAACTAGCATCACAAAACTGATTTTTTTTATATAAATTGATATAATAATTTTTCACTGCTCTTGTCCAAAGAGATAAAAACAACTTTTTTCAATATTTCTGTGAACTGCAGCCTCTGGGAACTCTGCATAGGTCTGCATGCCAGTTCTTCAAATGTTTGGCCAGTTTTAATGTTTTGGTATCTTTAGTTGGAACAGTATGAAGCACCTTTTGCATCCTGGTTAGCTTGTGTCCTTTGCCTTTCCATCCTTATTTGCTTCAAAGTCAAAGTATGTCCACACAGCACTCTTGCTGTATTCTTTGTCAGCTAAAGGCCACCACACTCCAGCATCAAGTAGCATCACATAACACAGCGGTAATACAGAATGCTGGCAGGGCCGATAACACAAGATTCGAGTTCAGTTTGTACGCTCTACTCTTATAAAGTGAATAAAATAAAGCTTTCAGCATCACGCTTGGTATCAGTTTACCACCTCTTCATAGACTGGCTGTTTCAAGTTGAAAGATATGAGGTGAAAAAGATTTGGATATGAGATATTAGTGGAGATAATTTATCATAAACATTTGTGTGTTTACCTTAGAAGCCTGACTGCCATTCACTGTGTAAACTTTAAGCTGCACATGATCTACTGTGTCGGTATAGCTTAAATTAAGGTGGAAATGGTAAAATACTGTGCGACACGCTGAGGAATTAAACAGTGCTCCGAGTCATAGAGATCCAGCACCTTTGTGCAGTGGCCAACTGGATGCAAAGGTTGTAAACTCACAGCAGCTACCACTTCAGCATAACAAACCGCATCACTAGTGAGCAGGGCGTAACAGAACCCTCCTGCTTGCTAGCATGCTTTCCACTGCATCTCTGTCTATGTCTTCCAGGGCATTAGAAATTACTCAGATATTAATAACTGCTCCAGACTTTAAGGCTAATGGAGCCGAGTTTAGCTTATGTTCTAGTGTAAAACAACAGATTGTCCTAAAAAGTGTGATATAGAATATAAAACACGGTCACTCCCTCAGCTGAGAAAAAGTTGTAAGACAAAGTGGTTCACACAGCCTTAGCATCCAGCTCGGTTAGGATTTGTAGTTAGGACAAAAGGGCTTAAACCTTATTAGTAGCCAGCGTTTCTCAGAATACACACGTGACAATAAAACTAATTTCTGCTAGCTTGTTAAGGAGATTTACCATTATGTGTTCGCATCAAGCTGCGTCTCTGACCCGCTCAACGGTGGGACTGCATCATGTGATTAGAATGTGACACCGTAGTTGGAGCTTGTAAAAACAGAACCACTCTGGTCCCCAAAAATGTCAGACCAGGTGAAACAGCAGCTTGATTAACTAAAATGCAAAGGGTCCATGATCACATTCCTGTGTGATGAATATTGTTATTAATATTGTGACATATCTGGTTACATGATACCAGTACATGTCTATTACAGGTAGACAATATCAAACTATATGACATTTGGTATTGTGACAAATATTATTGTTACACACAATATGCTTTTCTGAGCATACCATGGTAATCATCAGTACTTAAAATCACTCTGCTCAGCTGCGTTGTTCAATACAATGAGAACATTACCAAACATTGCCAAAACATTGTGATATGCATTATGTACTGTAACACCTTAAAATACTAACATCTCTGCTATTACCCCCTAGTTTATACGCTTCTTGCTATGGTCATTATTAGTGATGACTTTGAATTATTTCAAGTTTTAACATTATTAACTGTGATTTATTCAGCATTCATTCTAAAATGCAAACTAATAATAAATAATAATACTCACAATAATAAACAATAATAATGATAACTGTAATATTTTTTATTTAACCTTAAAGTGAAACACACTGCTTGAGCCTAGAGAGTATTTGAATATTTAAGATGGTATTTTATACAAAAGTTCTGCATATAATATTGTAACAGTAGTAACAGTAGTAACTAGCAGTATTTGCTTTTATCCTTAAACTTTGGGGAGGCTACACCTCGCCAGGATTTTACCAAGGGGGAACACATAGTTTTAATTTAGCCATGTGGGTGGCTTTACCCAAAATTGGACCACTCAGTTTACTCTGAACAAAGTTCATACAAACATATAAAGACCTTTGCAAAATACTAAAATACTGAACAAAGAAGGGCATATTGCACATGCATATAGTGTCCCTATCTGACCAACATTAACACTACTAGAAACAATCACATATTTAGATTTCCTGGGGCTAGGACTGTCACGATTAAGAAAATTTAGCTGACAATTAACTGCCAGGTTTAAATGTCTTTAACAATTTAATTGTCTTTTCTTATTGTCTGCAGAAATTAAAGTGCAATCCTATAGTGGCCAAACTGCATGGTTAGCTTTTTTGCTTCCTAGCTGTCAATAATTAGCCGCTCCCAAATGCTTAAGTCAAACTCCTTAAATTTCTTAACAGGTCTTCTGCTTTCTATTTACATGTATTTGCCACTTAACGTTCCTGATGAAACAACCAATTAAATGCTGTTTGTTCCGACTGTGAAAGCCAATAACTGTGGAAATAGCTTAAATAATTGCAACTGTTTGACATAACTGACAGCTTTTACACTAATAATACATATAACAACACATATATAATGCAATTATATATGTAATAGCAGCCAGGCACACTCTTTGCATATGCTGTCTCATAACAGGAGCTTATATAACCTCCATTTTAAGAAAACAGCCCAGAAGTTACCTAGCTAGCTATAAGACACAGACATAACATTAGTGCTGAGGTTTCAAATATCAGACACAATACAATATTGTCAATATCTGTCACCTACCCATAGCATGTCATGGCAATGCAAAATTTAAACTGATCTATACAATGACAATTTGAAAGCTTGTTTTCTATTCTCTTGCATTTCTTCCTCACCATGCAGAGACTGGCCAATTTTTTTTTTCCCTGGAGAGATGGTTAAAATGTGTAGGTTTGAACCAGACACCCCCACACAGTTGTGAGCAGGTTGCAAAAGGAATACTTGGAGCATTTATCCAACATTAAACTGTATTAACTTATATATTTACTGAATATAACACAAATTTAACAAAATCTATATAAAACTTTTTTACAATGTTGAAATATTAAAATATACCAAAAATAATTTTCATGTTAATTCAATGGAATACCTTTACTACTACAACAAATCTGAAACATTTGAAACCTTGTTGACAGCCTTCAAATTTACATTTTGGGGTGGTGTCCTTCTCTGATTTAAAAACAATAACAGAGGAAGGGTTTATTAATTAAGTGGTTGTGTTGAAAAGAGAATAACACTTTTTTTTCCCATTTATGTGTGCTTTCCAGGGGGCCCACAGCAAAGGCATAACCTTTTGCAATGTAAACTTATAATGATGACATAACACATCCATATTGACTGGTACTGGACAAGGGAAACATTAGCAGGAGGATAACAAAGGCAATAGGCCTATACATCAATGAAGACATAAAAAACTTAAAAAGATGTGGAGGGAAAAAAAAGATGTGCATGGGGACACAAAAGCAGTCAAATATCCAAAGTCGTCCCCACACTAGAGTAAATCAACAATATGGTGAAAATTCTCCTGGTCAGGTTTAGGGTGTGTTTGCAAAACAAGCTCCATTGATCTCAAGCAATCAAAGCTTAGATCCTAGATCGAAACCTTTCACTAGGTACCAATATTTGTTGGCCTTTTTACTTACATCCACATGAAGTGTTTGTCTGAACGTAACGCAACACAACCAGTCAGGTTTGGTCAGGCTCAGACAACATCTCTAAAATACTGGTCAGGTTCAAATTTAACATTTGTATACTTCATAGCTCATCTCCCGCCTTTAATGGCATTTGGCTGGCATTTACACTGCGTTGGTCTTCCTATCTTCTATTAACAACAAACATATTGGGGTCGATCACGTTTTTGGCAGCAAATTCCACAAGGTCACTATGAAACAAAGCACTGACTTTTGCAGCCTAACATTTATCTGGATGAAAAACCTTTGAGGTGTTGCGTGAAGACACAAATCATTAAAGTTAATTTCGGACAGCTGATAATTACGTTTTTTTTTTTATCCATCGTTCTGATGACGATCGCTGTGATTAAGGTAAATGAGGCCTGTTTACTGTTTTAACAAATATTACAGAGTTTCAAACACGGAGTAAGTGTATCAAGGCAATCTGACACACAGCAGAGAACGTTAAGGCTTTTTCAACCTTTCATGAACCTCAATGATGGTCAGCCTTGAGATCACATGACTCTCAAAGAAATCTGAACGTAGTAACTTGCCTTAGATCGCACAGCCTTGTGCACTGACGACAGTCTGTGGCTGTCCAGCTCATCTTCAAAGCCGCTACAATGACTAGAGCCAACAGCACTGCTTGGATCGGCAGAAATGCTGGTCTGGGATTCACAGAAAGTCTCCAATCTCAAATCAGGCACTAGCTCACCAGGTTCTTCTTTAATCTGCATGAAAGTACCAGGAGGGAGTAAAGTATCCATACTGCTTTCTGTGGCTTGTGCATGGAACATTTCTTCCATTTTCTGTTCATTTTGTAGGCACGGTTTGGGGGATATGGATTCTGTACACATGACCATTTGGGGCTGAGAATCTTGCGTCTCCTCCTGTGCAGCACTGAGTTCCAGCTTCACCTGGATCTTCTCGCTCTGCTGATCCCATGGCTCTCCACAAACTGACTGCCCAATGCTGGCCTCACTTTCTTGCACAACAGAGAGGCTAGGCTGAAGTTCTGAAAAAGAAAAATGAACATTATTGTAGTTAACACCAGGCTGCAATTGTCAAATGTTAAAAATGTGGTGTCAATAATATGTAAACATGTATTAACAACTGAATAAAATTACACTATGTAAGCTCCTATACTTAAATAACTTATGATTTTAAGGGCTGCTGGCGGGGGTGTAAGAGTAGAGGAAGTAAATTGGAACGGCAGATTTTACTTGTGTATCACAAAAATAAAAATGACTACGAGATTGGGAAATCTTGCCCCAATTTGCCATCCAAGTGTTACATAATCTATGGATAATGCCAGATCATTTCTTTGCATTTCACAAAAAAAAAAAAAAATTAAGGTACAAATGAAACTGATTTTAATGATTGTGCTATATGCAATAAAAAAGGAAATTATTAAATTATGACTATTACCACTAGCACTACAATAAGTACAACAACTATAACACTAAGCAAAAGCATTCAACATTTAACTGATTAAGTACAAATGATTATAAGACATGACAGCATTTTTTTTTGCTAACAGTCCCTATAACTACTGTAGAAGACTAATGCTAAGCAGTAAAACTCCAGGGAGCAAATTTATGTCTTTAAGATTAGTGGTGCAACGACTCTCAAATCGGCAGCTAGGAACAATTTGGAACACTAAAGACAATAACACTAAAGAATATAGTATATTAACTCAACTTTAACATATTCAAGTTAACGTATTGAGAGCTTATCAGGCTGCACCAGCAGGGGTCGTGGTTCCAGAAGAACAGAAAACATCAGCCACAGTATTACAGTTTCAGTCTGTTCCACAACTGTTAGACCCTAATGAACATCCAACCAAATATTTGTGTCTGGCCATGTTCTGCTAGCCACCGTAGACTGTTTCATGATTGTCTGGCACCAAAGCACAGATAGGAATTGGTGGAATTTGAGGAAGATACTCTTTATAAGGGATAAAATGTGATTTTGGGGAAGCGCAAAAAAAAAAAAATTAAAAATTCAGTCTTCGGCCTTCCAATGGATCATACACTACTGGCTTACAATCCCATAGCAATGGTAAGTCCACAGTGGGCAGTTAAAGATTCATGGCTAAGAATCCATTTTTTTTCCTATGGCAAACTTGGGTAAGATATTTACTTCTTAGACCAGAGGTTCAGCTCTGTAGTTCTGCTTAAGCACCAAAGAATTTCTAGTATGAAAACTGCCACTCAGCGACCACACCTGTGTTTGTCAAACAATAAAGCGCCCACACAACTGAGCTCAATATAAAAGGGATATCATGAAACTTTTTGTGCAAAGTCATTCAGCCTTTTTACCAATGGTTCTTAAGAAGAAATTTCTCATTAAACCCACTCAGCGATTTTTACAAAGATTCTGACATTCAGTGTTTTCTTATTTGGGATTTGTTTTTAGGCAAGAACAGAACATATGCGATCTCAAGAGCAAAAAGGTGCAAACAACTCTATGATTTAAGAAGACTTAAATGAATCTGGGGGGACTTTTCCCTCAAGAGCCAATTTAAGAGAAAATTTACAAAGATATTTGTGAACTCTGGGCTAGATTCAGTGACATTTGAACTCCAGTTATAGGACTTTAACAGCGTTTCCAGCATGTTAATGACATCAACAAGCACAAACCGATTTACCAGAGCCAGTTTAAGAGGGGACCTCCTATTTTTCACATTATGTAAAAACCATCACTGCACAACACAAGACTGCACCCTCAAGTGTGCTGGGCTAAAAAACAGAGTTAAAATAGTTTCTCACCACTTATCCAGGGCCTTGCTTTAATTTTAGAAAGCAGAATGAAGCAACAAAGAAAACTTACCTGTACATTTCTTTTTTTCCTCTACATTAAAGGGTTTTTTTGGAACGTAGGAACCTAGCATTATTGGTGCTGATTGGTTGGTAAACATTACGAAGGTACTGTTAACTGATAAACTTATCAAAAAACTAGAAAAGAATTGCTGCACAGCTTAAACGGTTTCCACTTCCTGTTAGGCTATTGCTTAATATGGGAAGAAAGGACAAATAAATGACACATAGAGAAGTGCAAATCAGTTTGGCTGGGGATTATAGTTTGGGGATCTGCCCTGAGCAAGTACATGCAATTAGATGACTGTGGGTTACAGGAAATATATATGTACACACGAACGAAAATGGTTGCTGTTTTGTTTGTGTTTAGGAAATAAATGTATTCTCACACACACACAAACATAGATACACATACATATATACACACACACATATATATACACACACACATATGTTTGCATAAGGACACAGAACAGCACAAACATTTACAAAACATTATTTTGCTCATATTAACCCGATCGTTTTGGACTTTCTCGGGAGCGCCCTCTAGTGTTCGACATACCCGGAAGACATTACCACCTATATGATAAGCCAATGAGCCGATCAGCTCCATTCAATACCACACAGTAGCAGTGCTGCTAGCGTCCTAATCGGGTATAAAAAAAAAGATACTGGTAAATGTTTTCTGATTATGTATTAACAGAATACATCATTTGACCGTCTATACTTAAAGAGCGTTCCTGCATAAACTGCTCCATTCACTCCAACTGCCCGAGGACTCGCTCGCAGGCGCCCTCTAGCGTCTTGCGGTCTTTTTGGTATAATAGGAGGACTAGGAAGTGGCTGGGCTCCCCTTAATCTGGCTCTGGTAGTACACAAACAGAAACGCCATATTTGATCTATTTGAGCCCGGCAGGCTAGTAAAGGGCCACAATTTGAAGAGAGACTATATAACCTTCTCAAAACGACTCGAACATTCCACACGTATTAAAGCTTGTTATTTCCCGCACAGTCACTACAAATACACTACCGTTACAGCACCGCCGCAGACAGCACGGTTTGTGAGGAGGGTCCATTTCTTTTGTTTAGCCCGTTGTTCCACAGCAAGCTAGCTAGGAAAGAGAAAGCTCAAACGTCTCTAGGCCTTTCCCTTCCTGAAGTTAATTCCCTAACCAGCCTGAACAGTTCGGAAAGCAGGCTTTCACTGACTCACCTGAGTAAAAATCGATACCTGCCTCCAGCAGCCTCCTTTTTAGAAGCTCGTTTTCTTGCCTGGAGCGGGAAATCTCTTCGTGGTACTCTGTAACGGTGACTTCGACTGCCTTGAAAATTTCCTGAGCAGCCAGCGTTAACCGTTCTGTCACGAAAACGCTTAACGACTGTAGGTTTGTCATGTTTTTGGCGTAATAATTACTATACAGTGAAATAATCCGCCAAATACAGCCACAGCAAATGTTTGGATTTACTAATCCGCTTCTGCTTCTTCTTCCCTTTCCTCCTGATGGTGTCTGTGAAGAAGGACTTCAAAGCAGCGCCATCTGCTGGACTGGAGAGCAGCAACGTTTAACCTCATGTCCCACACAGACAGACAGCAGACAGATATTGCACATTGCCACAGAAAGTGTTCCGGAAGTGATGTTTTTATGTACACAGTCGAGTCACATTATTATAACCACTTCTTACTTTCGATGGCAGCAGTGCATAGCTCATGAAGGAAGTCAGGTTGTCATGGCATTCTCTGGGCCCACTCATTTATGCAGAAGGCACTGTCAACCGATCTGGGTATGAATCTATCCAGATCATGTACACCCAGACATGCTGATCGTGTTCCCTGGGGCAGATGGCATCTTCCAGCAAGACAATGCAACATGTCACATTGGTTGGAAGAGCATGATAAAGACTTTCAGGTACTGCCCTGGCCCCCTAATTACTGAGACTTGAACCCAACTGAGCATCTGTGGGACCACCTCAGTCGTCATGTTTGCTGTATGCATCGTTCCTGTCGTTCAAGCAGCTGTGGGATGCTGACTGCAGATACCTGTGACAACCTACCAGGGCCTTACTGAGTCGCTCCCAGCCCATCTATCTGCTGTCCGTGCTGCACACAGCAGTTACTCTGGTTATAATAATGTGACTCAACTGTGTAGTTATCACATCTGGGGACCTGTTGGCAGAGTTTGTTGTTTTACTGCTCGAACACACACAGAATTCCATTGCTTTTTGAAACATTCTGCATGACAAAATTCTTAGGATGTAAACAAAGTCATTCCGTGGGGTTTTATATGAAATGCTTAATTTTAGAGAAATCTGCCAAGCCATAGCTGTTTACAGCGCTAGTGAATGGAGCCAGATATCAGACAAATGTAGTGGTCTTCAATGGTCAGGACACCCACAGGACCACCGCAGAGCAGGTATTATTTGGGTGGTGGATCATTCTTAGCACTGTGGTGACACAGAGTTGCTGAGTTTTGCTCCTATATGGTAACAAAAACTGATGAAATGGACAATTAGTATAGATACCAAATATATATAATAGTCTGTGTATCTAATAAAGTGGCCCGTGAGTGTATGTATATATATATGCATGTTAAAAATAATAACAAAAACATTAGACACTGTTCTATCCTTGACAGAGCTATTCTTATACATATGTTCATTATACTGGCCCTGATGACTGAACCTGTGGACTCTGTTCTATTGTAGTGTACTGAAGAGCCAAACCAAAATTTGCTCAAAGGTTGTTTCCATCATGGGAGAATGGCCCCATATCCCGCTACAAAAATGGGATGTTGTAATCGTACATATCCTATTTAGGAACAGAAACATTTTTCTTATTGCCCACCCAAAGATGACATCCTAGTAACCCCTCTGACCATAACCATAACCTTAACCATTCTGTTTACCTAATGCTAACGTGAGCTCTTTAGCCAGCTAGTAAGTTGGCTAATATTCATTTCCTTACGAGATGAGGCTATTACCAACCTGTGGCTTGGTCTGCGAGGTGGAAACTGGATTCTACTGGTTAAATTTTTCAGGGGCGGGTGGGGACTATTTCAATACCATTGCTAAAGTGTGCCACATTAGCCCTTTATCTCTTTCTCTGTACACATATTTATTCTGTCATGGATAGAAATGCCGTAAATTGTGTGATTTTATCGTACAAATGCGTATGGCTTGTTTATACAGTATCCATGCGGCTGGGTGCGTGCCGTACAGTGCTGAGCAGTTGAATGGTGAAGAATAAGTCATTGTTTGACAGGCCCAGCTGTCCTCTCTGCTCTTCCTCACGACAGGGCCTGCTCAGCCACCTGCCCTCGGCTCTCCAAGTATGGTAACAAACTCTCTCTCCAGCCCACCTCGCTTTACTGCCAAAACACATTACTTTATTGCTAATTACCACTCTGCCCGAGAACCTTTCTTTTAGTCTAGCTGGCATTAGTTATAAATGTAATCAAAGACCACCAGGAGATGCCGGATATCATGATGCTGTCAGTAGCAGGACAATATCAGTGGTATAGTCTATCAAGAGGTCCCACAAGGTGATTTGATCTGAGAATATATGGCGGATAAAATATAAAAGCTATACTGCCTATGTCTTTGCTTGACTACCAAAATTATTGGAACGTTCCCAGTCGCACACATTCATTTCTGAAATCCCTGGTATTTTACAAATGGAGGATATAACAGATAGAAACAGAAAATATAGAAAGATAAACAGGCATTTCAACATTAAAGAAACTCAAACATTGAATTGTAGTCTCATTTGTTTGTGCAAAACTGAAGAGAGCAGAGGAATCCAGAGACTTGTTCAGGGGGAATTCAAAACTTCTGCATAATTACAGTTTAAGATGTAGGTCATTCAGCGCAGTGTGATATGGAATTCTACAGAGGTTTAGTCAGAATTGTTCATCATGCTAATGAAAGGAAGCGGACATCTAGAGCATTTAATGTCACTAAGAGCTCCTTTACGTAATGCTAGCATATGAAACAGTCACAGATATGATCTCTGATGTTTGTAAGTACTCACTCACTCATATTCTAATCCTCTTAATCCTACCGGGTCATGGGGGTTGCTGGAGCCTATCCCAGCTCTCAAAGACCGCAAGGCAGGACACACCCTGGACATGCCACCAGTCCATCACAGTGCTTGGAAATACATTCCAGATAAAGTTTAGACCTAAAATGCATTTTTTTAAATGGCAAAATTGGCTTTATGGCAGACGTTGGACATTGGATCCATTTTTGGATCAGCATTATGTCTAAAAACTGGTCATTTTGATGAGTTAACAAAATGGCTACATTTGTACTGTAAACATCAGGACTCCTGGTTCCTATCTTCAACAGAGGTGGTAGTTTCTCTACAATGCACCATTTTACATCAAACCACTCTGAACGACGCAGACATCCAACATGTCTATACATTTTAGAGCCATATGTAAGAGTGTAAGTTTAAAACATTCCAAAATTAACTAAAATAATCAACAGAATGTGAAACCATTTTGATGACATGTGTGGCAGGGATATCTACTGAATCTACTGCATGCTAACTAGATAGTCCTGCTCCATCCTGTCGCCACTGCAGTATCAAGTAGCAAGGTGAATCAGTCCAATGTAAGAGGATGAAGCAGTAGTACTGTCCATTTCTAACCAATTGTGCATCATCTTGAAGGTCCTGCTTCCTGTTAGATCATTTAAGGCCAATGAAAGGAAGAGTGAATGCAATGATGACTGAAGCTCTTGGCAAGCGACCATTATAACAACTGCTGCCGGCCGCTCTCGGCAAGAATTGGCAAGAAACGAGTATATATGGAAGAAAAAGAGTTAGCCTTGGTATTGCTTTCCACTGCTGGAGGCACTCTTGGTGAGAAAAGGGATGAGGTTTGATGCTGAATTCGCAATGGACTTGCAGGGACTCTGCATTTTCCAGTGAAATGTTGCATCCCAGTGTTTGGAGTATTCCAATGTTCGACAGGTTGTGTCATCTTTGCTTCTTTAAGGCTGTACCTATAGTGCAGTACAGTCATTTATTCATACGTAATTCTTACAGAGAAATAAATATATTACTTCTTTTCCTTTTCACATATAGAAGAACATGGCTGGGGTAGGTGAGGGTTCTCTAAGTAGAAGGTCACTTAGTGCCTGTCCACTGTTCAGAAATGGCTACAGAGTAGTATCCAGTTGCTGGATGCGCTGGGCCACTGCCGTATGCTGACTATATATTAAGTGGTTCCTTTGAGACATTCAGCTCACTATTAACACTGAAGTGTCATGGCGCTTAGATAATATGACTGAAGAGTAAATGCCCTGTGATTGACTGGTGGCCTGTCCAGAGTGTTTGCCTTCTGCCCAGTGAGCGCTGGGCTAGGCTCCAGAAGTATAATTGGCTTAGAAGGTGAATGAATGAATGAATAAATGATTGACTGAGGAGTATAAATGGAATCAGTGAGGCACTGGATAATATTAATGCTAATGTAAGTCAATCCATATATCAATTCTAAGGTATTTGTCATATCCCAGAGGACAGGAGCAACTCTATACAACACTTGTTTTCAGAGAACAATGAATGATTCGAGTAAACATATGCTAGTTTGTTCATCACTCTAAAACAGAAGTGATTTTTCGTTTGCGCATAACATATGTAAAAGTACACTGGATGTTTTCACTACTACAAAACAGCTCCCAAAATAGTGCACTACAGAGAGAACAGCAATGCATGAGTGGATAATGTGGAGATTAGGTAATACTTTTGGCTGGCCACTGTGGGCTAATGTGCATAAGCCCAGGCATGTAAACACAACATGCTATAGTCTGAATTTATGGTTCAGTTAATAGCTACCTAAGCAAATGGTATGGCACCGGTGTAATATTGGTTGTCTCATAGAGTAGGTGTACATTAGCATGTTCAAATTTGGCATTCATTTAGCAATCACTGCATGTACATAAATCACTGTGCAACTTTTGCTGCCTTATTGATTAAAAGATATTTGATATTTAGATATTGTGCACATTGATTACAGTATCATCTGCCTACATTTGCACTTCAGAGTCCCTATGTACAGTGGGTTATGTAATGGCTAAGTAAGAGAGGTTTCTGGAGGTTTCTGGATCCTACCCTCCAAATGAGATTTCGTCTACTTAATAGCATTAGGGATAAATTTAAACAATGATAACTGAGCAACAGGAACTCATGCTTCTCTGTGTTACTTTTATTTGTTACTTTTTACATTGCTTACCAATGTAGCACAACATGTTTTAGGAACACAGCTGTTTCTAAATGTCTGTATACACAGCCATTGAAGTTCCATCTCAGATTACTAAGAAAGTTGCATCTTTGCCATGCTCATGTCTGATCTGTTTCCACATCAACACTGCAAATATCAGTTTAATATGAAATCTATAATTTGAAGTAAAATATACATAATCAACGTTTGCTTACCTATATAACATTGTGACACATTAAGTCACTTGATGAAGAGCGACTTTAATATCTGTGTGTGCTCAAGCTGGCATGGACTTCATAGGTTTGTGCAAAAGCCACATCAGGTCAGTAGATCAATTTTGCCAGCAGACTTCTGAACATGTGTTTCAGAGAAAGAAGTAAAACTGAAAAAATCTCATCTTTTTCTACAAAAGCCTCAACATGGTCACACATTTGCTTCAGTTTTAGTAGTAACGTAGAAATAATGCAGAATTTTTTATAGTTCTTCTTCCTTTTATTTATCATAATCTGACTTTTGTGGAAACGTGGTTTCAGACTTTTGGACCCCGGAGTCTGTTAACAGCAACCCGTGTCAGTGGTGCGATTTGGACTACTCCAAGCCACTTTTTTATCATTGTCATATCCAAAATGATGCTCAAATTTAGTTTCAATATTAACGTTTTAATCATGAATTTGTGACATATTTAAAATTCCATTTGAACATCGCTGCCAAGCATTAGTGAAAGAGGTCTAGGAAGTGAGTGAAAGAGGATCAATACTGCTGTATGCACCACTGTCAAATTCCTTACTTGATTGCACTTGACAGGCACATGTTTCAAAACGAGTAGATATATGTAATAATATCCTGCTTTTACCACTGCTCTCTGTTTAACTTGTAGGACAGTAACAATGTTACGTAGATCATAGTGATTATGTTCAACAGTAACTATGAACTACAATTATCATGATCATGTCTAGTTTACTGGTTAAATTGGTTATTTATTTTCCTTCAGTTCCTGTCCGTTCGGCATTTTAGTGAAGATTTTCTGTTCTACACAAGAGTGCATTGTGTTAATTTCATGCCTTCCCCCACTTTGACTGACCACTTGGATGTGCATCATGCTTGGATGTGTGTTAGCCATACTAACTTGCAATGAAAAATGTTGCCATCTAGCCTTTAACATGCTAAATATCAAGTTAGCTGTGTTTGGTACACTGTATAGCTACTTTGGTAGCTGCCCAAGTCAACACTTGTGTTCACTTGATGTCTCTTAGAGGGCTCGTCAGACACACTTCACTTGAGCCAATAGTGGAACTGAACGCCTCTCAAGATGGCGTCAGGAGAGCAAATGACAAAGCCAAGTGGACAAAGCTTGTTAAAACCAGTAATGAGACGGGTGACCGGCCTGAAAACGAGTCCTTGTCTGGCCCGGGTAAATAGGAAGGAATTTCAAGCCTAGCCTGGTTTAGCCAAGTGCTTTTCTCCTGGAAACATGGGAAACTTCAGACCTGTATATAAAAGTATACTTAGTATTTGGTACATGGACATTGCTCACTGAGTTCAAGTGGTCTTTGAACTTTGGATTGGAATGAGACTGTGTTGCATGGGTATTACAGTATGAGTATCCTTCATGCAGTTCAGGGCATGGTCAGTTATTTAAAACCCACTACGCCAGGCGAGAGTAAAATAACAGATTAGTAGCCTAATGGTGACGCCAGAGTGCTGGTATGAACATGCCACAGACATGTCAGCACAGCTACAACATGACTGCCATTTATACCATTCCGACACTCCAGGAAAACACCCAGTCGCATGCCAGTCTCTGGAACTCCCAGACAAGCTTTTAGAATCCTGAGACAATATATCAATAATACAAGCCCAATTCCAAATGCTGGGACGCTGTGTAAAATGTAAATAAATGTAAATAAAAACAGAATGCTAGGATTTGCAAATCTCGTAGACCCAAATGAAAATTATTAACTTATTTAGAACTTAATAGCAGCAAAGCACCCCCAAAAAAGTTAGGACAGGAGTAACAAAAGGCTGGAAAAGTAAGTGGTACTAATAAAAAGCAGCTGGAGGAACAATTTGCAACTAAGTTACATAACTGGGTATAAAAAGAAATGTTTAGAGAGTCAGAGTCTCTTAGAAGCAAAGATGGGCAGAGGTTCACCAATCTGCATCTCCCTTTCTCCCCCCATTGCTCGCTAGCAGGTCAACACAGAGAGAACATTTCACAAAGAGTCAGCAGTGTCCTAGGCAATCTTATAAGAGTTATGGGAAACTCTGCTGCCAGAATGGCTACCTGGGGAAATATGCTAAAGAACCTTGTAGTGATCTTCTCAGCCTAAATTATTTACTTCCAACCTTAAGAACATGTTTACAGTAAATGTAGGTGTGCTGACCTCCTTTGCAGAAGCAGGGCTTGGCCATGGTCCAGATATTTTAATAGTCCTACACCAATAGAAGTGTTTTTCCTAGAACCATACGTCCAAGCCAAGAACTATTTAGGAACCTTTATGTTTAAGAGTGTGCAAAATTACACTGTATGCCAGTTGCATTCCTGGAGGTCAGTGGCCCTGAGCTGTTTACATTCGATTCAGTTCCTGTCTCATCGAGTCAGTAACCATATCTCCAAGCGTGAACATTCTCAACCCCATTTCAATGTTGTCAGACTATTTGGTCGCTCCAGAAACTGGAGCACTAAATTTGTCCCTCTTGCTGACATGGGAGAAGGTCAGTGGAGCCACAGGCCCGATTTAAACACTGAAGAGGCAAGGAGAGAAGCTCGCCGGCCGTATTTTTGTTCAGCCGCTAAAGCCTGGGAGGAGGCTCGGCTTTCGTCAATGTCCCAACCGGAATTTGGACTTGGATGACAAACAAAATCTGGACCATCGCAACCATAGTTTCCGCAAAACAATCGGACAACGCCCCCCTGGCCTCACCCCTACTGTAAAGTGGGCGAGTCCCAGATGTGTGAATCCATAACTATACTGATTTCCAACTATTTCAAATATGCCTGAGCTGGAATTTAGTGTCACTGCTGAGAATGAAAAACGTCCCTTGAAAGCCAGGGCAGGATGGCAACACATCTCTGTAATGTCGAATGTGAATTCCTCACACTATTCTTAGCCAGACTGTAAAAAAATAAATAAATAAATAAAAATTAATAGCAGTTTCCAGACACTGTTCATGGACTCATAGATCTATTCATGGTTCTGAGTTCAGTTCAACCAGTCATGTATACGGGTCACTCAAAAAAGAAATGGTGGTCATTGTGCGGTCAACACTAGACTTAACAAGAGTATCTCAAATCCCAGCCTTAGTACTGTAATAGTACCTCTACTAAAGATAATCCAATTATTAATAAAGAAAATTACTCAAGTTAAAGTAAATAACGTTGTTCATTGACAACCAGTAATTACTTTGAGTTACTTCAATAAGGTTCCGTGTTTAGGGGTTTTTGGCTAAGCTAGTTCATTAGCTTACCTTCCCAGTAAACATTTGAACTTTTAGAAACGTTGAAACAATGTTGAAATCACGTATCTGATTATATTTAAACACCTTTTAAACATCCACAGACGACCATTGTGTTGCATGTTGACCATTGGGTTGCATGTTAGCTTAGCTTGATTAGCTAGCTAACAGACATTAAAAATAGAACATTGATCTAAGCAACAGCTTTGGTTTTTATAAGGAGCTGTCTTACGTGTTATTCTAAAATGATAAAATAAAGAGAAAATATGAAAAGAACATAGCAGCTAGAGCTATAGATATTTAGCTAAGCATAGTTAGCCAGTCAGTCAGTTAAGGAGGTTGCATACAGTCTATGCTATCCTAACAGTTATTAAATATGAATTAGAATCAAACTCACAAAAGTGAAGTGACATAGGACTTAATTACATGCCATTTAGTTTGGAATCATCTGTTTTGTTTAACATTAGAATAAATGTAATGTATACAGTGATAAGTTATATAATGTAGCTTTAACTAAACTAGACCTGATGAAGTTTTGGTAAATATTTCAACTCATTTGAGAACAAAAAGAACATTTTAAGGATAAATAATAGTGCCATTGTCTATTTACAATCTCTTCTGTCACGTTATCTGCCTCGAGAGCAGCTACGGCTGGCCGAGATCCTTAGGTTACCTGATGTTGGCTGCCTGTATACAACAGAAAAACGCTGAGGCACGTTTTTTCCCTCTGAGCTAATGGGCTGTTATGGGGGTCTGTCAGCTGTCCTCTAGTGCTGGACCTCACAGTGTCAAGAGTCCCTTTAACGAGCTTTCCACATGGACGCCGGCCATTATGGCCCACTCATATAGTGATGGGTGGTTGACAGTAAGTACGGCTTCTGCAAATGAGCTGTGAAAGACCACAGGGTGGCCACATTTCAGTCTTAATGTGATGTGTAGATTGATCCTTTACCTGCTGCTTTTAGAGTGTGACTCAAATGATTTATTATTAAGAGGAGACACAGTCATATATTCTCTGATTGGTAAGGAGTAGATAATTATGTTGCTGGTAGAGGAAAACGTGCTTTTGCAGTTGTTGGTATATCTGACACCATGTAAAGTCTGAGACAGAATGGTTTATGTGTATCAATCCTATGAAGTTCAGCTGTGGCGTATCCTTAGTGAACATTAAATCCAGACACCTAGAATGACGTGCATGTTTTTGAAGAAGGCTATAGTGGTTCCTCCTGTGAACATGTAAAGGTAGTACTTTTACAACACATACCAGCTACAATGTTGCATTTTCCAGGCTCATTTGAATACATTTATCATATTATTATTTTTTTTAGATTGGATAAGACTAGATTAGATAAGCTTTATTGTTCACAAACAATGTTTGCTCTGGACCCTGACAGAAGTGCTTCTTCACAAAGACTGATATACAGAGTCAAATAAATTCAAACTATACAGTTCAGTTCAATACATTTAGTGCAGTCTTATCAAAACCACACAACATGATTTATTCATTTTATTTTTTCACTTGGTTTTCATGTAAAACATTTGAAACCAGAAATTCTTTGGTAAAGGCCAGCTGCCCCTTATGTGGGGTAGAAGGTCATATTTGTGCAGGTGTTGCTGCACTGTAGAACAACGCAACACTACTCCAGACTCCAGAGGTCATTCAGTCCAACTGGAGTTTTGATTTGCCTTTTTATCAATCATAAACAAAAAACAAAACGAAAGAGGCTCTCTCTGAAAGTTTTCTTGGTCTTCCAGACCTTAACTCGACCTCCACCATTCCTGCTACCTGGCATTTTTTAAATACATTTGGCACTGAGAAAACCTCTACTTGAAAACGTTTTGCTATCTTCTTATTGTCTTATTATTTTAATATTCAGGCTACTAGGCAGCTGTTTAGAGGAGCCCATGGCTGCTGATTGCTGGGACAGTGTTTGATGATTTAAAGTACTTATAAAGCATTGAAATTTGCATCCTTTCCTAATGATGGTTGAGTACAAGTCATATCCCTAACAAACTATTTAAGTTCTGAGACTTGAAGCCTTTTGGTGATCAATTCATCTTCTACTAACTTAACTATTTACAGTAACAGAAATTTTGACCAGCAGTGCCCAAACTTTTGCATGCCACTGAACAGTAATGAATATCTCAGAAACAATATGAGCTGTTTTTCGGTGTTTAGTTTTCATATACGGACCACATACTGTACATTTTGTAACAGTGTACTGTACTTAGCCAGATTGTAAAAAATAAATCAATGAATAAAAATTAATAGCAGTTTCCACACATTGTTCATAGATTCACAGTGCTATTCATCGTTCTGAGTTCAGTTCATCCAGTCATGAATACAGGTCACTCACAAAAGAAATGGTGGTCATTGTGCGGTCAACACCAGAGTACCTCAAATCCCAGCCTTAGTACTGTAATAGTACCTCAACTATAATGAAAGTATATATAGTATATATATATATATAATAAAAGTAAATAACATTGTCTATTGACAACCAGTTGAGTACTTACTTTGAGTTACTTCAGTAAGGTACAGTGTTTAAGGTTTCATTGGGTCTTTAGCTAACCTTGTTCACTAACTTACCTTGAATGTTAGCCAGCTGTTTACATACAGCTTAAATAAAGTTTTCAACTTACAGTATTTAATTAAAAGCAAAAGCAGTTTTCTATGATATGGGCCCTTAACATATATACATGCGAATGATAGTATATATACATTTCATCACTGTCCAAAGTGAAACAAGTATTTACAAAATGACAACTTAACAGGAGAAAGCAAAAACCCAATTTAATGAAAATGTAAGTCAATGGAACCAGACTTCTTTCCAAGTGATACACAAATGTAAAAAATGTCAAAAATACAGATACATGTTTTTCTTTGGACAGCGACAATAAATAAAAGCAGCTTAAACAAGTATGTACGTTCCTACCACGAGAAAGCATGACAAAGCCTTTTTCTCGGGCCAAAAATGGCCGATTTGTTTGTGGTTGCTTGGATAGCAGTATTTTGCTAAGAGTAAGTAGCATGCCAGTGCGGGGAGAGGCAGGCAGGGCGCGCAGGGAGTTGGGATCATTCTTGTGACTTAACATGACACCACTTGCACTAAGACACAGACAGCTGCATATGTGCATGCCTTCCATTCTGTTTGTTGTAGGGGATTATTAGCTGATAAAAGGACCCAGTGACTGTGGTATTGCAGGACCTTACACAGTCTACTGTTTATTCCAGACTTAAAAGCCTTCTCAGAAGACCTTCTGAATATTATACGCACCTTGGTGCCTCTGGTCATTCAGAAGAATGACAGAATGGCAGTATTCAAATTATGTCCATGAAGGAAATGACCAGGTACAGACAATGGTGTAGGAAACTGTAGAAAACAGGTCAGCACAGCAGTTCTGCCTTCCATTTGAATATTGTTTTTGACGCACTCATCAACGTGGCCTCCCAGTTTCCCAGACAGCGTTGTAAGAGTTTCATTACTGTATTAGCTCATGTGAAATTGTATAGATGACTCTTCCAAACTCTGATCTGGTTCTGGTTTGGCTGGTCACCCAGCATGGTCATACTGGTTGATCAAGGTACCAGCATCCAAAACATGACATATGCTTGTTTTGCTGGTGACCACCAATGCTGGTCTATGCTGTTCACCAGGGCATTTTCAAACCAGTATTCAAATAGAGGTTTTATCTAAAATAAAGGAACTTAGTGATGAACTGATTTGGTCATCCAGTCAGTAAAGCCAGATTAAGTCTAAATCCGTAAATTGAATTAATCAAAGAGTCATTAGCGACACAGTACTGACAGACCAGACCACAAAGTCAGAGATTAGCATTATAACAGCTCTTGAATACTCACTGCTTACTCACAGGCTGCATTTCTCTAACATCAAACATGGTTAATATGTGCTCCTCAAAAAACATGAAGGATCTGGAATTTTAATCATGCACTCAGTAATTACAAACCACAATGGATCTGATTTCCATTCTTAAGTTATGAAATATGTACAAAATGGTTTATTTCACTGAAGGGAAAACAAAGTGGGTAAACAGTAAATAGGTGTTGGTTTTTCAACATGTAAAATTGCCAAGTGTACAATAATAATTGAAATAGGTAAACCAAGCACCACTTTGAACTGTCTTAAAGCAATGATCTTAAAGCAATATCTCAAACAAACATGCTAACATGTCTAACACTCCATAATTAAATGAAATTAAAATAAATAACATCTTTGAAACCTAGTTCATTGAACTTGTGATATTAAGTAAACAGATGTATATGTATGAATAATCTGTGTTTTAGTTTTTTG
This sequence comes from Semaprochilodus insignis, assembly GCA_034552555.1. Classification (NCBI taxonomy): domain Eukaryota; kingdom Metazoa; phylum Chordata; class Actinopteri; order Characiformes; family Prochilodontidae; genus Semaprochilodus; species Semaprochilodus insignis. The sequence goes on from CM067494.1 coordinate 20,122,515, forward strand.
AACTCATTATTTGAAGTTCAGTGAACTCACCCTTTCAGGTTGACCTGTTTTTTAAGTTTCAAAGCTACGTCATTTTTAGAAAGTGTAGTATTGTGTCATTAAGATGACCCCAGTGCCATTTAGATGGCACAACTCAGACTGTACTGTAATATTGCTTGTCTTATCACTGTTACTGTAGCTACAACCCTGCAGGTGGATAAAGATCAAGCAAAATAGACCAGACTGACCAGGAAAACCACAAAAACAAAAAACGAGTCATCAATCTGTGACTGAAAAGTACCTAATAGTGTGTAATACCTCCATGAGCACAAATAATAGTGAAAATAGACAAGTTTCTGGATGTAGGTGACATTAATGTCCATCCATTCTCAATCATTTAAACTTCAGCTTTCGTTTATCATCACTATAGCAAGAAATACAATAAAATATGTCACTTTAGATAAAATCACTTAAATGTGTCATTTAATATTCCTAAAGTTTTAAAATGGAGTGTTCCAAAAAAAAAAA
>CM067494.1:20176392-20191633 GCA_034552555.1 Semaprochilodus insignis
TCATTCGCATGTCTCACAATGTCAAACCTACCCACCAAGTTTCATTCCTGTCGGTTGAGTCTTTCTGGGTGCAACTATTTGTGCAACTATTCTTTTGATGATGATTGTATTTATTTTATATTTGCTTTAATGCAGAGTAACATATTGGAGAACTACAACATTAAATATAAATAATATCATAACATTTTACGTTTTTTCTCCCCAATACAGCGTATGCACTTGACGTCACAGTAGGCTGGAGCCACTGCAGTTATGACCCCCGACTGGCAGAAAGACAAACTGAGTGGCAGCTTTACCATTCAGTGTAAATGCACCAAAACCACAAAAAGATCTAAGATAGAGCTGCTTTACGATTGACTGTGTGAATAAATTCGGCAAGAGTTACGAGCTTCCTTTTTAATGACTGCTGAAAGCTAAAGGAAAGAAAAGCAAATGGGTCACATCAGGCTGAACTCAGCTTCCCATTCACCAGTTTCTTGTTTGAATGTTCTTGTTCCACCTTAAATGGTGCAGCAGTTACTTTCTACCACCTTAGGTCAGTAGCTAGTACACCGTTTAAGGTGGAAGAGGAAAATTTGAACAAGACGCTGGCAAATAGGAAGCTGATTTTAGCTTCATATGCATTGCTGCGATTTTCAAAAGGCACTGAAATGTGCAATTGCAGTTGTCATTCTGTGTCAGGTTTGCAGGATTTTGGGGTAAAATCATACCATATAATGTGTAGGCTACTCATCAATATTCAGCATCTTTCATTTCTATTTTTATGCTGTGTGCATTTTGTCTTTGGTATAGCCATAAGACTTGTGTTCAACAAACAAAAGCAGGATGGTTGGACGGTGTTAGCTGTTTAACAAACCCAGTTTTCTTTATAAGGGGGAACTCCACAAAGTTGCAGGCCTGGAACGAAGATACCTTTAAGATCTCAGTGATCTCTTTGCTTGTTCCATTCTCAGTTTAATCATTTCCCCTAATAAACACAGCCTTATTGCGGAATGTTTTGCCACTAAGTCTGACTGAGAGGCCGTATTCCAATGGGAAAGTGATGCAAATGCATACCCTCTATATGTTAAATTCAGCAAATAAACGGTAATTGGACATTAACATGTGCAGAGGTGTGTTCTCTGTATAGGATGTGTGACTTATGTTTACATCAAATCAATAAAATGTGCCCAAACCTTTGCATATGACTGTGTAGGTGCACTTTGTGTATGTATGTAATTTACTATTTGGAACCTGATCTCCTCCTGTAGAATAATTTTTTCTATAGGAGAAAATCAAAATTTACTCTATAACTTCAAATCTGTCCAAATGTGTGTGAATGTCAAACTCTTCACCTTGTCCTCCAGTGCAGCCATGCGTTCCTTCAGGTGGAGCTGCAGGCGTTCATTAGATTCAGTGAGCAGGCGGTCCACCGTGTCCGACAGGCGCCTGTTGTGTTCCTCGTTCATCTTTTCTCGCTGACGAGCCTGAGCAGATAGAAAGAGAGGACGCATGACACAGAGATAAGAGAGGAGGCTGATGGAGAGAAATAAAAGGGAGAAGATGGAAGAGGATAAGAGAAATTCTTCAGTGAGCAGACATCAAAAGCGTTACACATCACTGAATATGCGTGGTTTCCTTCTGTTGCATTAGAAAAGTTGCTAGGAAATGATAGACTACACACAACATGCATGGGGTCCCGCTTAAGTGGGCTTGACTGTGTCTGGCTCTGGAGTTGATTCTGAACACAGAACACCACCAGTAGATGGCAGGCTTAGTCATTCATACTCTCACAGTCTTCCATGAGGGTTGTGTATTTTCAGAATGATCCAACACTGTGGTTCTCAATGCCAGTCCAGGGAGGCCCTGTTTTTCCATACATTAAACCATCTGGTCCAACTCACCAAGGACTGGATAATTAGCAGATCAGCTGAATCAGGAGTGCCAGATAAGGGAAAACAGGGCAGGGCAGCACCTCCTCCTTGGACTTCGGCTAGGAGCCTTTGATATTTAATTTAAAGGGGAATTCCAGCTTACAACCAGCATGTTATATGTTATTTGTTACGGTTATGTAGTAGAGTTGTATAGTGCACCATCGTACCTGTCAGCGTCAGCAACTTATGATAATTCATCATTTTCAAATTCATCGTCTTTCTGTATTTCATGCATTTGTATTCTCTCACTACAATCCCCAGTATGTATTCCGCAAACACTTAATGCAACCCGTAAGGTTCCCTATAGCGATCAACAAATCCTGACTGCCTGTCGCAGATCTAGAGGATAATAAGGATTAGTGACCTCAATCAAAACTCAATCAGCCCTCAGCGTAAGTATCCACCCCACAGCACTTTCAAAAATCTACTTCCACCTTCAAGTTACATCATCAGAATGGTGTTGAAACTCACTTTAGAGACCACTTTTGGCCAAAGTGATGCTCTATTAATGACACAGACCCCAGTCATTCAACACTCCAATTCCAAAATTGGAAACTCAAATTCCAAAAACCCTTGAGTGAGTATGTGAAATGCCTAATAAAGATGAAAAGCAGAGATTAGTAAATTCTGACCTGTATTAATGAATACTGTACAAAAACACAACCTTTTCTGTTTTACATTATAAACGGAGCTCATTCCAAACGTAGTGCCTGCAACACATTCCAAAAACAATACAGGGCCTTTTTATCATACTTGAACTTATATAGAGACACATGGGAGGACAGTTCTGGACTGCATGCAATCCAGTCTAGCACCCGCACTCTGTGATTACACTTGGTGGCCTGGTGTTGTCACGCTGAAAGAAGCATGAACATCTCTGAAAAAGACGTTGTCTTGAAGGCAGCATATGTTACTGTGATACGTGTTCATGGTACTTTCACAGATGTTCAAGTTACCCAACAACACCACCCCCCATACCGTGGCAGACCTTGAATTTTGAACTTTGGACTGGTAACAACCTGAAGGTCATTTTGTTTTTTGGCCCATAATCCATTATTTCCATATGTGATCTAAAAGGTTTACTCATCGGATCACATTACACGTTTCACTGTGAAGTCTTAAACTGCATTTGTGGATGCAGAGATGGACAGTGTTTGTGGACAACAGTCAAAGTATTGTGGTGAAGCATGCTGGGTTTTAATGTTGATCTCAGGGTTCATTTGGGCATTTAGTAGTGGTTTTTGGCCCTTTCCTTTACGCACAAAGATTTCTCATGGTTCCCTGAAAAAAGGAAATTCAGCAGCTACTTGCTGAAGAATGTTATTTTTAAACTGTTGGATTTTTCTGTGGTTTGGAAAGTAGCGCGACTCGTCCCATCCCATCATTTCCCATCATTCTTTAACATGTCACAATGTTTTTAGTCTTAAATTGCCACTGTTACAAATTGTGTTGGAATGTGTTGCAGGCACCATTTTTTCAAAGTAGAGTATTAGTATCTATCTATCTATCTATCTATCTATATATATATATATATATATATATGGATAGATATATAGATGATGAGTCAAAAAAACAGTTGCACCCAGAAGGAATCAACCGACATGAATGAAACTTGATGGGTAGGTTTGACATCATGAGTAATGCGAGGGACTCAAGTATCAAATAAGAAGCAAGGATGCGTCTTATCGCTGTACCTGACTGACTTTATAAGGTCGTCCTGTTGCGCATGCTTTGCACTCTGACTCATACTGTTGTGTTGGTAGCTTCCTTTGCAAGTGTAGTATGCTTCAGAGAAGAGTTTGAAAGCAAATCAATCCACTGGAAAAGTTGGAGAGGGGTCGCATGGTAGGGTTCCAGGAAGCTGGATGGTCTTATCAATGCATTGCGCACCATACTGGTGATATTACCATAGCATGCAGTCGGTGGCAGTGGATAGAAGAAGGCAGGCACCAGCGACATGAAGGGCCTGGGAGACAACTGCATTGGCAGATGGCTGTATGACGCAGGACTACATGCACACAGACCGTTACAACAACTGACTGCCCCTAACACCACGTTAACGTTGCCATGGAGCGACTCTAGTGATGAGTCCTGCTTTTGTCTACAACTCCATGCCGGGACGTCTGGCATGTTGCGTTAGCGATCATGGTGGGCCGACGCCTTACTTGTTCCTGGTAGCCTTTATCTTCCTTCCAAATACTATTGCAATCTGACACTTCCTTCTGGGTGCAACTATGCTTTTGATGATGAGTGTATATACAAAATACAATGAGGTTAATAAGATAAACCATTAAGATACAACATTATCTTGTGTTTGTACTTGAATCAGTAACTTTTCTGTACTTTTCTATGCACACAGAAATAAGTCACAATTACCATCCAACACAGCAACGCAGCACATAAAGATTAGAGAGGTGAATACTTAAGGATTCCTTTAAAAAGGTGCATTGCAATCAAACCATGACAACAGCGCTTTTTAATGCTTTACATGGCGAAAAGTGTCCTACGCTCTCATATGGCCATTTCACATGCTGCAATCTCTTATAAATAAAACAGGCCAACACAGGACAACAGAAAGAGGCATAGTGTCATCTCAATGCACTCTCAAAGTCATAGTTGCCAGGCAACACAGTCTTAAGTTTTTATGGCGAGTGGCCTCTCGTATGCAAACGGCCTAGAAACCCGCTCGGATTTCAGAAACTGGTGATGCCAATATGTCAGTATTAGGTCATAACTGGGGCCGAAGGGGGTGACATTCAGCCTCTGTGGAGAATTCCTTCAAGTAAATATGATCATCAGCTCACACGCAGAGAGAAATTAGCCATGCATGAATTATTCAACTTCCAAATATAGCAACCAATCATGACACTCTGCTCAGTGGGGGTGGGGAAGTTGTGCTATGCAAGGGGACGAGTTGAGAGATGGCCCATATTTGCATAGGCATTTGGAACAGAGGGTGTGTGTAGCATGTACAGTATGTATGCATTTGTATGTGTAAATATGAGTGGTGTCCTTGTGCATGTGTGCGTGTATATATACACATCCATGCAAATAAATAAACAAACAAATAAATAAATAAATAAATAAATAAAACCACAGAGACTTTTTGGTTCCACATTAAACACAAACTAGCTTGGCAATGCCTTTCCATTGCTTGAAGTCATCAGTGGAACAATATTGATCGACAGGTTTACCCACAATACTTCAACATTTAAAGGAGCCATATGCCATTTCTCGAAGTTTGACATTTTAACATTCATATATTTTACCATTTTACAGTTCTTGTACGTACTTTTGAGTGGTTTTACATAATTCATTTTTACATGGCCATTTGCCAATCTCTGTTTATCCCTGAGCTGTTTTTGTTATTGTGGCTTTAAGACTTGAAATACACAGTGGAGTCACATTAATATGACCAGCTAATATCCTGAGTAACTGCTGTGTGCAACATGGACAGCAGGACGGGTTGGGAGTGACTCAGTACAGTCCTATATTTTGCCTCATTTAGAACCTTAATTCTCATTCTCTAATTCCTCAGAACCTCAGTGCAAATAGGTGGAGGGAAACTGTTGTAGGTGATAGCAATTTGAAATGAGTTGAGTTTTTGTTACATCACAAAAAAACTGAATTTAAACTGGGCTTGTTTTAGCAGCATGATTTTCATATATGAAGTGTGTAGAGTGATGAGTGAATGGCATATTTTGAAACTTTAACAATGTGTACAAACCACTTTAAACTCCTGTAAAAATGTAAAAACGGGAAATTTGGTTTTCCATGGCATGCGCCCTTTAAAGAAAGCAAAGTGAGATGGGTATAGCTTAGAGTTACTGTATCTATTTGTTATAAACGACTTCTTGTTAAGACCATTAAAGGCTCAACGTTCACATCTCGGCACAAACGTGTAGAATACTATGCATAAGTCAGAGACCACTCTTCATTTTCTCATTATTTAGTCAAAAGTATAATAGTATAAGTATAAGACAATATTTTTTTATCTGTGTGAAAAACACACACACACACACACACACACGTGCGCGCACACACACACACACACACACACACATATATATATATAACATATATATATATATATAACAGGAGGCCTGTTCTCAGCTTTCCAAAGAATTCTGGATTTCTCCTTCCTTATGCAAGTGCATTATCTTATTATCTCCTCAGAAATATCTCCTGAAAACTGAACAAAGTACACTTAATGGTTGGGCTGCCTGGAAACAAGTGAAACATGGTCGTTGACTGTTGCACAGTACAATACGTGTGTGTAAATATGTGTGCTGAATGTGTGTGTATATGTGTTATGTGTTTTGCACCCTGTGTGAGCATGTGCATTTGTGTGTGTGTGTGTGTGTGTGTGTGTGTGTGTGTGAAGGAATTCAGACAGACAGAACAGAGAAAGCCAAGCTAATGGGAATGGGCATCCCACAGAGGCCTTACTGTGGCCTGCAGGCCTGGTCAACACTGGTCAACACCATGCCTACTGTCTACTTCAACACACACACACACGAAGCACACAGGCATGTGCAGTGCATTAGCTTGTATACTGATACATACACTCACATAAACATAGTAGACGTGTATCCATGTAGAGGTGGGCAATGTAATGATGTTTGACAATAACCTTCAATTTGTTTTATCAGCATAAACGACGTGAGCATTTTGTGGAGACCGTCAGTATTGAAAGAAACTGACTCACGATTTTGAAAAACATTGATTATGTATGACTTGTCTCAGTGTTGTATTGGAAACAATTCCAAATAAATTTGATCGTTTGAAGAGCATAATTAGGCCAGTTCAACTGCATTTAGTACAGTATGTTAGAGGTTGAATAAAAATCATTGTTTTAGTTTGTGATGGCTGTGTTTAAATGTGACACTACTAGGGCATCGTGTTCATGTCACACATCATGCATCCTGAAGATAATTTTAAGTGCTGTGATCTAATATTTTTGCCATATCAGCCTCCTCCACATTCATGAACCAGTCTGCTACTGCCATTCCAAAACACACATACAGGTGATACTTTTCCAGTTTCACTCTTTTGTATGTACATAACAAATGCTACAGTTAGGAATCAATACTTTCAGTAATTTGAAAGCAATAATGTGGTTGTAGAGAAATGTAGAAAAATTATTCAATTCTGAGTGTATTAAAACCTAAGAAGCTAGTAAAATGCAAATAATTTTTTTTATCTTAGTATCTAATATCTCATTGTAAGATTGTATTAAGTATTATATGATTACTGAACTTATTCACAGAAATGTTTATGTCTTGTGCAGTTTTATCAAGTGTCTTATTCCATTCATTTTTCTTCTTTCAGGCATTTATTTCATGAAAAAGCTAAACAAGTATAAATAGTATAAGACACTTTCACTAGATCAACTGTGTAGAAATAAGAATAATAATCATTAATATATAATAATATATAATATAATTATATATATAATTATATATAATATATAATAATAATAATCATTTTCTGATACTGTAAAAAAATATTGGTAACCCATTGTCAGGAGATTGTGGGTTGACACCAGCATTGTCATGACAGCTCAGTCACATGCAGATTTTTGCGATGTGTATTCTAGCTAGCTGTCATGACATCAACATTTTGACAACTGCTGATAATGATAACATGAGGTAACACTGAATACAACAAGGCAGCGTATGACATCTGCCCACTGCCATAGACCATTCTAGTAAAGAGCTCCTCTCCGTTTTCTCCACTCACCCGGCCCAGCTCCTGGTTCTTCTCCTCCAGTTGAGACTCCAGCTGTCGAAGTCGCTCCTCTATGTTGCCATGACGTTCCTCAGCCTGCGAGATTCAACATCATTAGCAGCCATACTGAAGGTACATCTAAACAGCAAAAATGCTAAAGCAGTTTATGGACACGACAGCCAGCAATGAGTGCAACTGATTTTAAAATAAAAAGCTTAGTTTCTTTCAGAATAGCAGGGCATATTTACTCTGTATTGCTTTTGCACATAACCCTGAACAAAGGTGGTTAACAAGCTATATTAACTAAGTTACTTCTACTTCAGCAAAATGTCTATCTTCTATAACTTCTGTATACACTCAAGGACTCATACATACTCATAATGTTTTTCTCTGTTCAGGTTTAACCTGTGACAACACACTGAGCTTCTTCTTTTCTCCTTCATTTTACCCACAGTTCTCAAACTATCAACACTGTTCCTCCTCTGGAATGGTAGGTCTGATCTGGTATGATGTTTCATACAATTACTGTTAAATGGCCATTTTTCCCATATGAAGGAACTGTACTGCATTAGCAACACCATATTAAGCATATGGGATATCACAGCAACCACGAGCAACCACCTATCAACCCCATAGTAAACCCCTGAGATACTATTGCGACCACCTAGCAACACTCGCAATTCATTCTTGATCACACTGCTCAGTTTGGAGATTTATCAGTTTATTTTACACCAAAAGAATCAGAGAAGAAGAGTGCATGCATTTATTGAGCCTTCAATATAGAATATAGATATACAGTACAGCAGAGGGGTCTTCAGATCTGGACTTTGAATCCAGTTTCCACTCCTGGAGTTAATTGACCTGTTGACGTTACAGACTGGTCAATTAGTGTCAAAGTCCAATAAGGTCCAAAGATCTATCTATCTATCTATCTATCAAAGGTTTCTCATGGAAGTGCTTCTCAGACTGCTCTGTAGGGACACCATTCATATCCGTGTTTTTGCTCCTTTGCATTATTAGTTGTGTGGACACACACACACACACACACACACACACATATACATAGATATATATATTACTTTTAAATATGTACAGCGTTTATATATATTTTACAGTGTTTTGAACGTTTTATGGAAAAAGCCTATAACAGGTACATTATGTGGGAAATCTTCCAGGCTTGAAAAGTTTCAGTGGTTCTTTAAAGAACCACCCAGTGAAAGGTTATGTATGGAACCAAAAGTGAAAATCATTGTGCTAAGGAACCAGTTTTGGGGTTACTATTTTTGTCATTGTCATAACAACATGTTTTTGTTTCATTTGTGGCATGATCTAAAATGCTAGCGTCCTTCATCATGAGTGGACCTATAGAAATGACTTGGAGCTGGAAATAATTGGTAAATTAACTTCTGTTAAACGTTGAAGCTCTTTTTTCTTCTCGTTTGTTACATCAGCGACAAAGCGCTTCTCAAACTGCTCCTCTGGGACTCTGTGCCATCTATATTTTTGCTCTACTCCTATGCATTATTAGTTCAGTGGACCATCATGGGGTCCCTAAGGACTAGTTTGAGAAACTCCAACTCAGGAAAACAAAAGAAGTTCTTCTGTGGCCTTACTTTAAAGAGCCCATTTTGGAACTTTAGTTTTCAGGAGTGAAGTTACACATTCATGAAACTTTTGATCTGAAACTAGAGAACTAGAACAATTTGCGAATTGAAGTGCTTTTTATTTTTTTACAGTTACAGTCCAGTGGTCACTTCCATGAACTATTTGAAGTCAATTTGTGCCTGTAGTTGCCCCCTTTACTTTGAGTGAACAGTGTAAATTCTCTTTACTGAAATGCAACTCGTCTCTATCCAAAGAAAAACAAGTATCTCCAAAAACCTTCTTACCTTTCAGTGTAAGTGCATGTAAAGAGCTTTTAATCTTGACTGATTTAGGAGCATCTCTATTGGTCCATTCATCATGAAACTTTCACGGGAAATAAAGGACAGCTGCCAAATTCAAATGATATAGAAAAATTTAAATCAACCAAAATGGAGATACATGTTTTTCTTTAGACAGCGACAAAATGTAGATTGTGATTTTGATACCTATACAATTCATCTAACTTTTCTAGACTCTTTTAGCTTAATGTATCAGTCCAAAAAACAAGAGTGAGAGGAAAGAAGAGAGAGGGGAAGAAAAAAAGAGGGAGAGAGAGGAATCGAGGGAGAGGAAGAGAAAGAGAGAGAAAAAAGAAAAAGAGGAAGATAAAGAGGAATCAAGAGAGGAGGAGAGTGAGCAAGAGCGAGAGGTGGAGGGAGAGGACTCAGGATAGAGTGGAAGAGAGAGGAAGAGAAAGAAAAGGAAAAGAGAGAAAGAGAGAAGGGAAGAGAGAATGACAGGATGAGAGAGACAGGGAGAGTGAGAGAGAGTAAGGGAGAGAGAAAGAGGAAGAGAGAGAGGGAGAGGGAGAGACAGGAAGGGAGCGAGGATTCGAGAGAGAGAGAGAATTGAAGTGCAAGGGGGCTCAGTCAAAGAAGACACTCAAAGAAAAAAAGAGAGTGGTGAGAGTGGAAAGAGAGAAAGCGAGAGAGAGAGAGAGAGAGAGAGAGAGAGGAGATTGTCATCTTTAATTAGCTTCATTAGCGAGCTGTAAGGCTACAGCGCTTCTCAGTCGTACTGATGCTGAATTCACCGGCGGCTGTCAGGAGGACCAAGATCTCTATTGAGAGAGCAGGACTGTTACACAGACGAGACGAAGGCGTAGAGGACGGAGGAGGAGGACGCTCCAGTTTATCAGAGTGTGAGATGACACCATTGTGTCTCTGAGAGCTGCAGAAGTCTGAAATTCTGCACTGTTTTACTGAATAACTGTTGTTTTTTTCTGCAACCTACAAAAAGGATTCAAAAAGGAGTTCCATGCTATCCAGCAACGCATAGCACTGAGCAAGCCTGTACCGCACGCTTTACCAAACCTTCCACTTCTAAAGGGTTGAGTGTTTGTTTACTTTTTAAATAGATTGGACATGATGAGAGTAAAGAGAGAGAGAGAGAGAGAGAGAGAGAGAGAGAGAGAGAGAGAGACATATTTATGTTTATTTTATTTATTAATAAAAGGCATGAATGAGAGTGAGGGCCAGTGCTTGTGTCCTCTGAGGCACATCAGAGTCCAGACACTGCATCTTTCCGAACTAATGCTTGAGGAGAACAATAACTCTGGCTATCATCGTGCAGGCTGATGGGGGAGAAGCAGGACCATCCAACCCACCCAGTGAGACTGAGGCCTTTTATGGCTGTGATATCACCACAAATTGAATTACGCTTAGATCAGTCCTAGACAGCTGCTCCATGTGGAAGCCCTGAGTCCTCTTCTACTGTTTTTAAACATTTTAGTTGCTTATGAATATTAGGGCTGAGGGATTTTTTTGGTCAATTTTAATCAGATTTATTGCTTAATTTAATATTTATCACACACACACACACACACACACACACACATATATATATAATTTCATATTTAATAGATGATATACTGATATTATTTATTGATTTATTTATTTATGTAATGACCGGAAGCTAACATGCTAACATGCATGCTGAAAGGTCCCCCCTCTATTATTACAGATCTGAAAACTCTCCATAATAACTTACCACAAGATTCATTTTCCACCTACCAACAACAATTGTTTCTTCATTCAACCTCCTCTCAGTAACACAGTGTGTTTGCATCTGTGTGTGTGTGTGTGTGTGTGTGTGCGTGCGTGTGTGTGTGTGTGTGCTTGCCTTGGTAAGAGCCGCTACTCTCTGAGCAAGTTCAGCCTCCACCTCAGGCAGAGTCTCAGCCTTCCTCATGGTCTGCTGCAGCCTCTGCTCAGCCAGCTCCAACAGTTCCTGCAAGTGCCTCACTTTCTCCTCGCTCTGACACACGCACACAGAAACACACACACACACACACACATACACACAATCACCACATATTCATGAAGGTACCCAAATACCCACCACAGACACAAATAATTAATCAGACACAACAGCATATAAATACACATCACCAGTGAGCACACACACACACACACACACACAGACACAGACTCTTTAGGGTTGGGTAACAACATTCAACACCAACCGAATACCAATTTTGAATACAAAGATATATATGGTGGGAAAGGCCTCACAATGCAATCTTATCAAGATAATTAAGTCACAACACAATATTATTAGTATTTAAATGTAATATTACTAAATGCAATATTATTAAAAACACCAGGTTTTTGTCAGCTATGCCTCATTTTTGTGCTACATTTTGCAAAAGCTGTGGAATGTTTCTACCTCCGGTGTGATGTTTGTGTACTGCTTTAGTTTGGAGAAGGTGAGACAGCTTTTGTCTGTCCCCCTCCTGAGAGATAATTCGCTGTTACAATCCCATAGGAATCCACTGTTAATGTAATCCTTTCTGCTTTACTCCAAGACTCCTCAACTTTAAGCTGCACTTCTTCTTTGTGTTATTTGAGCACAGGTCTCTGCACATGAAGCAGGTAACGGGTCGTGTTTTCAGTAGCTGACTCAGAATTGGAAGGTAGCTGTCAACTTACACGTGTCCAGTGTTTGGTTTTGCAGTGGAGCTGATTTTAACGTTGGCTTTGCCATCAACAAAAGCAAAAGTCAGATTCTTGTTCAATTTTCCTATTCCAACTGTACAACAGTTATTTTCTGCCACCTCCACCATTTAAGGTGGAATGGGAAAATTCAAACAAGAAACTTGTGAATAAAAAGCCAGCTTCAACATGATTTGCTATTGTGGAGTCAATTCAGTTCCCCTCAAATTCACGCTACCCCTAATAAAATCATGGTCACCCTTTTACTCAGTCTTATGCCTTATAATAACCTAACCTAATCTGAATCAAAGTGCAGATTTACACCATTCTTAAATTGCTTCTTAAATCCACACTACTTCATTTGATGATGTAACATCATCATCGGTTAACACTATATCTGGAGGGTGCTGGGTGAGGTGAGCTCTTGTGTATTTATCTCCAGAGCAGTTTTTCATATGACACTCCCTGCAAAGTGCATGTGTCCTTTATTCCTTCCTTTGGATGTAAAAATCCAAAATAAGTCCTCAAATGTGATTTAAATGCAGACCTTTCCTCCATCTTCGTTTTGACCACACTCTCACCTTTAGCACTGTCTGCTGGGCTGAAACAGCAATTGATTTTTTTTCTAGTACCAAAAGGTTTTGTTCATACTTACTTTTTATACAATGCAATTTTTTTTACAATGCAGAATATTGCAATAATATGCTGTATTAATTTCCCCCCACATCTGGTAATTATACATACAAATAAAAAGGCTTATCATTAACAAAAGAGAATTATTATCATTCATAGGAATTATAGTCAAAGTTTTGGTATTGAACATTTTTGATTAATACCCATTTTTATTCATAATACCACACATACCTAATAATTACAATATGAAGTAATTTAATCATTTAATAACAATAATAAAAACTACACCCTTTTCATTGCTACTTATTTTCTCATTTTCATGATATCATATCTATATTCCAACTCTGCAAAACACACACACAGTTAGAGAAAGCCTCTGTACGCCCTGCTAACGGAAACTGTGACTGCAAAGTCCCTTTCTTCCATCTTCCTACAGCTCCTCCTACACACACACACACACACACACACACACACACACACACGCACGCACACACACGCACACACACACACACACAGACAACGCACACACACACACACACACACAGACACACACACATATACATGCGCACACACACGCACACACAAATGCACAGACACACACAGACACACATACACACAGTAGCACACACACACACACGTCCTGGTTTCCTCCAGCATGCCTTTACTTCTGACTGTGTGTATTTGGAATGCTGTAACAACGCTGCAGTTTCAGAGCTCCTCTACTATACACTACCAGTCTAGACATGGTAGCTTAGACACACTCAACTAAATGGATGTATTTGGTTATCTTAAAGACCCTGCAGGCTTACTCTTAACAGTTCCAACTGCTGAGATGTCTGAACAAATAAGTATCCTGATATACCACATACACTCTTGCAGTATCACAATATTATATTTTTGCCATATCACCACCTCTAATATATATTTTGTTGAATTTGTAGTTCTAGTTATACTTTCAATTTAGTGAATATTCATGATGGACAGACTAAAAACAAAATTCCTTAAAAATCTTGCTATATCGGCCTCCATTGCAAGTTAAGAAAGCTGTTATATCCTCCTGTAAAGTTCCATTTTGGATGTTTTTAAGGTGGACTGTATAATTCCATGAGTGCTCTTTTATAGCTTGACGTCTTCACTTTTATTCTAAAGTAAATCATTAAGCTACAAATAAGGAAACCCTCTATGAGTAGCCGTGTCTAAACTTTTGACTGGTATGGTACACATACACACATCTACTAAAAACCTTCTGCCACAAAACTCCTGTTCAAGACCTTCATCTAACTGTCTACATGAATAAGTCAGGAGCCTCAGTCTTGCTTAAGTTATCACAGAACAGATGAGAAGAGGCAATGAACTCAGCTTTGTCTACATGTGAACTGGATATGACCCTATAGCCGGATGAACTCTGGTTGAACCCAGCCTTCACCTTCCTCCCCTGGGTCTGGCTAAGGAATAACTGACCGTACCTGCCGGTGCAGCGAGTCCTTGGTTGCCAGCTCATTCTCCAGCTTGTCGTTCAGGTCGTGGATCGAGGTGGTTTCTCGCTGGGCAGCCAGGTAGCGCTTCTCCAGCGTTGTGATGCGCTCCTCCATGTCCTCCTTCTGTGCCATCGCCTGTCGAACAGGCATATAGTAAGGGGAAAAACAAGCAATAATAACAGAGCACTGTATAAAGGCTCTTATGTGTAGGGAAAACTAGGATACTACAGTAATGGAGACCATGCTCGATTACTACCTAAGTTCATAGACATCTCGAAAAAAGCAAGGGATGTTAAATAAGGCCAAAATAGAGCCCTTGAGCTCACTGCAAACGTTCAAACTCATCAGGTATTTACACTCAGACAGCTGAAAAGGTTGTTCTACAAAATAAAGGTGTATGAGAATAGGCTGTTTTGGATACTGTGGACAAAATTGTCAAAAGTAATAATTAATCAAAATTTACTGAAAATCGCCTAATGAACATCAGACTTTGCTTTTGAATTGTGGTTCAACAGGATCATTTTAAAACAGAAACTAATGAAACTGTCCGGGACAAAAATGATGGTACCCATAACTTAATACTGTGTTGCACAACCTTTTGAGGCAATCACTGCAATCAAGCGATCTCTTTAACTCTCAGTGAGACTTCTGCACCTGTCCACAGTTGTTTTGCCCACTCATGAGCAAACTGCTCCAGCTGTCTCAGGTCTGAAGGGTGCCTTTGGCTAAGACAGCAATGGATGGTGTGATCTGACATTGATGTACCTTGACCTTGGAGTTCACCTCTAATCTCTTTGGAAGTTGTTCTGGGCTCTTTGGAACATCAAGCTGCTTGGAGACGCTCTTTAAGCCTTTACCGTTTGCGTCCAATTTTCTTTTTAATCTCCTGAGACAACTCTCTCCTTAGCTT
>CM067494.1:20196633-20233031 GCA_034552555.1 Semaprochilodus insignis
ATATATATATATATATATATATATATATGTACATGTTAAGTGCTCATATTAACATAGGGCTGACCAACAACATCACTTTACCTAGTCTGTAAAGAGAGCTTATAAGTGTTCATTAGATGTTTGTCACACTTTCGGGACTCCCCCTTGCCTCCGATCCCCGGAACTCCATCTCCCATAATCCGCCATCTAATGACGCCACTGTCACATGTCCTTCACCTATCAATCCCGTCTCGTTTCCTCGATCAAGATCACCTGAGTTCTGATTTTACACACCTGTTGATTATTAACTCTGTTTGCTTAAATACCCCTAGTCTGCCTCTCAGTCTTGCCAACTCCCGTTGCCTTACCGAGCGGTCTATCCTAGTGATACTTATTCTGACTTTCTGGTTTCTGACTCTGTTTGATCTCTGGTTCGCCCCTTCTCCTCTTCTACCCTCTGATTGTGGTTGCCCTGTTCTGATTTCTTATTTGGTTTTGACTTCTGCCTGCCTCTTCGTATATGACTTTGCCTGTCCCTTGTCCCATGTTCACTTGGATTCTGTTTTTGAGCCTGTCAACCTGACTTTAGCTCAGCGTGCGTCAATCAGACTTTGTCCGGCGTGAGAATGTTATATGCAGTTATAAAATTATATTCATTTTGAAGAACATTTGTTAGAGTTTAGGCATCACTGTGGATCTTTACAAAGCATTATATGAATGATCACATCATTTGTTACTAGACTTTGATGCTTGTCTCACCAATAATGTTAGATATACATAAATCTATAATGCATAATGTCCTATGGCGCTTTATACTGTGGTGTTGTAACAGTTTATGTGCACAATTGTGATCATTTAAGTACAGTCACATAAGCTTATGTCAAGTATTATATTAGCATCATGAATGATTTATAGATCTTCATGAATGCACTAAAAATGCATTATGGATACTGGATTCATAGAAAATGATACTGATATAAACCTCAACACTATAAAGATAAGAACATTTATGAATATGTACAAGTATAGACATTTCCAAACCCCTCCCCTTCCAGTACTGTTGTCAGGCATATGTAGAGAACTTTACTTTTAATGGTGCTACTTGATCTGTGCTGCATATGTGTGAGTATTTAATGCCAGTGATAAACCGTAACAGAATGCCCATATTCTTCAGTGTTAATTACCAGTGTATTCTGCACTCTCCCCTGCTTAGTCGGCAAGTTATCCTACATGTTCAGCAGTGAAATCACAAAGCTTTAATGTGTGATTTTCTGCCTGAGTGGCTTTGCTTTGTGTATGACAGCGTAAAAAAGCTGGGCAAAATGTAGGCTTGATGTCAAACGGCTTTTCTACTATGTGAAATCACATGAGGACTATATAAGAACCTCAGAGACGGTCTCCTTAATTTTAGATTAATGTTTTACTTTAGAATAAACGTGAAGTCAAACTATAATTATCCAGTCACCTCAAAACACCACCAAAATGGAACTTGACAGGAGGATAAACATTTGCAATGGAGGCTGATGTAACAAGAATTGATATAGAAGTCATTTTGGACCAATTCTATTGGTCTGTCCATCATGAATATTCACTAAATTGAAAGGGGAACTAGAGGTTTTAAAGTGTGCAAAAAATAGAGATAGTTATTTTTGCTCAACTAAATATATATTAGAGGTCAGTAGTCAATATGGCAGAAATACAACACTGTGATACATCAAGAGTATATGTGGTATATCAGGATATGTATTGTTTCATCAGTTGGATTAGGACTAATATTATTGTGCCATAAACATTGTCATCATAACCATAAACATGCCATAAACATCAACCCAGTCCGGCTGAGTAGCACAGTATTTTAAACTGGAACTTTTTTACTGACTACAGTTTCTCATTAGGCTTAACAGGATTTCTGCTGAATAGCATTTTAAACTGGAGTCTCAATGTAACATAGTGACTGTAATGTAGATCGAATTACATTTTTCTCAAGGGCTATTAAAGCAATCTAACACAGGTGAAGCAAAGTCTAATAAAACCTTTCAGGGTACTAAAAACTAGTATGCAGTTCATGGAATAATCTTTGACCATTATGTTGCTTGGTTGCCTGCTGTTAATAAGTTAGCCTACTGTGATTATTAGCAAACAATACATGAAATAACTGAATATTGAATATTGAATTTATTCAACACACAGTTTGCATACCGCCCAACAACCACCTCTTCAAACGTAGTAATGCATGGCCTAATCTGACTTATTGCTTTACTTTAGTTGGTAGCACTGAACAGTACTGTAGGGTATTGTTCATAAGGTTACATAACACCTACATGACAACTGTCATAACTCTACATGTATGCTTCCAATTCCGGTAAGCATTATCTGCCATAAGGGTTACTTTACCTAACAAACTGGCACATGTAACATTTACAGCGAATGTAAGGTTATGTCAGTTGTCATGACAAGCTTATATAGGAGTCGTGAAGCCTACAGTAAAGTGTTACCCTTTGTTTTTAGTTACGGACAGTCTCTAGATTCTGATCTTTAGAACCGTCAGGAACAGCAGTAAATATCAAAGTGAATCCCTGAAACACCAGAGTAGTCTCTGCTTTACGCCTGTTGAGCAGCGGCTGTCAGTTTTTGACAGCCTTAAGTGTGGTGGGAGTTTAGATTCCCTGGGGGTCCAGGCCAGAATCCTATCTCTACACTCCAGGGAGGCTCCTCTCGACCTCTCACGGGAAAGAATTGGGTTGGCACGGGATTGTCTGGACCTAGACTGCTCAGTCTGGGAATGTCCTCTCAGCCGTTTTGGAGTGCTATTAAAATCCAGAGTATTAAATCCCCTCCAGAAGTATCCTAGGCCTGCCTTGATCCTCCTCAAACCCAAACGTGTCACGTAGCTGTGAAGTGACGTGCTGTTTTTTTTCCCACTTGGCAGCGCTGTTGAAATCCACCCTGGTGTCTGGAGATAGGACACTGCAAATGGAGCTAAAACGGGTGCATCACACTCCAGAGGCATGTATGTTGTGATGGAATCTTTGATTCTCTTCTAGGTGCTCAAGCTAAAGAGCAGTCTTTGAGTGCTTTTCTCTTAAAGATGTAAAAGCTCTTCCTTGTAAATGCATGACCTGAAAAGAAATGTAAAAGCTTATACAGTGGCACAAGCTTGGTTATGCTTAAAGGATTCCCTTTTTTCATATGCAGGAAGCATAAATTATGAAGAATGCAATATCATCATGGCTTCTAGAGCGGTAGTGTGAGTGGTTCCATTTGATATGTAGGATTAGGGGTGGGCCAAATCCTATCAGCTAGACATTATGCAAGATATGGTTTATAAAAATGACTCCAATGTAGTCAATCAGCTCAGATAAGCTTGTTTAGCGGTGCGGCAGAGCTGCTCTGAATACGCATGAGTAACAGTTGTATGAGAATAAACTCCTCTGGTTAAATTACATGTGTAGTTGATTTTCTAAGTAAAAATACATTCAAATATCCTCTACATCAAATACACCTAAATATTTCTACACATTTTAGTCCACAGTTTCTACTGTCCTGCTTGAAAATTAAAAAATGTGAACATGAAATGTAATATGTGGTCTATGTTTTGCACAGGCCACTTTATTAAACAAATGTGCAGAGATACATTAAAATGCAAAGTTTTTCAACCTAATCTTTGCACGGCAAACTCACTTACAGTAGAAGCCAATGAGCAAGACAACACATTTGAAATACATGACTACGTAACGCAAAATCAAAACTGGGACAGACACGAAAGAAACTGTCAGTCATGGCTACAGAATCACTGTGTATGATGCTGGTGGTTTTGTGCTCCAAAAAGAAAAAAAAAAGAAAGAAACATATACTGTACATATGTGCACCAATAAGCACTCTGTCCTCCTTTCATCATCCTTTGTCGAGGTGTTGTGCAGGGTCCCAGATGCCACATCACTGTTTTTTTTTTAAATTATTATTATGTCACAGTCATTCTCGTTCACCTCGTTCTCCAGGTTAAAATGAAGTATATTTTAATGTAATAGAAATGTACAGCAATATCAGCAAGTACATTTCAAGCACATTATCGGTTTGTTCGAAATACAAGTTCAGTACAACAAAATCAACACTCACAAGTACATTTTACCTCAGTAGTGCTTCAGTGTACCTAATGTAAGTATACTAAGTATATAAGTAGCTTATTTGCATATTTTAATCTACTAGAAATGTGCTTTAATATGCACTAAAGTATATCTAAAAGAATCTTAGTGCTGTCTTAAAATAGTACAGTTAAGTACAATTAGTTCAATATTTTACAATATATACAAACATCATGAGGACCACAAACATCATGAACTCTTGAAGAAGTAATGCTTTAGTAATGCTTAACGTTCATGCACAAGACATGCTTACTTCATGCATATTCATGATAACTCATGATGTATTACATGAACTAATGACTTCTCACTCATGAAATACTGCATGAATTAATACTGTTTCATATTCCCTTATTGTAAAGTGTTACTATATGTTTAATCAATAATGATATCTATTTGGCATACTAAGTACATATATAGTATATTCAAAGATAACACACTTTCAGTACATTAATCAGAGCTTTCTCCAGGTCCCGATGCTCAATGCTGGAAATTTGCCAGCTTAATTTTAACATACACGTGCATCATGACACCCCTGTAGAATACGGAAATCACAATTTCTCATGTTGCCTCATGGGAACATGGTGGAAATGTATGTCAACAGTACAGTGAAATACTGATATTTGTTTTAACTGGCTTGCAAAATGTGGAGACTCCATTAATATTTGTGAGTATATTATATTTCAAGATGCAATGTTTAGAGTGTGTCTGAGAAGGCAGAGACTGTTCTGACTGTTGGCCCATTGACTGCTAAAAAGAAAAGACAATTTGCCATCAACATCCAATGTTGTACTGCTTATCTTTAGTGGCTGTTAAGCTTCTCTGGCAGCTTCCGTTACTCATCCGACCCAAAAAGTGATTTGTTTTGTCTTTGAATAACAGAACATGGTTGTAATGTATGCCTCTGTGTGTTGTGCTGATAAAATGTTGTGCAACACTACTGCTGTCACTTAAAAAGGCAAGTCATTATTTTTCCCAGTGGTCAGTCGCCCAACTATCCATTAACTCTTATTTTAAAATTAGTCATAATTTCTGAAGGAGTAATTTATATGGATTTACAGCTTTACAGATACTTGTGACTAAATAACTCATGATAATTCTACACAAATATGCGTTTCACATTGATACTTGCTGACAAAACTAAGCAATTGTCTGTGGTAATCAAGTATACTCTAAATCTAGCCAATAGACCTCAGGTTGGAAACCACTAAAGTATTTTTTATTAATAGTTCACCATCTACATTCAGAACTGAAGCAAATAATGCTTACATTATACCCTCATCATCAAAAAATAGTTGCACCCAGAAGGAAGTGTGGGATTGCAGTGCTACTGGGAAGGAAGATAAAGGTTACCAGAAACAATGAATGATGATAATGCAACATGGCAGACGTCTCGGCATGGAGCTGTAGACATTCCTAATGTTGTCCTGCAATAATCCATCCCATAGAGCTTCCCTGCATTAATCTGCAGTTCCTGCAGATTTTCTGGTGGGTTGGAGGTGGAATGACACCAGTCCTTCTGCCACGACACTATTGCAGATTTTTGTGATGCTGACATGGTGTTAAGGGCAGATGTCATAACGGTCTACATGCATGTCGTCTTCCAATGTTGCTGGCACTAACAGGATGACTCATGGAGGGCATCTCTGCAATCGTGGCTGTTGGCTCAGTCAGGTACAGCAATAAGACCCATCCTTGCTTACATCACATGCGCAGCCGAGCGTGAAACTTGAATCATTTGCATGTCTCACAATGTCAAACCTACCCACCAAGTTTCACTTGTGTCGGTTGATTCCTTCTGGGTGTAACTATCTGCGTGGCTATACTTTTGATGATGAGTGTATAATACATTCACATCCTTTAATAAGAGCACATGTTAACTATACAGGTTCCAGCTGTGGCTGTTGCTGAAACTTGTACTGCAGCAAACTATCTAATAATGACAGTTCAGTTATATGAAGACAAACAGTCATGCTGCAGAAAAAAAAATCATTCAGAAAGCCTGTCAATACCCCGACACTTAAAAGCAAAATGGCTTATGATTACAACTCCAAGCAAGGACCACTGCTCAAATTAGCTACAGTTATATTGACTGGCAATTTAAGTTGAGTCACACTTGCAGAAGCTTGACTCGATTGAGCTCCCCAGAGCTGAGATGAGTCAGAAAAGGGCAAAGTGTGCGCTTGGAACATAATCAATACTGTTCATCGCATAGTGAAAGCCTGGGAGAACACCATCTGCAGTAAAGGCCCTGGAGCAGAGGGGGTATCCTCTTTGGAACAGTGCAAACAAACAGTGCTGTGAGTAATAACAAAAGCTATTGGATTAGAACTTGGCATAACTTGAGAATGACTTGGCATTTTAGTCTTTCACACAGTGCCGCTTAAGAGAGACTGAAGGTCATTCATCCCCCCGCGGCAGGTAATGTGATATTTAGCGAATTCCTATTTTAACTGAAGCATGAAAGAGATACTGTAGATGTAAGTGCTGCCACTGAACATAAGAATGTAAGGGGGCTACCGAAATAGTTCAAAATGCGGTCCCACAGTAAACCATATATAACATTTAAATATTTATAAGGATTACGCTATAATCTGTTTAATCCTAAGGCATTATTTGAAACAGTAATCAGCTATAAATATATAATATATTCGGTACTTTATATTGGGAGGTGAAAATCATAATACCTAAATAATACTCGATATTCAAATATTGAAAGTTTTCATGCCATTACTGAAATGCATCTGTAGGCAGAGCCTTATTTTAGCCACGCCCCTGTATTTTAGTGCAGGAAGTGAGACTGCATTCCTGCTCTGCATGACCAGCAGTTATAGCAATTAGTCCCTATCCCTATCGATGGCACCCAGGGAGCAGTTGGGGGTTAGGTGTCTTACTCAAGGGCACTTCGGTCATGCCTTGCTGGTTCAGAGTCAAAGCGGTGACCCTCTGGTCACAAGGCTGGTTCCCCAACCTCCAGTCCACAACTGCCCTAATTTTTACAGTTAAGTACCTTCTTAGTATTTTAATGCAAACCGTTATGCTTTTACCTGTATACAACTGTTCAAAGCTGTGTTTGCTACTCATGTACAGGCTAGTTTTTTGAGTTCTGCTTAAAATTTGCTAAAATTGTCACTACTAAAACAGTTCCAGGACAGCAAGTTTCTATATATCTATATAGTCTAACGAGACTCTTAGAGAAGGGTTCTATATAGCACCCAAAAGAGGTTTTGTATTGTAACAGCAGATTAATTAATTCATTGATCATCAAAACTGCTTATCCTTCTGGGTCACGGGTGTGCTGGAGCCTATCCCATCACTCACTGTTTGGAAGGCTGGAAATACCCTGGATAGGCTGCCAATCCATCACAGGCAGTGGTGGACAGTAGAGTAAAGTAAATGTAACCAGTTACTGTACTTGTACTTGTAGTTTTTGGTGTATATTTACTCCCCTATTAACTCCACCACATTTCAAAGTTCAGTATCTTACCTTTTACTCCACTCCATTATGGCCAAACCTGTCCTTCATTTTGTCTTAAAGCGTGAAGTGAGCCCACCAATCAGGGTACAGCAGTCACTTTGTTTTGAGCTTGTTGGACAGAGCTTAGCTCTAGCCAATTGAAACTGTTCTGCTTCAGTGTTCTGTGTTTATGATCATTTGAATAGACATCAGTGTCAGACTAATTAATGACTTTCTATTAAAGACTGGCGGACTCAGAGTGACACTAGAGTCTCTACACCTAAAATGAGTTGAATAAGAGTCTTGTTCTAGAAATGATAATAGGACATTAGAGCCATAATAAAGCATGCTGCTTTTACTGTCCATACTTAAGTACATTTGAAGGCAAATACTTTACTCAAGTGGGGTCTTTCACTGGAGGAATTAACTACTAAACAACTATCTATCAAGTGTAGATACTAACTATCAAGTACATGGCTTGTGTACTTCGTCCACCACTGATGACAGGGGAACTATAGCGAACATATTTCGAAATGATTTAATATAGACAGAATACCTTTATACAAGACCTTTTTCATGAATTTGAATGCAAATAATGCAAAGAACCATTTAAGCATTAAATGGTTGTGTATAGAACATGCCTCTATTAAAGAACCATTGAAGAACCCTTTTAAGTGAAGAAGAAATCTTTTTTTATATGCATTGTATATCAGGTAGAGTAACAAATGACTACAGCTGATTAATGTTTAAACACATCTTACCATCAGATATCACATAATGAGGCTGCTGATGGGAGCTCGAGCTTAAGCAAACTCATGCTACTCTTTCCCGCATTAAACACGTCTCCATTCAACTGTCCCTTGAGTCAAGTACAAAGAAAAAACATGGAGTCACCGGAATCAAAGTATCTGGACTCTCACAGTCACTGGACTCTCAAGAGTCAACCCTGACTCCCAGAAGAATCAACTTTTTTTGGAATCCACTCCCCATCACTAAGGCAGTATGCAGAAGTGTCTAGCCAAGCAGCCAACACTGAAGCTAGCAACTGTGGTTTTAATGTGTACAATACGTGATTATTAGCTAAGAGCATTACAAAGTACCCAAGTATGGAGTGCTGACCTGCCAGAAAATGAAACCCAAATATATATTTGTGAACCTCAACTTTTTCTAATGAAGCTTTTTAGTAGGCTCAAAGTGTTCTGTAAGTATAAACGGATACAACTACATGCGTTAAACCTGAACATGATGTCCTAAACAAGCCCAAAGCATTACAGCACAGACAAAGTGAGTTTTAATATAGGCAGTTTTGCAACTACTTTACATACCTTCCAGGTTGGTTTGGAGCCATCCATTCTGTCCATTGAGTTTCCTTCTGTCTTTCCTTGTCGCACCATGGCAAGCTGTGGAGAGACAAGCAGAAGCATTTCTATCTAATAGCATGCATTCATTTATCATCTAAACCACTTCTCCTCCAGAAGGCAGAAAACACCCTGGAGAAGTCACCAGCCCATCACAGGGCAGGCACACACATTCACACTCAAACCTAGGGGGAACAGGGAAAGGACACTAAATAAATAACACATTTTGTAAAGATTGATATTCTATACAGTCTATTTCCACATATCTGCCTATTTAGCCTACAGCAGCTGCCTATGTGTTTTAATCCAGGTTGCTTTTTGAACAAGGCACAATACAGGGCAGACAATCAGTCCCACAGGCTCCCTAACTGGTGCAACAGTCTATTGCCTATGGAAGGATGTGATCTGCAGCCAAGCTTTACCAACAAGCCACACAGTGATAGAGTAACAATTCAAGATGACATTTTCTCAGCTATATTCAAATAATCCATGATGCGCTGGAGCAACAATCTGATTGGTTCAAATAAATGAATTGTAGATAAGGGGCTCTGGGGTCCCCAGCCTCTGCTCTCTGAACGTTTTGTTCCCACCAGCATTTTGTTCTAATTCTCCATAATATCACTCAAACTATACAAGAGAAACTTATAAACTTGTGAACTTATCATACTGGTTCATATTTTATACACCACTGCAATGTATATATAGTACACATTTTACATCTTCTTGTAAATTACAATTAAAGCCACCTTGAGCACACCCACAAGAAACAAACTTGAGCCAACATTAGCAACCTGTGGCCTGCTAGTGTCAATGGACAGTAAGTGTTGGGTCTATCATCCAGAATTGGACCTCTGGCAGTTCCACAGCCATCCATGGTTGGGAGACAATAAAACTGGGCTTGATCTCTGGGTGGGTAGCACTCACAATGCTAACGTAATGCTAGCTAACATTGGGAATTGGCAAGTAGTGCTCTCTGAGCTTTAAGTGTGGTCACTGGGTTCACTTATCTGGAGAAAGCATGTGCTAGTCTTCACTCGTGCTTGGCTGATCTGAGAAGGACAAGCTCCTTTTCAAAGTCTTTAGCGTGGGTGTGCGCTCAAGGACATTAAATACAACAGGAAGTACCATGGACACTTTTTGGGCCCTTTTATAATCTGTTGTAACTCGCAGACCTAAATAAAGAATTCTAATGTGTGAAAGTATCCATACGGGGGCACTCATCCACTTCTCTTCAGTTTCTTCTTCATTGCTGCATGCTATGAAGATATGCTTCTTCTCTGTGATGGCAGGATTTAAAAGCCTTGCTTTCAATGGCTGAGAAACACTTAAATTGGGCCCTGCGTCTCAGTGGGAGATAAGATTATAAAGAATTACCCATTTTGAGGAATTAAACTTATCATTGTGCTTAAAAGCGCCATGTTATTAAGGTATTAATAAAACACTGGGAGGCAATTTACATTTGAATCTGCACACACACTGGAGCACAGTGATGGAATGAACGTGAAAGTGGCAAATCCAAAAAGAGGGGAATTAAAATATGTAGATTTACAAGTTGGCATTTGGACGAGGGAGCTCTTCAGAATATCTCACTCAGGACAGAGAACAGGACAGGGAGACAAGCAGGCATTTTTGGGGATTCATTTTCGCACACAAAGCTACACAAGTAGAATTAGGTATTAAAATTCAATACTTTTATGATATGAGCTAGGTTTACACTGGTACTGATACTGTAGTGGTATCGGTGTTGATGCTGGCACTTATCAATGATGGGGATACTGATACCACAACAGTGCTTAACAAGCAGATTGACAAGCAGCAGTAGCAATGCTCACTGCAAAATCTGAAATGCCAGTATGTAATGGGAAGGCAGTGACAGTGGGTGATTTTATCAGACTTCTTTCACTCATCTAATGTGAGTCCAGATTGTTAACAAAGAGGGGAGCGAACATTAGAGAGACATATAGAAACAACCGCCAGCCTCTAATGATAACCTTTAGCTTTGGTTTAGCATAGCGGCCCTATAAACAGTACATTAGCCACACCTATGGTACACCTTGGTCAGGTGCATCAGACAGTGGCATGGTCTCAATATACACTGAGAATAGCAGCGTGTCATCTTCAGTATCGAGTCCTGCTTTTGTCTTGGTGGAGACGACCAACAAATCAGTGTGTGGAGGCACTGTAGTCAAGGGTTTGTTGTCATGCGTCACATGTCCAGAAGGCCTGGTATCACTTTACCTCCACCCCACCACAAAATCTGCAGGAACTGTGTGAGAATATTCAAGCTGCATGGGATGGATTATCACAGGACACCATTAGGAGCCTCTACAACTTCATGCCAAGACATATAGCATATTCAGTTCTCGAACATGGCATTCTTGATGATGACACAGTTTTAACATAAATTAAATACTTTATTGTTAACTGCAGAACATAGAAGTGCACTGAGACGTTATAAGCACACATGCCTTTTCTCCTTAATGAAAAAGAAGAAATAACCTAGGCTAGATATACGTTGCTGGTATAGCCTTGGCTTATATATGTATATATATTACTGGTATGGAGTCGTGGAACCCTTGACGCAAGTGGCAAAAGGGCATTGTGCTGCTGTCACCATGAAGTTGTTCTTGTCGCCTTTTCCAAAAAAAACAGGGGAATGAGTGAAAACAATGAAAGCAGTAGCAAAATGACCAATCAGTGGTCGCTAAGGATCGCCCACATCTACAAATGTAATCACTCGGCTCTCAAACCAGTGGAAAAGGGGGCCATTGTAACAAGTTCGATAGATCCTGGGAACCAGCACCAGCTTTGGCACAAGCACTGGCACTATCTTGGTTGATGAGAGGTATAAGTGTGGTAACAATATTCCTGGCTGCACTAAAATCTCGCCCTGATTGTGTGCTTGTTGCACAAAAACACATGTACTTGTGGGCAACTTTAGAGTGCAGATGAAACCTAGCTGTCACACTACCAGGTGACTGGACCTACATCGGAGCCTATTCTGCATTCTTCTGTAGGTGAAGAGTTTGGTATCTGCTCTAGCTCTGATGAGTATGAATGCTCATACTTGCTTGTTGGCCAAGACTTCAGCAGCTATCCAAGAGTCTTCTTTTTGGCTGCAGGAGGCACCACTGCTTGTGCAGAGGTCTCCAAATGTAGACATACTGGCACCATTCCCTCCACTTTTCACTCCCAGTATGTCTTTAATGAGTGTGTGTTTTGTCTCCTCTGTGTCATTGACATGATTCCCCCTATATCTGGGATCTAGCAAGCAGGCCATCATCAGAAGTTCTTGTAGGGCAGCTGGTATGTGCTTCTCCTTGAGAACACTGCACATCGTTCACTTGATGTCCGACTTCAAGGTGGTGTCCTCCTTTGACGGTTTCAGAACATCTACAGTCAGGAGCTTCAGGACGGGTTTGACTAATGACACAGTAACATAGCTCTCACCAGACAGCAGATCCATAAACTCAGCTGCAGGTTTCAAGGCCGCGTTCACAGACTCAAGGACAGCAATGTTCTGCCAGAGTTAGATGCCGGTAATGCCGGTCATCCAAAACTCTTTTGATAGCTGGGATTTGCCGCATCATGCAGTGCAGTCCTGCACAGAATGTTATCAATACCATCAAATTAGGTCTGAAATTAGTCTGCATATATTTAGCAGCTTTAATTAACATAATAGCTAAGTTGGCCACATTTAAAAGTATTCTTTGTTTAAATACATTGATATTAAACAAAAATATAAATAAAAATCATCACAGCATGCCAGCACCTGAATATTTATTATTAACTGTTGTGAAGTGCTTAGTAAGCCAGGCCTTTGTTGATAAATTTAAATATAGCCTGAACTACATAAGTGTAAACTATCTTTCATAGCTTACCACTATGAGGCCATGCTTGGGTATTTCAAGCTCCAATTGGGCTTCTGCCAGATCTTTTCTCTTCTACCAGCTCTGAGATAACGCACTGACCAAGACATTGCCTGAGCCGAGTGGTCCTTTACACTTGCCATTACGTTTGTCACTGCCAATTGTAAACTGTGACCAAAACAGTTCAGCCATTGCCAGTTCAACTTGTTTACTGCTGCTACAATGTTTGCCCAGTTGTCTGTAGTGATACAGGTCAGGTTCTTTTTATCCAGAGACCACATACTGAATGTATGGTAGAGAGCTTCCCAAATATTGTCAGACGTGTGGTTCTGGCGTGTAAACGCTGTTTTGAGGCAATGTGATCCCAGGTCCCTGTTGGTCATGGAAGTGGAAATCCAGTCCAGTTGTAGAAGCGAAATCGATGGCATTCTTGAGCTTGCTTTTGACCAGTGATTTATTGTCCTCCTGAGAAGTAGGCCTTGCTGGACAGTTTGTGTTGCTTGTTGAGTCTTTGAAGCATTGACTTGAATGCAGGTTTCTCCACTGTGATAAATGAAGCCATCTCTTTACCCAGATGATGCGTAATAGTGACTGTACTTTCACAGCTGTTTTAAGCAATTCATGCAAAAGATTCAGCCACTCCAAACTCCCAGCTAGAACGGGCCTGAGCTGTCTCTTTTGAGGGTGCTTCCTGACTTGGTGCTGTTGGGAGCAGTTGCGCTTTAATAGCTGGGTCGTAAGTAGCTAGGTGAGTAGCTCAAATCAGTAAATATCTGTGGTTATCATGACAGCCCTACATACTAGGGGTTGAATGACTTCAGATTTAATGTTGACAATTATGTGATGTCAAGTCACTAATGACAATGACATCATCAACAATGACATCATAAAACCACAGGAGAAGGGAATGCTTTACATCAAGCCCTGGATCGCATTGTTAGCCTTCAGGGAACTGGAGATATGGGCTCCAGAGTCTCACAAATTTGTTTCCAACTCAGGCGCATCCTGGGCAGCCTTGCTGAGATGCTCGCTTGTGGCAGAGTTCTGAAGAGCCAGAGAAATCTGAAGTACTGTAATTTGGCAAAAATTAGAGTTATAGTAATAACAGTTATGGGACGTTATGTCTCCTCTCTAACAACAAATGAATTCTTATTGTCGTCTTCAGGAACAAGAGATAGCAATATTTATGTGTATATTTGTAATATAATATTTATAACAATGTAGAATTTGAAGCACTGTAGATCAGATCATGTTAGAATGAAGCCAAATTCTGCAGGTCAGTAGATCGTGATGGACAGCATGGCTAGCCCTCAGGAAATCACCAGTTGTCTTCTCTGTGGTTTCCATGTTGTTAGTGTCATAATCTCGTGATCAGTGACTAATATATATTGTATATCTATATAGAAGTATATACAGGGTGTCTATAAAATGTACTAATTGAGAACAATTTCCAGATCCAATTGTTGACACAAGCTGTGGGGTAAGGGGGTTACTGGCCATATCACCAACATGGTAGCCATTTTGAATGCTGCCATCTTGGATTCAACTTCAGTTTTAAAATGGGAAGCCGTGTGACACAACTGGTAGTGACTTTTACCAGAAAAACAGTGGTGTGGTTCATGTTAACATAACTTTACTTGATCTCATGTTTAAACAGCAATTTTATGTAAAACCAGAAGATCTTCTGGTCTGGGGAATGTGTTTGATATGCTGTCCATCATGTTGGATAACTCCCATTCCTGATGAACATTCACCAAAACATCTGGCTGAATGCTCCACAAGCATCAACAATTCTGTTTTTAAGATAAACGACATTCAGTATTTTCACAGAGTAAGAACTGCTATATGACCCCACAGATAGAAATCCAAAGGGGTTAAATCAGAAGAATGTGGTGGCCTCTCAATTGGGCCTCTACGACCAATCCACTTTTGGGGAAAACTGCACATCAAGTCATTGACAATGCGTCTGTAATGAGGTGCAGTGCCATCTTGTTGGTATCAATCCAATTTCCTCAAATTACCTCTGATAGCCCAGATTGAAGTGCTGTAAACCCTATGTTCACTTCAGAGGTAAGATTAGACTTAAATGGATCTTATCAAACAAGCAGTGGAAAAGAACTCCCAGTGAATAACAGCTTTAGTGAACTCATTTTACTGAACAAACACCCAAGAGAACAGCAATCGCTCCTCCCTGTGAGAGGTACCTTCCATTTACTTCTTTCAATTCTCCTTCTAATCAGACCATCACCAAATATATTCATTATCAAAAGAATAGTTGCCTGCAGAAGGAAGTGTCGGATTGCAACGCTATTGGGAAGGAAGATAAAGGTAACAGGAATAATAAATGATCATAAATTTAGAGTGATATGGGCAATTTATTGAGCTACACAAACAGAAGTAGTGCATCTCAGTATGCCGTCTGGCCGCCATGTTTGATAACGCAACACGCCATAGATCTTGGCATGGAGTTGTATAGGTTCCTAATCGTGTCCTGTGATAATCCATCCCATGCAGCTTGAATATTCCCACAGTGTTCCTGCAGATTTTGAGGTAGGGGTGGAGGTGGAATGACATGTGACAACAAACTGTTTATCTTAGTCCTGACCACGGTGCCCCCAAACACAGATTCCTTGGTCGTCTCCACCAAGACAAAAGCTGGACTTGTCACTGAAGATGACCCGCTGCCATTCTGAGTTACTCCCTGACAGTCTGCCATGACACCACTGCAGTTTTTGGCAATGTTGATGGGCAGTCATCGCAACAGTCTGCATGCATGTAGTCCTGCGTTGTGCAGCTGTGCTGGCACTGAAAGGATGACTCATAGACTCACTGCTCGCTGAATGCCTGCAATTGTGGCTGTTGGATCACTCCATGCATGTCAGACAGTTTGTTGGTTTTCTCTCTACGTGGTTGGTGGAGGTCTCCCATGTCCTTCATGTCACTGGTCCCAGAGCCCTACGATGTGTTCCCCCTCCAAACCTTCCAACTGCTCAAATTGCTTTCGAACTATTCTCCAAGCCATACTTGCAAAGGATGCTACAACAGCACGAGTCAGAAAGTAAAGGACGTGCAACAGGACGACCTTATATAGTCGGTCAGGTACAGCGATAAGGCCCGTCATTGCTTACGTCACTTGCGCAGCTGAGCATGAAATTTGAATCATTTGCATGTCTCATGATGTCAAACATATCCACGAAGTTTCATTCCTGTCAGTTGATTCCCTCTGGGTGCAACTTTTTTCAATGGTGAGTGTATGTCATAGATTACAGTGGCCCTGTTTTAACTCTATTATAGCGGTTAAACACGGCTGCAAAAAACAGAGGTGTGTTTTATTATTACATTACTGTGAGATTCAAACATGACTACTATTACTGTAAGAGCTCAAAGTTCGACAAATTACAGAACGCAATACACTCAGGAATTAGTACTTAAAACTATGGACACTGCAGATTCAAACTAATTCAGATTAATTTCAAGGAATCTCTTTGATAACTGCTCAAATTATAGCACCCTCCCAGGTAAAACTAATCCAGGGCTTTAGGGCCTCTAGATTCTTATTAAGTCAGTAATTTGAACGTAATTGTTAGAAAATAACAGGTACATTTTACATTACTTCATTACAGGAAAAAATAACCACATTACTGTACTTTTGGACCCCTAACATTATATTGCATATGATTCAAGAAGCTGTGGCATTCGCTTGAACTGCGCTGCATGCCATGAATCGCTGTTGAACGCATGCATCCTGGTAAAGGGAATGTTCACTTGCTCTGTGCTGATGAGGGTGCCTAAACGATGACTGAGCCCATGAGAAAACGAGACAGCATAATACATTAAAAATTTTACTTACATATACCTAATAGTATGTAATACCTTCACAAGCACAAATAACAGCTGTGATTCAATGTGACATGGACCGGACAAGTTTCTGGATGTAGGTCACATCAATGTTCAGCCACTCTTGCATCAAAGAATTGCACAGTTAGGCCAGATTTGGTGGATGCCTTCCCTGGCACAATTCTGACAAGAGTTTCTTGTAGACTGGGATTTTTGCCACTGCTGGTAGACCCGTATGACCCGTACGCTTCCATACACCTGCAGATTCAGCTACTTCCTTCACACTATGGTCTTTGGTACGCCCAAATGCAATCACTCCTTTTAGCCAATCATTAACATCTGCTTTGAGACCCGTTTTCCACACATGGAACAAGAACATTCACTGCACTGCACCACCACTTCTCAGTCTATGAATCCTATCACACACCTCACAGGTATTTATACCCCATTCCTCCTCGTGCAATGCCATCTGCAGGAGCCTGAAGTTACTACCACCTTAAACATGTATGGTGACAGTATATTTGTCCGGTGAGCTTATATGCTCATTTTTGGCTGTGGGGATGAGCTTCAGCTTGGTCTTAATTATAATACTGTCCTGCCAGCACTCTGAACCTTGGCAAGGAAAGAAAAATGAATGCATAAGCAAATTCCACCCACTAGCTTTGTCTCTGCCTGTCACATGTTGCGAGGGAGCTGGAAAGGTGAAGGCCAGGACATTCTCCCTCTAAGACGAGTGAAGCACCACCATTTCTGCTGCTAATGCAAAGTCATTGGACAGCCTAACATGCTTGGAGGAGAGTGCTAACTGTCAATTCTGTTAACTAGCATTACACTGAGTGATGTGTTGAGGGGGATGAGGCTAGAAAACAACCCACCCAGAGAGAGTGAGGCCTCTTAAGCTTGCTTGGACTCCTGGCTACAGATAGCACTGCTGCTAGTAATTCTGCCCTTAAGAGAGGATGAGGGATGGAGAGATAGTGACAGAGGCAAAGAGAGAGATGGAGGAAACCTGTATTTATGGAGAGTGCTCTGACACACATGACCTCCGTGTGTGCTCCTGCGGCCTCACAGCAGTAATCTGTGTGAGCAGCTCCAGCATGTGCGTGTGTGTTTTGCTGAGAGGGCACTACCTCAACCTCCAGCTTCAGCACTGCTCCGAGATGTGAGAGCTTCTCACACACACGCATGCTCTCCTTAAGAGCACCTGCGCTACAAGCAGATGTAAGCGAAACAGCAACACATTCAATAAGCTTTCTAATATCCGCTCACTTTATTAGCAACGCCTACCTTGTATTTCTTTATGAGGACCCACTCGCCTCACAGGCCCACTACATCGGGGCACAATAACAAGCAGGGATTCCATTCAAACATTTTGCAGAACTCAGGCAAATTTACGAAAGTCTGTAAAAGCTTTGTTAGCTCTCAGTAGGGCAGCTCTGGCAGCCCTCAACTGTACGTGGCTGTAGCCCTAACAGTTCAGTGATGTTGGGCCAAGCAGGCAGTGGGTTATTTGAAGTTGGAGAAGTGATTTTGTAGAAACCAGGAAGTTTAAGGTGAAAAAAAAAAAAATCCCACTCGCTGCTTTCAATCCTCCTTCCAAAGCCATGCCCCCAAAACACATGACCGTGCATGGCCTGACTAGCCTTGGAGGTGCGCCACACTTTGTGGAACATGAAGACTGCTGTGTCATACACAATAGCCTAGCTACTGGCTACGTTTAAAAACTGCTTCTTTTTGATAGACAAAGTCATGAAAATGTGCCACTGAATAGACAGGCATACAGTCTGAACTGTCACAGGATGCCAGCATCGATGCAAGGTCTTTGTGGGTACGGATGGCTACAACTTCCAGAAACAGGTCGATGATTACTCCGGCCTAAACAGCAATGTTGTATCACACACTGTCATGTGGGACTGTATGGCATCACAAAACTGCTGCAAGACGTTTAGGAAATTTGGTGGCACTCCAAAATGCAGATGTGTTGATCTAGAGAGCATGGTGACTGATGGTGTCAAATGCCTTAGCCAGGGCAATGAAAGCAATCTCTTCTGGCATATGCTAGGTGATAGGAAACAGCATGACTCAGGATAAGACTTTATCTGCTTGAGACCAAGCACATGCTATAACTGTTTCCACAGTTGGCTTCGTCACCCTTTCTCAAGTAATGTGACAGATTATTTTCAGTCTTGAGGAAAGGTTTCATGTTCCTGTATTATGAGAACAAGACTGCCAAGGTTCCTTGTGAGAGGACAGCCATGTTTCTTCAGGGCTTCTCGGGGTAGTTCTTAAATCTTCTGACTGTGGAGACTGACATCACCTGAACGGTTGATCTAACTGATTGACCACTTATTGTCTTTCCTACCAATGTTTATGACATCCAGGACTGAGGAAGACCTCTGCGATCAGCAGATGTAGGAACTACCTGAAGAAATGGGCATGTCTTGTCACCTTTACAGCCTTGTGGGAAAAAATCACCAAACCATTCCTCAAGACTGGAAAGGCTTGCGCTTTGTCACAATATACGAGAAAGTGTGTCAAGGTCATTTGGAATTTAGGAAGATAGCCAATTAAGGTGGGATCAAAAGACATTGGTCTTTCTAGTTAAGGACCAGAGCCCTTGTTCATCCAATTCGCCAAGAAATTGTCCAGGATGAAACTGTGTGGTCTATGGATCAGAAAGGTGGACGTACATGGTAAGTTGTATGTTAATGTTTCTCATAAAGTGGCCAGGTACTGCATAATTCATACATATCCATTCATTCATTCGTCTTCCGCCTATCCTTCTGAGTCATGGTGGGTGCTGAAGCCTATCCCAGCGTCCATTGGGTGGGAGGCAAGAAACACCCTGGACAGGCCGCCACTCCATTGCAGACTTTTTACAAATGAAAATACTCAATCAAATATCCACAAGTATCGTGTAAAAATATCCACAACTAAGTGTAAAAATGACTGGGAGCTCCATACAGGACAACACTACAGGTCGATATGCAGCAGGTCTATCCGGACACATAATCTAAGCCCCAGAAGCCTGGTCCAGGTTGTTGAGTGGCCCAGAGTTAGGGGACAGCATGATAGAAGATGTGATAATGGGATGTTACAGTGTGCTCAGACCTGCTGTGAGCAGAGGACAGAGAGCCGCGGGATGCCTAAGGCCGCTGACACAGCCATCATCACACAGCCACAGCTAAACCTGAACAGCACCAACAGACACCACTGCTTCCGCCCTAGGACACAATGAGAAACTCAGCCGGCTTCATCAGAGAGTAGGGATGTGTTTAGATTCTTCCACTGAAGGTTTGCGCTTAATTTGCTTATGTTATGATAAATGCAACCCAGCTCTATAAATCAAAGCACATCATAAACATGCAGAGGCCCAAATAAGCAATAACAAAATTAGCCTAATATGAATTTATGAAAATTGTAAAACGAATCTGTCTGATCACTCATGATCGAGCCTAGATACAGATAAATTGAGCCAGATATTGGGGCTGGATTGAAAACAAGTTCAGGCATCACATCTATATTCAAAGTTATTCAAGAACAACATTTAGTAGCTTTTAAGCAAGATATCCTTGCCATGATTTTGCCAACACTTTTGTTTCCTGCAGGTTTGTTTTGGTTGAAGCCCATTTTGCCAAATCACTCACCACTGTGAATCATGCTAAAACACTAGCTATTGAGTACACCAGTCAAATGTCCCTTACTGGCAAAGTACCAGGTCATGTTAGACACTACCAGGCCATGGTAAGCAGCAAAATACATTAGACCCACTGACAATGGGCGAGTCATATAGGTCTAAAAGGGTGTGTTGTCAAGATGCTGTTAATGAAAAAATGAAAAAGACATAAAAGAAGGAAAAATACAACCAACAAAGAAGCTGCTGTAACTGTAACTGTTAGATTACTAAGTAATTTTCTGAGAAATCAGCTGTAACCGATCAGCCATAACATTAAAACCACCTTCTTGTATCTCAAGTCACGTTTATCACGGTTTGTCATGTCACATTTACACAGGTGAGTGAAAATCTTAGACGCATAGTTCCTTGCAGTACTTAATACAAAAATACACAAAATACACACATTAGACAATAAATGTACACAGTACTAAAGACCAGAATAGCTCTGTTACTCCAAATATGCTTTATATAACAGTAATATAAACTTATAAATAGAAGCTATAATATATATGGATGTACACATTTCCATATATGCAGTTTGGGGAGTCTGCATTCTGTCTACACTCATTATCAATTTAATCAGCTTCACTTACCATATAGATTACTACTTTGTAGTTCTACAGTTACAGACTGTAGTCCATCTGTTCCTCTGCATATGAATACCCCTTTCACTCTGTTCTTCAATGGTCAGGACCACCACAGAGTAGGTATAATGTGGGTGGTGGATCATTCTCAGCACTGCAGTGACACTGACGTGGTGGTGGTGTGTTAGTGTGTGTTGTGCTGGTGTGAGTGGATGAGAGACAGCAGTGCTGCTGGAGTATTTAAACACCTCAGTGTCTCTGCTGGACTGAGAATAGTCCACCAACCAGCAACGTCTTGCAAACAGCGTCCTGTGGGCAGCGTCCTGTGACCACTGATGAAGGATTAGAGGATGACCAACACAAACTCTGCAGCAGATGAACTATCGTCTCTGACTGTACATCTACAAGGTGGACCAGCAAGGTAGGAGCATCTAATAGAGTGGACAGTGAGTGGACACAGTGTTTAAGCACTCCAGCAGCACTGCTGTGTCTGATCCACTCACACCAGCACAGCACACACTAACACACCACCACTACATCAGTGTAGTCAGTGTAGACAAAGAGTGTAAGAGTGTAAAAGCGGAGGTGGTTTAAGGTTACGGCTGATTAGTGTATGTCTTCTGTTTTTCCTGATACTGAAAAAATTATTCAAATTGAAATTAAAATGAAGGGCCATTAGGACTGGAAATGAAATAAATTGTGCATGACCATGAGCATAACGCAACAAGGTAACGTGTTTCAGGTTGTAATTAGGTAAGGCATATTTTCTTTTAGATTTTGTTTTTGTTCATATTTGCACTGTTTCTGTTAGAATACACACACACATGCACGCACACATGCACGCACAGTGAACACTGAACGTCTCAGCTGAATTCAGTTGCTGCAGGCTTTGACCCAGATATCCAGTCATATGAATAAATAGACAGTACCATTAAAAAAAGAGAATAGTTCCTAAATTTAAAAAGTTTTGCAATGAATCCTTTTCAAAGCTAAGCATTTCTGCTTGGTGCAGCATGGAGAATACCAGACACTGCACTAAATTACATCTCCTGATACAGGGTGGAACAGTCATCCACTCACTAACTGCTATAATAAGCACAGAAAACATTTTTTTAGCTGAACAACTGTCTATTAAGGGAGCTTTCATCTATTAAAGGGCCCAAATCCTACAAACCCAAATCCAAAAAGTAGGTAAACTGCAAATAAAAGCAGTATCAAATGAAGATCATTCATTTATAAATCTACTTTCACTTGTATTTGCATAAAGTACAAAGACATGTTAAATAGAAGTTGGTACAGGAGCAGTTAAAGATGTTCAAAGAGCATCTTTAACAAGTGATGCAACCATGCTTGGGTATAAAAAGAGCATGCAGGAAAGCCCCCACTTTGCCCAAAAAGCATCAGCAAAAATCCAGCCACTGTACCCTCACTTAGGGGGTTGCAGATTTGAGGTATTTCACCCTCTACAGTACAGAAAATCATCCAATGGATCTCAGGGTTTTAGGAGTTTCAGGAGGAATCTCTGTGTGCAAAGTAAAAGGCTGAAAACCACAACTGAATGCCCATCATTTCCAACCTCTCAGACAGCACTGCACTAAAATTTGTTGGATATCACCACATGGGCTCCGCACATGGCTTCATTGACATAATGTTTCTAATATGCATTCACAAATGCAAGGTACGACTGTGCTATGCTCGATGAAAATCATATATCTACAACATCCAGAAATTATGCCAACGTCTTTGATCTCAAGATCATCTGAAACGGAACGATCCCCAGTGGGAGCAT
This sequence comes from Semaprochilodus insignis, assembly GCA_034552555.1. Lineage (NCBI taxonomy): Eukaryota > Metazoa > Chordata > Actinopteri > Characiformes > Prochilodontidae > Semaprochilodus > Semaprochilodus insignis. The sequence continues at coordinate 20,219,322 of CM067494.1, forward strand.
TGAAGTCAGATGAGTTATGTATTCAGATTCAGAAATAATGGAGGTTGGATTCTCAGGGCCAAAAAAAAAGAACCATCCAGATTGTTACCAGTGTAAAGTTTAAAAGCCACTACCTGTCATGGTATTGGGGGTATTAGAGGGTAACTTGCCTTTTAGGTGCTGTCTGTTTCACAGAAATCCATGCTTATTTCAACATGACAACACCAAGCAACATCCTGCATGTGTTAGAGGAGTATGGCTGAGAGTGTGGGAATGGGACTCCCATTCATAATTTGTGTCTTATGAAGCTCAAAACACAACACAAGTCCAGTACAGTTGCATAGCTGCAGACTTGTATAGCAGAGTAATGGCAAAACATGCACTGCAAATCTGGATCAGTTTGTGTTTTCAGGCCCTGAATGTTTACTAAGTGCTGGTAGAAGGAAAGGTGATGATGCACAGGGCTGAACACGCTCGTGTCCCAACATTTTTGGAGCCTGAAGCAGACATTGAATTTGGAATGAGCATATGTTTACAACAAACTATGAAGTTTATAAGATGAAACATCAAATATTGATGTGTGTTTGAGTTTTCAACTTAATACAGGTCAAACAGAATTGACAGAGCACTGCTTTCTGTTTGTATTAGCATTTCATACACTGACCCAACCGTTCTGGAATTGGGTTTGTGCATCTTTCTTGCATTTTATTCTGTTATTTTGTTTGTGAATTTTTCATCCGGTCAAAAACCAAGGCTCCAGATTCAATAAATGTTACAGTGGACAACATTTGGTGCATCCCCGATTATTATGATTCAGTTAGGTGGATAACAGAAAATCCTTATAGACAATAAGCTGGTACCTCTTGAGTGGTGGCCGTCAGTTGCCCTTCTAGTGTAGTCACTCGCTCTAGAGCCACACGCAATCGCTCACGCACCTATCAGGAAGACAACATACAAAAATCACTCATCTGCATTGATTGGTTCAGGAGTGTCCAGTCTTAGCCCCAAAGGGCTGGCATGGCTGCAGGTTTTCATAGTTTGACGTGGATTAAACAAGTGGAGTCAAGAGAGCTTCACACCAGCCCTGTGAGAATAAGCCTGGACACTTCTGAATTAGGTTCAAAGAGATTTTTGCCAGCATTCTGTAAATCTATGACAAACTTTCTATGAAACAGTTAAATGTTTAATTACATAATTTACAGCCTCACTTTATTTGGATAGCCCCCTAGCATTTATCTACAAAGGTTCAAATTAATGAGAAACTGTCTTCTGAAACAACAGCTTTAGGGTTACGATTATTACCAGTGTTCTGTTTGGGAACAGGGTTTTAGGTTTTGTTTTTGGTTTAAAGTTAAGGGCTGATGTGCTATATATTTATTTTCCATATTTTATAGCTAAATTATAGCTAGATTTTGTGTGATTAAATGTACCAAATTATCTAGTAAAAAAAATCTATTTATTTTTAGCTTTTATGCCTTTTAAAACATTATTATTATTTGAAATTAATTGAGTACTGAGTTACTGAGTAACCCAACATCTTTTAAAAACTTCTTCAACTGTCATGGTCATGTCATTGTCCATGACCTCCTTCTGGTGCAGATTCATGATGACCTCCATGCTGATAGTGCCCTGCTAGAGAAAGCTGGAGTAATTTTTTCCAAAGTCAAGCCCAATGTACTTGAATGTAAATGAGTTTGGGAGCTCTGGGAGCCATGCAGTACTATGTTTTCATAATTTAACTTAATTTAACTTAATTTAAAATAATGGGGTACTTATAATGTATAGAAAATGCTGCAGATATAATAAATCACTGGAACCTGGGGCAGAGACAGTGGGAGTTTACTCTAACATCGCCTGAAGGCATTTTAAGGCCTCATAGTAACACAATGTTTTTATGTGTTTATGCAATTATATATTATTATTGGTTTCATTTTTCTGATCCTGTTTCCCGTTCAGAGAAATGTCCCGTCTTTCTGAAAATTCAAGTGACCAGTCACTTTAGCTTGGCTGTCACAGTGAAGAAAGCTGAAGCAAAGCATGTCAGCTTGTATTTTTGGTTCCATGTAGTCAAACTAAACTCAAAGAAACTCTCCAGGAAAAACTGTCCATTTGGGCTGCACCCCAATTACCGCCTTTCACACTTCACCATCGGATTACAATTCAACATCCTATTGCCCATGCCTAGTTTACACCCTACTTTAAACTCCTTAATATCAAACAATCGAAGTAAATTTGGTTTTGCATGATACAGATCCCTTAAGGTTAGGGATAAGATACGGAACAGGTTAAGGGTTGCAAACATTAAGGGGAATTTAATAGGTAAGTTAATTGTATCTACAGTGGGCTATGCAAACAAAGTGTTATCTCATAAGTAACAAGGTACAGCAAAACAAAGGTAATAACAAAGGTAACAAAAGTAATTTTCGACTATAATTAAAAGCTGAAGAGAAAAGCACAGGAATAAGCTCATACCTTCTCGTCCAGAGCTTTGTGGTGCTCGAATAAAGACTTCAGAGCCTTCAGCACCTCCACCTCGCTGGAGACTCCGGAGGGTGGAGGAGCCTGCCTCTTCACTACAGTCATCCTCAGAGACCGCTCGTGACGTGACACCAAGCACTCCAAATGCTCCAGGAGGAGCTGCACAGAGCACACACAAATAATCCTTCACAAATTTAAACTCCACTGCAGGAGAATTACACAGAGTAAACAAAGTCACTGAGAGTGCACTGCTGTGGACCCTACACCTTCTGGATGTTTCTCCATCTCTCTCTAGCACTGTTTAACATTCTCAGTTGTTAGAATTATGCTTTGTTCCGAGTGAGCTGTCATTTGCATGATTGGTCACTGGTCACACAGCAAGAACGCAGTCAGCCACTAGCAGGCCTAGATATGTTTACTTCAATCTTTGCCTGACACATGTTGTTTGTTGTGGACAATCTCCAGTCAAAATCCCCATGTCCTTCTTACTCACTTTCACTGTGGCCCCTCACATTTAGCAGCCCACAGGGATTTGTCTTCCTGATGACCAGTCCATCCCTTCTAGCAGAAAAGAGTAGATTAAATGGCACAAGTAGCCATGTTTCTGCATCTGTCTTCAACGCTTAATGCCTCTGAAAGCTGCCTTACAGAAAGCTCTCCCTCTCTCATCTTCTAAACCTTTATCCTTCTGCATTGTGGGGTGTTCTGGAGCCTATCCCAGCACTCATTGGGCAGAAAGCAGGGAACACCCTGGACAGGCCACCAGTCCATCACATACACACATATACAGACACATATACATACAAATTCACAAACACACACACACACACACCTGGGGCAACGTAGCATCTCCAGTTCCACCCACATGCAAACTCCAGAGAGAAAGGACCCTGGACACCCTGGCCGGGAATCAAACCCAGGACCTTTTTGTTGTAAGGTAACAGTGTTACCCAATGCACCGCCATAAAACATGTCAAAGTCCATGTTCAAAGATCAAACTTTGAACATGGACTCAAATACTTCCACTCTCTCTCTCTCTCTCTCTCTCTCTCTCTCTCTTTCACATACCCTGGTGTTGTTCCTCTCTGCTTTAAGCTCTGAGATTTCCTCCTCTTTCTCCAGAAGCTGTTCTCGACATGTATTCAGCTCCTTGGTCAGCGTTGCAAACTCCTGCACAGAGAGAGAAATAGAGAGAGGGAGGAGAGAGAGAGAGAGAGAGAAATTTAGCATATAACTTCCATTCAGTATAGTTACACTGTTTTATATTTATAGTTTGACATATTGAATTACTAGACAAGTACGCAGGTACTCCACCTAAGTGTCTGGAGCATCAGTATGTGGATTCTGAAATCCCTATTCAGGTAAATTTAATTCAGGGAAAACAGAGAAAACATATAGGCTAACAATTGTAAGGTTGTTATTTGTGGGCGAGTATGTATCTGCCTATTATATTAGATGTTTTAATCATTACACTTCGCTATGGCTTAACATGAGCGTTAAACACAGACATGATTTCAGTTGCAGACAGGACCACATGTCAGGGACCGGGCACATTCTGGACAAAGGCACCAATAAGTGACGCACTAAAGAACAGTTTATAATCTGACACGCTGGAGTCTGCTGCTAATCTTATTGACAGAATTTACCACTGATGTCTACAAGGCCCACAGCTGTGAGAAAAACAGCACAGAAATCTGATTCAGCAAGGTATTCAGCTTAGTGCAGCCATTAAGACATTTCATTTGTCCGGCCAAAAGTATTTTTATGTTGTATGTTAAGTGTGTATAATGTAACATGTTCAGGGCTGCTTTTAGTGATTCTGGGGCTCTAGGCAAAAGGCAGGATGCGTGTTTTTAAATTAAGGCTTCTGAGTGGCGTAGCCATCTACACTGCACTAAATGACATCCTAAATCTAGTTGATGCATCTAATATTTCTCATTTTGAGATTATTAGACCATTTACCCTATGTGTAAACATTTTTACTTGAGTAATGATATGAAGTGACATTATATGACCATCCAAAATGGAACTTTACAGAAGGATGAAACAGCTTTCTGAACTCTTACACATACACTATCAGTCAAAAGTTCAAAAGTTGACACACAGTTACTCATAGAAAGTTTCCTTGTTTTTGCTTAATGTTTTACTTTAGAATAAAAGTGAAGACAAACTATAAAATAGTACTCATGGAATTATACAGACCACCTCCAAAACTGAACTTTAAAAAGCTTAAACAGCTTTCTCAACCTGCAATGGAGGCTGATATAACAAGATTTTTTCTAAGCAGTTTTGAGTGAATTCTATTGGTCTGTCCATCATAAATAATCACCAAACCGAAAGAGTAACTAGAGCTTTTAAACAGTGCAAAAAGGGAGGTAGAGATATGACAAAATACAATATTGTAATACATCAAGAGTATATGTGGTATATCAGGATGTGTATTGTTTCACATAGCTCATCAGTTGGAACTGTTAAGTGTAAACCTGTAGAGGCTTTAGGATAAAACATCCACTTAGTTGGGTGTGTCTAAACTTTTGACTGGTAGTGTACATTTCAGAGTAGATTATTTAACATCAACATGTACAGTACAGAGCACTTCATTTTCATGGGGCTCTAGCTGGCTACCTACCAATGTCTTTTGCACAGACCAGCCCAAATAGGTTCTATTTAAAGATAAAAAGAAAACGACATATTTAAACAATAGTTACGGTTTCAGATCAGTTTTTGATTTAAAACTCAATGCTGTTTGTCATTTCCGCCCATGCTCAGACAGAAAAGTCTCTGGCTGTATTTGGGCTCCAGACCATAATTTCAGTCCTGATTAAAGCTGTACAACACACATACCATACAGTCAAAAGAATCCATATCACACATGCCATTGATTTCAGCCTCCACTGACATCCACTCCATTCCTGCACACTGTGCCAAGCATTCGCAAGCTGTGTGCCAAGCATCCCCGCAGTGTGGTGCTAAGGGCACTCTCCCCAACGCTGGCTCAACTTCCTCAGTCCACTGTCCTGATTGCATCACAGCAGCAACCTCGCAACCCCTCCAAAAACGTCCCGGGCTCAGCCCACGGCACTAAACTCAATTACCACAGCTGCTCCTCTCCGTCTTTCAGCATAAAATCAACCCGTTTCACTGCGGTTACAAAACAGGCAACGTCCTCTCACAATATCCTCAGTGAAATGTCCCAAGAACAGCCCGGTCGGGAAAGAGGGTTAAGCAAAAGGACCATTCTTCCCTGTGTGTAGGAACAGGCTGACGTGTAATTCTTCCACTACGCTGACTAATCTTCTAATCTCTCCGCTTTGAAACGAGATGAAAAAAACAAACACGATTTTTTTTTTCCTCTACTCTATGGAAATGGAGTGAGTGTGGGTTTTCTTCGAGAGCCGTGTCAGCACGCTTTGGGGGGATACACATGTAGCGCTGGGAGTTTTCCGCCTCAGGGAAGGCCTCCTGGCTGTCTCTACTGTTTGAATACTCTCAGGACCAGACGGGGGAAAAGTGAAATGGGGACAATAATACACACACACACACACACACACACACACACACACACTGTGACATCTCTTTTGAGTCTGCTGACATACAATGACGAGAAAAAAGACTTATAAAAAACATATATAAGTATCAAAGGGTGTAGGTTTGGTATCAGCATTGGTAGAACCTCACATGCAACAACATTCCCCCAAACCCCGATTTTCATGGGATTTCTGGCTCAAGGTTGATTTTATTCTCCTGTCTCTGTCTATTTCAACATGTTGCTTATGTGTGATCATTGCAGTGCCTCACTGTAAGCCAACCAATCAGAGCAGAGCTCATCAAATTATTCATGAGTTCACCAATAAGCGAAAAAAGGCTTGTTTCATTCCAGGTCCAAATCATAGGGTGTAAATGGGGATGTAAACCGCATCTGGGCATTTTTCCCACACACACCTTCTATGTAGACATCAGACAGCAGTGTAAAATACTGAATATAAACACATTGTATGGCACCTTTAAACATATCTTTGTTTATGCTTATGAATGCATACTATTCAACATGTCCCATGCATTGAAGGGTCCCTTTCTCATTTTTACTGTTTTATACATCATAGAGTTAGTGCTATAAGTGTGTAAGAACACATACAGACCGAAAAAGTAACTACTGGATATTTGAGATTTGTAACCAGCTTTAAGATGTATTCAGAAATGCTCGAACCCTCACTAGCAGTAAAGTACAAGCTATTAAAAGTTACTTGGGCAAAAGAGTATGATCCAAAAACTTCAACAATGTTTATATATTATAATATACTATATACTATACTACTATACAGTACACCATATACTATGATACTATATGAGAGACACTGTATTCGGGAAGAATAGGTCCTTGATATGGTTTCCTATGGAAGAGCCACATGCCTTTATCCTTCTCTAAAAGCTGAAACCACCATTTGAATTCTCCTTTGTCTTCATATTAGCACTCCTGCATTTGGGCTGACGGGCTGGCTAAGTTCAACTCGCTGCCCTGTTACAAGAAAATACAGGCTGACTAAAGGGCGTGCATTGTGTTAGCATGCTGTCTTTGCATTTCCCCCCCCAAATAATGCTTGCTGCCTAGCTGAACTGATGAGAGAGGGGTAGAGGGGAGGCGAGAGAAAGAGAGAGAGAGTGAGAGAGAAAGTGGGAGGGAAAAACGAGGGAGAGAAAATGGGTCAGCGCGTTCATTTGATTTTGTCACGGAGCAAAGCAATAGACAGGAGGCCAGTTCAAATCCAGGAGCAGATGTTTGTATCTTGCTGCCTCTTTCAATCACAGCAAATGCCTTTAAAACACCCGCTCTCCCCCTCTGTGCTCTTTATGCTTACACTGTGCTAAATACATAGATACATAGATTAAATACACAGGGGTGTGTGCTGAAGCAGGGATTAGCACCGCATCTCGTCCACCGCCCTGGGGTTCAAAGGCTCATATGAAGAGAAAGACTGTCGTTGTGTAAAGAAAAGTGGGAAGTGAATACAAATTGTTGTGAATTAATCAATACATCGATAAATGACTCCACACAAACAGGCCTTTGTTAATAAGCGCTGCCTCATAAATGCTTGAAATGAAACAAGAGGGAAATAAAACTGTCAGGGCATCAAATATTTATGCTCAATATTTGACTCAATATTCGGAAAAGTCATACTTTATAAGATTCCCATCTTCTTTTGCAGTATTACTTGTTGACTAATAAACAGCCTCTCCAATTTTACCCTCTGGAAACAATGAGAAATGGCCTTTTGTGGTTTCATAGAGGTGCCCATTTCATACAAAAGCTGATTTTATCACAGTTTCTCAAATAAAAGAGTTTGAAGTAAGATATAAAATTACTTTTTTATATTTCATGTTAAAAAACCTTTAGACTGATATGGGCAATATTTATTAAGCTACACATACAGAAGTACTGGTTCTCTGTATGGCAACGGGCCGCCATGTTTGTAGTATTTGGATTGGATCCTGATAAAATTTTAGATGCATTTACACTTACTAATCAATTGCATCTGTGGTTAGTCAGAAATCCAATTGCGGGACGGAATAAGAAAATCTGTTCATTACACAGCAACCAATTAGATAATGTTGATCTGTTCGGTCTCTATCATCTGTAGTTTTCTTTGCACAGAAGTGTCTGTTCATATTGTACTGCAAAACATGATATCTCGGTAAGTACAGTTATCTTATAAGTGGCTGATATTTATATACAGAATTCTCACTTTGAGATTGTTGTAAGTACATTTTAAGATTATTAATTTTATTTCCAGATATTTTTTACTTGTTTTAAGTAGTTTTAGTAAACCAAATTTTCTCACTATTTTAGCAGATTATTTTGCCTATGTTTTGCATATATCTTTCAATATAGTGAGAAAATTCGGCTTGGAAGAAAGTTCAATAATCTTAAACTTATCTTACAACAATTTTAAGATACAGACACTAAATATAAGATAGTTGTACTTGCCAAGATTTTTCAGTTTGTAGTCATGTGTGTTCTCCATGATTATCAGTCTCATAGACATGGAACACGCACTCAGTGATGTACTGTGTTGTGTTGGTTGTTGAATGTGTCTTCAAGAGACAGATGCATTTGCAGTGCATATAGCTCAAATGTGTCTCACAGTATGTATATATATATATATATATATATATATATATATATATATATACATACATACATACATACATACATATACTGTTTTTGGTATATTGAGCACAGAAGTGTCAAAAACTGATATCTGATAAGTGTGCAGGATATGTGGCCTGAAGTGTCCACTGACTGGGAGAGACTGAATCTTTTTATGCTTCAAGTGAAACCAGTTACAGGTTTAGTCATCAGTGTGCCTTTGTGCTGACTGGCTCCCAAAGCTTTGCCTGACCTCTGGAGGTGCCTTGGCTTCCATGGCTCATTAGCTACAGACTCACTAGAGACAGAAAGAGAGAGAGAGAGAGAGAGAGAGAGAGAGAGAGAGAAAGGGCTTACCTAAGAACTGGCTGAAAGGACGGCAGTAAGTACACCCCACCAGCTTTTATGCGGTACTCATATGCTGGAGGCTTGCTGACGTTGCTTTATGTAGATATTATTTCACATTACTTAGCAGACCTCTTATCTAAAGCAATGAGGCTATAAACGGGCTAGACAGGGGTATGGAAATCACTGACTACAATAACTAACAACGTTCACGATCTTCATTATCCAACAATAAACCTGATACTGAGCTATAAATAAAATCATGCCATAACCATAGAACCATAGAGGGAGAAGAACATGTTTGGCTCCAGTTTTGAAAAACATTCAAAGTTAAGGTTGACTCACATATTTTACCATAACATATCTGGCACAACTCAGAACATGGTGATATTTGACTCATATCGGATCCAAAATCCCACCTCTATAAATCTATAAGGCTTAGTTTTGTAATAAACTGGAATACACTGATGAGCCATCAGTCCTGAACAGGATTGGTGTTAGCCTATCAATGCTGTTTAATTCACACTGTGTTTGCAAGAGAACATGAACTTGGCTTTGTGTTCAGAAAAGAGTTACATTAACCATAAAAACCACACAGTCACAGAAATATTCACTTACCTCCATATCATCACAGCTATCCTGTCACTCATCTGTCTCACATAAGCTACTGTAATTACACCTGAGCAGGCTCAAATACTATGAGTCTTGGCATTTTTTTATTTAAACAGAGTTTAAATTAAAAAAAGTGAATTATATTAATTTAATTAATTAATTATCTGATATGTTATATTTAGTTCACAATTGTATTAATACAATTGAGAACAATTTTACACATTAATTCTAAGTTAAATATCCTAATAAAACACTGTGAATCACTGAGTAGGTTGTGGTAATGAGACAAAGTAAGGATATGTTAAAAATAANCTGATATGTTATATTTAGTTCACAATTGTATTAATACAATTGAGAACAATTTTACACATTAATTCTAAGTTAAATATCCTAATAAAACACTGTGAATCACTGAGTAGGTTGTGGTAATGAGACAAAGTAAGGATATGTTAAAAATAACAAATATGAAAAACATACTCTACAAAATTTTTACATAATTTGAGTGTTGATAATCTCCTTTCAAAATTGCCAAATATACATAATCCCCACCCATCCAGTTCAAGTGATCTACTGATTAACCTGATTTAGGTATGAGTACATGATAGGTATCGATAACGGGAGTACATGGAAGGATTACAGTTTAGGAGTACATGTAGACATCCACAGTCAAAATCGTGAAGTTCAAGAAAAGTTCTAGGAAAATGTGAGGGCTGGTCATTCATTAAACCCCCTGGGCCATCCAGATGAGTCTTTTTAATTGCAGCAATGATGCAAATGACACATGCAAGTGGCTACAAAGTAAAAATAGGTCCAGAGCAGGGGCGGTTCCAGGTGTGGGGCCATGGGGCACTGAGCCGAGTAACATCTAAATGACTGCTTAACTGTCTCTTGGCACTCCCAAGCACATCCTTGACTGATATACATGCAAATTTAAAATTCATTTTGAATCACACATATGCTATTGACCACAATCATGTAGATCCAAAGATATTTTAATATGGAGCCCTGCTGTCAATAAGGGGAATTCAGAAGAGGAATATCCCTTTCCTAACAGTCAGTCATGGTGATTTATGAAGAGATATACAGTAGTATTTTATTTGCATTATCACATGTATATTTCTTTGATAGCATTCAGATTGTGGATGTATAGAGGGCAGAATGTGTAAATAACCACTGCTTAATTTATGTCTGAAACTGATGTAGAGAACTTTGATTTCTGCTGTAACCATAACAAGAATTAAATTATTGCAAGCAGCAACCACTTGGCAAACAACGTCCCCTAAGACTTTCTCTAGGCGACCAAGCTTCCTCACCCGCTTCACGCTGCTTGTTCCTGAACTTGTCACCGTTTTTATTGCTCACAGCTTTAGTTTCCTTCAATTGTGAGATTCTTAGCCTAAATATAAAACACATTAAATAATACATGAGCTTTATCAGTCGTGTGGTTGATGCTTACTAAAGTGTTCACTTGGCAGCAAATGTTTTTGGGTTATTGTTAGATAATGAATGCATTTAATTGGACCCTGAACAGGAACTGTGGCCAACCCTACCTAAAAAATCCTAGACCTGCCACTGGTCCAGAGGAAAAGCAGAAACCGCATCAGGGTCTTGCATCATTCCAAAGCTAGACAAGAAGACATAACAGGCTGTTTGTTATAGCTGGAGCACACTTCACTTTAAATGTTGTGCATACAGCAGAACAAAAGTTCTCACTTCAACGGAACACGTTCCACCCCTAGCAACTTTTCAGAGGGTTTTCTTGTCATCCAGTGACTTTCATATGCTACATCAGTAAGGGGAAGGAAAAAGAGCGAGGTGGAAAAATCAGAGGTGGCGTTACGCAGCTTTGCGGCTCAATCTGACCGCGCAAGATTGCAGGGTGGCAGACAAGCGGCGCTGAGCTCAAACAACTTGGGGGATTTCTCTCGGTTTGTTCTCTAAAAGCGGCGGGATTAAGGAATGAAAGCAATATGCACTGACTACAACAGCGCAGTCTCGGGGTGGAGGATTTGGCCGTAACGCCGCCGCGACTGAACCTCCACAAAGCCGCTCAGCACGAAGAAAAAAAGTCTACTTTTACCGTCCTGGCAAAGGGAGCTTTGCGAAAGCTATGCAACCAAAATGGTACCAGGTATTGGTATCAGGTTGATATCAACCGAAAATGCTGGATTAGATATCGGAGGGCAAAAGGAAGGAGCCTGATCCAATTCTGTAACAAATCTAGCCTGAAACAGCATGTGCTGCGTGATGTGCTGTTGTTAACTGTGTATCTCCTCCTGTAGGGCAGCAGACTGTTTGAGTAGTTTGAGGATAAAATAAAGAGCTACATGGGCATGAAATTCTGTCCCCATCAACACTGCCCCTGCACCACAGTGTCTCCACCTTATTCCAACATAGCCTCTATTGTTCCTGTCCCTACATGTATCTATTGGCTAGACCCCAGGCACATCAGACCCCACCTAGACTTTACATTCAGGATGCATTCTGTGAAATGTGAAAACTGGTCCTGTCATTATCATCACTGTGCTGTTAATAGAAGTTTCATTAGTGTTCCCACAGGAATACTGCAAAGTTTATCCCCATTCCTGCTGTCGCCACAGGAAAAAAAAAATCGCTCACATTCCTGCAGATCCCTATTCCTGTGCAGCTGTCTAACATAAAAGACTACTTCTATAGACTGATCGTAAGTGAAGGGATTCAATTAAAAACATCTCATTTTAATGTTTAAAATGCTTTAAAATGGAGAAAAATGTTAGACTGATATCTGCATCTCCTGATCCACATGGGTTTAATAGGTTTCAGATTGGGGGGCAAGTTCTCTTATATCTTCTGTTGTGATGCTAATCTGATCTGAAGCAAAAGACTGCATGCTTTCCTGCTGAATCGTGATCATGATGTTCACCTTTCAGTGGAGAAGACAGTCTTTCTGTTTGCTTTCCCCTGGTTTCTTAACAAAGTCTTGTTGTTTTCCGCTTGAAATGGGATTAGGATAGAGCTGGAGCATGCTGGAGACAGAAGCTTTGCTGCAAGCAGTACACATCTGTTCATCTGATACAAGCCAAAATGCCACAAGCATTCTCCTCCTCTCTTTCTCTTTCCACAGTCTCTCTCTCTCTATCGCTATGTAAAGAAACAGTGTTTAGTCAAGCCTCACTGGACCCACTGGCACAAATGAATTAACATCTACAGCTGAAGTTTGCTAAGTACAGGCTTCCGTGTTCGTCATTAGAACTTCAGTGTCTTTGTTACTTTATGCCTACCAACAGATCATTTTGAAATACGTCTGGGTTTATTCTCCTCCTCCGTGCTACTACAAAGGCCTGAAAAACTCAGTGGATCGGCATTGCCAAGCTTTTGATTAGATTACTTGGCCTTGTAGCATGAGCCACACAATTCTGGATGAATGATGTATCTCTGAAACCCTGCAGAAAGACTGAGGTGGAAAAGCACTACAGCACTCTGTTCAATTAATCAAAATACTCTTTTATTTAACTGGATGCAAGTATGAATCACTCTTTTACGAAACTGCACAAGATCATCCAAAAAATATCAGGCATCCGCTTGACCATCTGCCTTGCATTAGAACAGTCGGCAAGAATCCAGAGCAGTATATCAGATGGATACACCACTATATACACTTAGTATTTATTAGCATAATTCAATATGAGTGCGGCATGACCTCATTTCAACTTTCTCAATGTTTACTTTACTGTTATGTCCAACATTACTCTGGCTGAACTGGCCCAAACTATATACTGTAGAGTACATTTAGTGGTGTGAGTGTGTTGGCATGTTAATAAATTGTTAATGACGTGATAATTCATTAAAGGCACTTTAATATGCTTAACGTTTTTCCTATTTTGACCTTCAAACAATCTGGAGTTCTAGCCTAAACAGTCTAAAGTCCAGCTGCTTGTGGCCTGTAACTGGCCACTGCCCTATTTTTCATATATAGCTTTTAAAAGGCGAGTTCTATTGAGTTCTATTGATGCTTTCAGCCTCTTTCATGGTAAATTTGTTTATCACCGAGTTGCTGGAAAATGTGTTCACCTTAATTTCATGTTCAGGCACTTTTCATATTATTACCAGAGGTGCTGCTTGCCAACAGGTGAGGCAGGCAACTGCTTGAGGTGCCAGGTCAGTTTGGGGGG
>CM067494.1:20233125-20264514 GCA_034552555.1 Semaprochilodus insignis
GGACAAAAAATTAGTCATCTGTGACTGAAATGTTCCTAATAGTGTGTCATACCTCCACAAGCATGAATAACAGCTGTGATTGGATTTGACATGTACTAGACAAGTTTCTGGATGTAGGTGACATCAGTGCTCAGACTCTCTTGCATCAAAGAATTGCCCAGTTGGGCCAGATTTGGTGGATGCTTTCCCTGGCACAATTTCATATAGACTGGGTTTACACTGCTGATAGACCTGTATGACTGTACGCTTTCATAGACCTGCAGACTCAGCTACTTCCTTCACACTATGGCCTTTAGCACACCCAAATACAATCACTCCTTTCAGGCAATCACTAACATCTGCTCTGTGACCCATTTTCCACACATGGATAATAACAATGTGAGCTTTTGAAATGAAAAAATGTTTACATTCACAATTTTTTTGTTGGTGTCAGACTATTTATATCATAATGGTGATGAATGCTGGTTGCAGGGGGTCCCTGTGAATTTTGGCCAAGGGCCAGAACAAACTCTAGAATTGCCACTCATCATTATGTTCATAATTTACAGCTACAAAAAGAAGTAATTTATTAATGTGACTGGTGGAATAGTGATGCAGGCTGATGGTGAAAATGTGTCTAATCATTTACATATTTGTGGGGTTCACCGCTATTTAGTTCACCCCATATAGCACCAAAGTAATGAAAAAGTAGGGATCTGTTCTGGCCAGAGCCTTGTGACTGTTAAAGTGCGTATATCCCACATTATTCTTATATTTGATATTTATTTCCTGGGGTCAATTTATGATCTTTTGTGTTGTTTTATGCACCAAAAACAGTCATTCATGATTACGTTACCATTTTACAACCTCTGTGTATCTCTCGAAATGAAACAGGCTAAATGTGTTCATACTTTTAAAGGTGATTTCCTACAAAATGTAGACCTAATCCAACTGCTGAGATATAAACAAAGTGATTCCAAGAGGTTTAACCTAAAATAGTTCACTGTAGAGAAACTTAAAGGCTGTTTACAGTGGTGATATGTAGTCTCTTCCCCTGGGGTACTTTTTATCCTGAAAACACCCTGCATCTACTTCTCCACTAATAATGGATTCAAAAATTATTGTAACTTATTTCAGGTATTAAATTCTTCAGATGTCTGGTTCCTATCCCCGCTATTATGAACTCTTGTGACTCACTACTCTGTATGAAACCATGTTTGCATCTTAACAACTGCCTTATAGAACAGTGTATAAAGCCAGTGGATTTCCCGCTTTAACAATGATACATGGAAACGACCTGTATGCTGACTGACTGCCCTTTTTTTGTGCCTTGTTCAACAACCAGTCTGGGGTGAAGCACTCTTGAGCACTCTTTAAACTGCGATGAATGTGCATGGGCAAGGCTAAACTGATGTAGACTCAATAGGCAGAGATATGTAAATGGTTGTTTCCTGTGACATTACTAATGCTTTATGACATGTGCTGTTATCGAACACATGGATGTCTAACCTGGTGACTCCAGCTGCTCATGCTGGAGCACGCGAATGTGGATTAATTATCTTTGTTGACTGATGGGAGATAGCATGCGTGATCACTGTGTTTTAATTAGCAATAAAGGCTTTCAATAGAAGGTGTCCAAGGAGCTTGATGAAAATTGATGAAATCTCATCACCACATAACACAGTGACACAGATAAAACTGAACACTAACATGCTTTTTCATTTTCCCTTCAAAGATGATTGTATACTGCCTGCTAGTTGAAAGGACCTCAGAAGAAGTTCTGAAATCTAGTTACGTTGAGCATCATTAAGGATGCGTGGCTATGAATAAATGGCCTGGCCAATATATTTTCTTCATCAAGTGTCTCTCTCTTTCCCTCTCTCTCTCTCTCTCTCTCTCTCTCTCTCTCAAGCTCTTATTCACTTTCTCTTTCTCTCTCTCTCTCAAAAAAAGCTCAGATTAGCTGCTAATGGATTGCTTTGTCTGAAACACAGCGTCTCCAATGGAATCAGCTGGGATTAGGTTCACATGGTCACGCAGAAGGGGTCAGATGGACAGTGAGAGGCATGCCGACTTAAAGCTACTGCTCATAAAGAAGGAGAGAGACTTGTCTAAGTGCTACCAGGCACTGGGACAGGGGAGGCACCAGCTCTAGCACCAACAAATCCAGGTAACAGTAGGCATGGTGCCCAACACACTCTTAACAATCAAGTTTTCTAAGTAGATCTTTGCTTGAATGTAAAGTTCTAGGAAACTCTTTAATTAGTATAGAACCTTTTCCTTTAGATGTTTTCAGATCTGACCTTGAATGCAGAGTCTTTAGAATCTCCTGAGAATTACCAATTCAGCCAGAATCTTTATTCACATGTGAATACTGTACAGGGAATTTCTCTCTGTGGATATTGTAACAGAAAAGCAAACCAAATCCAATTAAATGAATACTGAAGAAATATACTATATGTGAAGAGAATGCGGCACTGTTTAAGTTGGAATTGAACATTCACAAAACAAGTTACCAACTTCAGCGCCTATCTATAACAAAGACCCAAGACTTTGAATTCAATTTGTTCGTTTGTGCTGAACATTTCACTCTGGACAGTTTTTCAAACCTTGGACACAAAATAGACTGAGGAAAGGAGCAGTTCTGCCTTTATTAGCATCACAACCCCAACAGCAACCTGTAAGGAGCAGTTAAAATGTATCTCACCAAGTTTTAACATCATATTTAACAATATTACAAATATGAAATGATACAACACAACATGTTAATCTAAAGATTAGCTAAGTTATCTAAGCAGACCCTTCACTACTGGATCACACCATTGTCTTGCTTTTTCTGTGGTAGACTCATAGCCTGGTGGCTTTATTGCACATACTATTGCACACAAAAAATACAAAAATACATTTTAAAAAAGTGTTAACACTTAATAATTAATTAAATACAGAAAAACACTGTTTGTTGAACTGGATTTTGCTTAGAGCCAATGACAGGAAGCTGATGACCTTCTGTCACACTCTTCAGAATATGACAACTCAAGCTGCAGCTCAAATATTATCTTATAGTGTGACTTTGCAGTTATTGTATGTGCTACAGTAGTAAGGTAGACAATTAGTAACGGTTAGCTGCAGTGAGCACCAGCTACTATCAAGTGTGCACCCAATTCTATGTGGTGAGCACGTGATACTACTAGGTGAGCTCCAAATATTACGTGGTGGGCACTCGTTACTATCAGGTGTGCACCTCATACTATGTGGCACTCACCATATACTGATCAGATGCACACCATAGTATCGGGTGCTCACCAAATAGTATGTGGTGTGCACCTCATAGCATCTAGTGCTAACCTGATAGTGCTTAACGCTCATCACACAGTATCTGGTGCTCACCTGATTTCCACCAAAAAAAAAATGTTCCTTTTACTTAAACATTTATTCATATTTGTTTACTGACATATACATATAAATATATATATATATATATATATATATATATATATATATATATAATTTATATATATTACAGTGTGTTTTATTCAGCTGAAATAGACAGATCAGCATCCAACCATCTAGCTGTATCAAGTAAACAAGCACAGCGCCCCGACTATATTTACGTTTTGTCACAGTTTTGGCACTGTTGCAGCATTTGGACATTTGATGTCCACAAAGAGAGTAAAAGAGAAGCCAGGCCAGCCAAACTGAAGGGATTCAGTATTTCTGTGACACAACACATGGTCTGGAACTGCACGCCAGCTCACTCATGATACATCCTGAAATGTGGGTGAAAAGATTCAAAGCTGAAAAAATGCCATAAATTAAAGAAACAGCTAAGGCTCAATCAACCAACAACGGCACCAGATGGTTGATCTAAGTAAGCGATGAGGTGCAAATGACCGAATGAACAGAAAACAGTCATGTTTGTGCTGTTATATCTGTACGATGTCACCCTGTCTCATAATTTGTCACTGCCAGTATAATGAGTTAGAATCCACCTCATAGGTCAGAGGAATCTCAACCAAGAGAGATATGTTGAGTAGGCCCAAAATAGATCCCTATATCCGCCCTTCCGGAGTCGATAACAATCCCCCTGAGTGAAATGCAGATTGTAGTAATAGCAATTTGGCAGAAGAAGTACAGGATGGAAAGGATTTTATAAGGTTCCATGTATAAGTTGCAATCAAAGGAGCTAAAAGAGCAGATCTAGCAGAAAGCTGTGATTCGATATTACAGGGGCATTTCTCCTGTGTTATATTGTTCTCCATGAGGTTCGTGTAACATCGTGTAACGTTTATGTGAGGTAACATATCATTTACAGCCTCTCTTTATGCATCATTATTTCACAGACTGGGTTTGTTACTGTGTCATTCTTTTGAATTCTCAAGAGCATTCAATACCCTCCAACCTCTCTTGCTTGGGGAGAAGATGGATAAAATGCAGTTGAGCAAGTCCATGATCGCCTGGGTCTCGGACTACCTGTCTGGAAGGCCCAGTATATGCAGCTAGGAACCTGCTCAGAAATCTGGTTAGTAGTATTGGAGCTCCTCAGGGAACTGTGCTTACCTCCTTCTTCTTCACCCTGACCTCCAGTACAGGTCGGACCTTTCCCAGCTTAAATTATTCTAAGGAATCATTCATTCCTCAATAGGACCAGGTTTAGTCCCATTACCATGATGGGTCAGAATGCTGAGCTGGTGGGTACTTACAAATACTTAAGTACCCTGCTTGATAACAAACTGGAATGGAGGGCCAATACACAAGGCTGTTTAAAAGGTGGGAACTTGCGGGCTCTACTTTTTTAGAAGACTCAGGTCATTTAATATGTACAGCAAGATGTTGGTGATCTACCAGTCTGTTGCTGTGGGTACTGTCTTCTTTGCAGAAGTCTGTTGGGAAGGCAGCATCAGAGCGGGAGATGCAAAGAAGCTCAATAAACTGATCAAAAAGGTTGGCTCAGTTTTGGGATGCTGAAGTTTTGAGGTGGTGCCTGAAAGGAAGAGGAGGAGGATACTCAACAAACTCACTGCTATCCTGGACCACACATCACAGCCCATCCATGGCTGCCTCTACTAGCACTTTCAGCAACAGACTCATTCAGCTTCACTGTAGCAAGGAACGATACAGGAGATCAGTGATCACACCGTACTACACCTCTACACAGAGCCACTAACAGGACAGGCTCACTCTAAGATTGACAGAGATAACCCTTAAGTCATATGCTTAAGTTTAAATGCCCCATCACTTAATGTTACATTTTTCCGCAGACTGTATTAAACACTTTTGAGTGATGTGAGTTGAACATGTCAAAAAAAAAAACATAAAATATGAAATGTGTACTTTCATAACTTTTCAATTACTTCCAATTACTTTTTTCCCCCAGTGCATTAACTTCAGCAAATGTGAAGAAATGGTGTATTAAACTGTACAGAAGTGTGTTCTCTGTTGTTGATTTTCATTAGGAAGAAAAAACTGTCATGCGCCCATCAAGCCTTGCACGGGCTATACTGCCTGTGAACTCCATTTCCCAGAACTCCCGTGGTGACCACGTGACCTCTCGCTCACAGCCGGCAGCCAATCCCAGATCGGCCTTGCCTGAGTACTGAGGAGTCTCACCTGGAGCTTTGCCTTTATAAGCTGTTCCGTTTAGCTTTGTCTTCGCGAATTAACGTTTCTGTTTTGCCAGTACTTACCGAGCCTTATTTACTCTGTTTGCTATTTTGGTTTTCTGACCCTTAGCTGTGTTC
Organism: Semaprochilodus insignis; assembly: GCA_034552555.1. Lineage (NCBI taxonomy): Eukaryota > Metazoa > Chordata > Actinopteri > Characiformes > Prochilodontidae > Semaprochilodus > Semaprochilodus insignis. The sequence goes on from CM067494.1 coordinate 20,238,843, forward strand.
TTTGATTTCGACTCTGGATTTTCCCTTTGTCATTACTGTTTGCCGTTTTCTGACCTATTGCTTGTTTTTTGACTTCTGCTCTGGATCTGTCCTCTTTTAACCTTTAACCTTTAAAAGCCTCCCTGGAAAGTCCTATTTTGCCCGACAAGTTATTTGAATAGGGGCACAAAAACGTTTGCATATGGCTGCGTGTAAAAGAACGTTGTTCTGATTAGCTCTCTCATTCGGTGCTTCATTCAAAAACTTCAGCATGAATGGCTGTAGCTACACTGCTGTAGGCTGAATAGCTGTATATGGAGTATTCAAACTGCTGTGCTACACCTATCCTTTACGGGAGGGGTGTCTGTCCCAATCCCTAATTTCAGTTTATGAGAAAGGCCGAGCCTTTTTTAGCCACACTCCTGCATTTTAGAGCAGGACATGAGATCCCTGGACATTATGGCCACATAGTGAGCAGTTAGATCCAATTGTTTGAAGTAAACGTGTCCCTGTATGTTTATTCCCTGTAGGTTTTAATGAAAAATATGATGATGTTATGTGTTTATAACTGTTCAGAAATGTGCTAGTCACATACTACTCACGTTGAAATACTACTCACTCATGTTAAAATTTAGCTAAAAGTGTCACTAAACAACCAAAACACTACTACGCTTTGTTTTTGTCTACAATCTGAATCAGCCAAAAATGTATTTTCAACTCTTGACCTTAAACGAATCCAATATATAACCCATATATGTAAACGTGTGACTTTTGTAAGATGATTAAAAACATTTTTATTTCTAAAAAGCCAGGAACAGATGGTTTTCTATGACATGAAGCCTTAAAATATTACGTATGTCTACCTATTAGCTGCAGTTATAAGATTTGAGATAGGTGGGCACACAGTTTAACAATGGTGCAAGAGTGAAGCAACAGCACACAGTGCCCTTTGGCAGTACATGAAATAGATAAATAAATCTTGCTGACTACCTTTATTATATTGTATATCCTGCTGAAATTACATCAGAGGTTTCTGGAAAGGCCATGAGGGTGGTTTACCAAAAATGACCTGACATTTGAATGCCTCTGGCACACTGATGAATGCCTCTCTCCACCTCTTTTTAGTGCTTGACTTGGACAAAACACAAACAAGAAAGATAGGAATGGATATTTACGCATGGATCTCACATGATTCAAATAAAGTTTAGCCTACTAGATCAGTGCAATGATTGCAGAGGTATGTAAGAAATCTAACACATTTTATTCATGTAGAAATATTTTCATCTGAAATATTTTCTGGTAGCACTTTACATTAAGTATTGATTAATGTTTGTTATATGTTTACCTGACGTTAGTTAACCATTGTTAACTAATGCACTACTTCATATTAGTTAGTCATAACCTAATGTAAAGTGACATTCATTTTTCTGTAGTACTAGGGCTGGGCTTCTTCTCCTAAACTGACAAATAAGATATCACACAGTATTGGCTACCATGTATGTAGTGCACAAAATTGTATTGCACCGCTGCTGGGACAAAACCTCTTTACAGCAGAAGGAAAAAACATACTTTACTTTTATAGCAAGTCAATGGAACCAAACTTTTTGCCAAGTAATTTTGGGCCATGTAAATTGGCTGGTTCATCATGAAATTTCTGCTCAATGTGAAGGCAGACCTGTATGTTCTTGTTATGGGAATTCTATCACAGTGTACAGTCTGTCAAATATATCTCTAAAACATCACTAAAGCTGAACAGCAATATCACGGTATCTAAGTATATGTCTTAATATATAATATTTTTCTCAGCCAAACTATAACCTCACATCCTGCTCTAGTGTACTTCCAATTAGACATAAACTTTAGCTCAGATGCTACATGCACTAATAAATATATCCAGCTCAAGACCACTCAACGCTAAGGGTAGGAAATGATGAGTAGCTGTCAAGAATCTGCAAATCAAATAAAGAAACTGATGGCCAATTTGTACAATGATCAGTCCAGAGCCCAGGGCCTCAAGATTAAAGATTTCTTTAAAAAACTGAAAGCGTGTCTCCCAAAAAGAATGGATGCTGTAATAAAAGCAAATAGTGGACACACTACATACTAAAACATGTTAGTTATTAGTTGTTAAGACTCTGCAAGACTTTACGTGTTTACTTACAGACACAGAGTGACTCGAACTAAAGATCACAACATTCGTCCAACCAAAGAGCAACAGGGGGCATTCATGCTCAGGCACAGGGGGGTGTGGGGGGAACGAGGGGCTACGTTCTTAGCTCCACATGCAGGGTCAAGAAGTAGAGATGGTTGAAAAATGACCAAGGAGAAAATCAAAGGGTATTTGTTTTGCTGTTGAGTTCAAATATCAACAGTCATTCTCCAGAGCAGTATTCATCACCTTTAAGTAACCTATTCCTTACAGCAGCAGTTTCCTGCAACTGTGGCCATATGCCAGGATACACCTTTGTTCAAATATGTGCAGGCTATGACTGTTTCTGATGCTGCATTCCACACCAGTGGGAGTTACAGATCTGACAAACTTAAGAGAGTGCAAAGTATCTGAGTAGAGAGCAGAGACAGATAAAGGAGAATTCAGATGGGGAATAGGCAAATGGGAGATCGATGGAGATAGGGAGAGAGGGAAAAGAAAGAGTAAAACCATTAGAAACCAAGAGAAACAAACTGACAGACAGCAGTAATCAATCATGGATGATATGAAGGTGTTGGCGTCTCTCCAGAGACCAGTCCAGAGTGCTGATAGTCAGCATTCTAACAGCACTGCTGTGAACTGTAAACTAACTAAAGGTCCTGCACCAGGGGCTCGTTGAGCTGTATGTAAGCTCAAATATTGCCTAGTTCTAACACAAGTTAAGCTCTATGTGTACTGATGCATCTACTTTAGTCTGTATATGTGTGTATATTGCATTTCTTAACAAAATCAAAGCACTGATGAATATATGCTTATCATCAAAAATAACAGTTGCACCCAGAAAGAAGTGTTGGACTGCAATGATATTCAAAGGAAGTTAAAAGTTACCAATAAACGTTTGCTAATGCAACATGCAGACATCTCAGCATGGAGTTGTAGAGGTTCTTAATGGTGTCCTGCGATAATCCATCCCATGCAGCATTTTTAGACTGATATGGGCAATATTTATTGAGCTACACATACAGAAGTAGAGTCTCTCAGTATGGTGTCAGGCCGCCATGTTGGCTAACGCAACATGCCAGACGTCTCGACATGGAGTTGCAGAGGTTCCTAATGGTGTCCTGTGATAATCCATCTCATGCAGCTTCAATATTCTCACAGTTCCTCCAGAATTTGTGGTAGGGGTGGAGGTGGAGTGACACCAGGCCTTCTGGACATGGATGCTGACAATAACCTGTTCATCTTGGCGCTAACAGGATGACTCATGGAGGGCATCACTGCTCCCTGAATGTCCGCAATTGTGTCAGGTACAGCGATAAGGCCCGTCCTTGCTTACGTCACATGCATGGCTGAGTATGAAACTTTAATTATTTGCATGACTCTCTCAACCTGTGGGCCGCGGACCACCAGTGGACCGTAAAGCACCCTTTAGTGGTCCAGGTACTCAGGTGAAGGCAGTAGCTTGTAGTGGGCTGGTAACATCACATATAACCATATTAGTGTTTATTAAGTATATTAATATAAGTATTATGTATATTAATGTACACATGTACAAATGCAAATGTCACAGTAGCAAGCTAATTACACATCTTCAGTTTGAGACAACATAGCTGCTGGCTAACCACTAATGGAGAGGTTTCTTGGGGTGATTTCGCAGCTCCTTGTTTGAATTTGGACATATCGTAATTTTTCTTTAACCAAATTTCTTGGAGAAATTGTGTTTATAAAAGTTGAGTGTAGTTTCCTGGTGGGCCGTTATGCTTTGTAGAGAAGGTTGAGAACCACTGCATTATGATATGGTAATGGCTTAAATATCTTGAGATCTTGACAAAACAACGTGTATGTTATGATAATCCATACAAATCAGACTTAGGGTGAATAGGCTTTAGATGAATGAATGTTTTGCTAGTGCACAAGCAACTCTAGTCTGTAGAGGAGGCTAGATGTGTTACAGACTATGACTGGATTCACTCTTTTCCCCTCCAGCGATGATCTGATTCAGCGTTTTCTGCCGGTATCAGCCTGATACGGATCCTGGCTATCAGGTCTGTGCCTTCTCCAGTAAAATATCAGTAGCGCACTTATGTGATAAGACGTTTTCGCTTGGCTGTGATAAAGACTATAATGAGGTATTTCACCACGAAGTAAGAGAGACATCAGTGAACATGAATGCGTCTGAATGCAGGACTAGCCAAACACAGAGGAAGAGATTAATAATTCTGTTTTTTTTCACCCCTCTGTTTCTTCTGATGCCTTTATCTCAGTGATACTGTAATAAGCCGTAGCGCAGCGGTGCTGAGTGAGGGCTCATTTTCAGAACACGGCTCTGTCTGACAGAGTTGGGAACAACCTTCACCGGAGAGATGTGGAGGGAACATTTCCCATCAAGTTCAGTGTTACACACAAAGGAAAGTGTGTCTGAAGCGGTGACACTTCAACCAAAAAGAAAAACAACAAGTCTCTCTTCCTTCGCTCTCTGTTCCTTCCCTGTCTGTTCTCTGCTGGCTACACTCAAAATAGCCTCGCATTCATGAATCCTTCATCATAAAGAAACTAAACTAACGCTTCCTTTTCCTCTAGCTGTCTTTCTCTCATGCTTTCTCTCTTTGCTTTTCTCTTTTATTGTCCCTCTGTCCTTGTTTTCATCTCTCTTTTCTCTCTGTCTCTGTCTTACCGTCTTTGCTTTTCTGTCTTTCTTAGTATTTCATTTTGTCATTTGCAGTTTTTCTTTCTTTCTCCTTCTCACTTTTTCACTTCTTTTCCCTAACCTCTCTCTCTCTCTCTCTCTCTCTCTCTGTCTTGCTCACTCACTCCCTATGGGAAATGTTATTGACAGGAAGAGGACAGTGAGCTCTCAGAGTCTTCTGTATTCAGGCTGAGACTGCATTATTGCCTCCTAGTGCAAAACACAGTCTCCATGTATGAAGGTTAGTGCAGCAAAAGGTTGTGGCTTCTATCTCTCTCTCTCTCTCTCTTTCACACACACACACACACACACAAAAAAAAACTTGGTTTATTTTTATACTCAATATGAATTAACTATATGGAATAATATCTCCCATATGTCAGTAGCTATATGTGATGAAAATACACCCTATATGAATTATGTAAGTTCCAGTATGGATGAATATGTATTATATACTCATCATCAGAAGAATAGTTGCACAAGTAGTTGCACACAGAAAGAATCACCTGACAGGAAAGAAACTTGGTGGGTAGGTTTGACATTGGGAAACATGCCAGTGATTCAAGTTTCACACTCGACTGTGCATGTAACGTAAGCTAGGACAGGCATTATGCTGTACCTGACTGGCCCAACAGCCATGATTGCAGGCATTCAGTGAGCAGTGATGCCCTCCATGACTCATCCTATTAGTGGCAGCAGCATTGGCAGACGGTTGCAACACGCAGGACTACATGCACGCAGACCACTACAACAACTGCCCTTAACACCACGTCAACGTCACCAAAGACTGCAATGGTATTGAGGCCATACTGAGAGACACTACTTCTGTATGTGTAGCTCAATAAATATTGCCCATATCAGTCTAAATTTATCATCATTTATTATTTCTGGTAACCTTTATCTTCTTTCCCAATATCAAGGCAATCCGACACTTCCTTCTGGGAGCAACTATTATTTAACGATGAGTGAATATGTATTATATATGCAACCACAATTATGTAGTAATATCATTATGCCCAGTATGATCTCATCATGAAAGTTTCAGGCAATATAAAGGTCTGGAATTTACCGCCAGTAAATAAACCGTACACCACAGTACACTGCCAGTGATCATATGTAAGTATGTGTAATCTATTTTAATGTAACCATATGTAATACATATATGTGATACATAAATATATATGTATATACTTCTAATAAAAGCCCAGTACCATTTTGTTGGTTATCAGCATTATTTTTCCTGCTTTCTCTTAATTTCCTAAAATGTCAGGACATCCTGAAATTGAACAAAAACACACACACATACAAACATACACACACACATACAAACATACACACACATACAAACATACACACACACAAACACACTCACACATCCACACACACACACACTCTCACACACACAGCGCTTAGAATCATGGTAAATCCTCAGTGGGCCAAAAACAGTAGAGGCCAGCTTGGTTTTAATCAGCAATAAACGTACACACATGCTGGACATGGGTAGTGCTGGACGCCTGCCACAGGACTAAATATGGAGCTGTTTTCTGAGCACAGAAACAGTGCATAGTAATAATAGGATCTATGCAAAAAAAATCTTAAAATAAGAACACTACAGCTGTGATTTTGATGATCAGTCAATTAATAGGAGGTTTTACATAAGTCTAAGTACTAGAGCTGCACGATATTAACATAAAATGTGATGTTCGATAAACCTGTCAGAAATCATGATGACAATATGATGGCGATAAACTGCTATTAAAATGCATGAAAAAAGCATTACAAAACATTACAAAACATTTTTGGCATATAAAAATGGAAAATCTACTTAACCTCTCCTGTAAGTACATAGCAAGACACAACATTACAAAAGCACCACTCACTATTGCAGAAAATAAAAATAAATTAAATGCAAAATAATTCCATCAGAACTGCAGGCACATTTTTGGGCATTGAAAGGCAGAGAAACAGTCAGCATTGCCTCAGCAGCTTTTCCTACACAGACTACAGAAAAAGTAAATTAATACATCTTCATTTTTTAATAAAGGCACACAAGAACAAATACATATTCTTCTATTAAATGTTCTGGAGTCAGACATGCTGAGATGTACAGGGGTTGGACGATGAAACTAAAACACCTGTCATTTTAGTGTGGGAGGTTTCATGGCTAAATTGGACCAGCCTGGTGGCCAATCTTCATTAATTGCACATTGCACCAGTAAGAGCAGAGTGTGAAGGTTCAATTAGAAGGTAAGAGCACAGTTTTGCTCAAAATATTGCAATGCACACAACATTATGGGTGACATACCAGAGTTCAAAAGAGGACAAATTGTTGGTGCACGTCTTGCTGGCGCATCTGTGACCAAGACAGCAAGTCTTTGTGATGTATCAAGAGCCACGGTATCCAGGGTAATGTCAGCATACCACCAAGAAGGACGTTTTCCTCCACCGGCATCACGTAGTGACCTGGCCACTATCCTGCAAGAAGAATGGCTTAAAATCCCTCTGACCACTGTGCAGGACTTGTATATGTCATTCCCAAGACGAACTGACGCTGTATTGGCCGCAAAAGGAGGAGGAGGCCCTACACCATACTAATAAATGATTGTGGTCTAAAACCAGGTGTTTCAGTTTCATTGTCCAACCCCTGTATTTGTTTTAAAATTGCAGTGCTCATTGAGGGTAGCTAGGCACTGTGTACTTAGTTTGTCCGGGACTCTTATTTTAAAGCAGCAAGCCTCTGTAGCTCACCTGGCAAGCAGTAGAGCGTGTAGAGTAGTAGAGCCTTTGTGCTGGGTGCTTTCCCCTTTGCCGCACACTGTTTCGAGTTGAGGTTCCATTAAAGCTAAGCTTTAACAAGGTCTCCACGTGTTTGGTAATTGGCTGTTTGGCAGACAGGTTAGCTTACTTATCTCCTGGTGGAAGAGCAGAGTTCAATGCCAGTGCAAGAACAGGTCTCATTAATGGTTTGTGCCATCACTCTGTATCTGCTCTTTAATAGTTGCATATTGCGATAACCATAAAAATATGATTTATTGTACAGCCCTACTTAGCCCTACTAACATAATACAGAAAACAATTTTACTTTAAATGTACTTCATTCAAATATATATAAATATACGACAACAATACAACTATCACATTAATTTAGGCTACTTTTGGCATGATTTATGTTGTTGTAATGTATTTCAATGTATACAATGTAAAGATTCCACTGGAAGAAAGAGCAGTGGAAATGAAAAGGACCAACTGATCATTGCTGATTCAACTGAGATTTTGCACTGGATACTCTGATAATCTGATTGAATCAGCAATGTATCGATTAATCGTGATTAAATCGATCGAAAGAAGACGAGAAGTCCAAGCCAAACGTTTGCTTCCAGTATACTCCAGAAATAAGTGCGTAGGTGATGCAGCGATGCTGCGGCAGCAAAGCTGTGACTGACAGATGGTTTGGTGACGGCCAGAGCTGGGATGATCTGCTCTTCGGCATTCGAACGGTGCGCTACTGGAGCGACTGCATCGCTTCACACCTTGCCTCTACATCCTGCCTCTCTCACACTATGAGTCATCTCCATGCCACTTACGCCACACAGCTGAGACACATCGCTGAGAACTTCATTCCTCCTGAATGTATTACTGTGACTGCGGCCTAGTGCTGCATCACACCGACAGAATATTATATTGCGCCGCTATTGCACAATCCTGGGTTTGCAGTATAACTTGACTTGTCCTGACATATCCATAGTTGAAAGCAGAGTTTTTATGAGCACAGGTTGAGAAATGAGCTGCATTTATCAACTTCGATTAACTTGAATCTCTGCAGTTTGTCAGAGACACACAAAATACTGTATTAACATTTTTGTATTGTAATTATAATGCATGAATACTGCATGACATGACATATCTTGACATATTTGTGCAACACAGCCAAGTTTAATACGCAGTTATCTACCTTCATGAAAACATTTGAAAATATGGACAAACTATTGTGACTGTATTTTCAGTAGAGATGGACAGATCAGTGTTGTTAGGGTTGATATTGATCCCAATATCCCAAATCCCCTTTCAGCACAAACAGCTGATAGCCAATAAGAAGGCAAGGCTGGACTGTTATGATGGGTTCACATGTTTGCATTAGAAAAAAACATCATTCTGCACTTCATAGTGGTACACAACTCATTGCGGCACGAAGCCACGCAAACACTGGCATGATTACAGCATTACGGGCAAATATGGATGTTTATCAGAGGAGAGCTTTATCAGAGTAGATTGTTTATTTAGGATGGAGAAAGGCAGGAGATGCTAGTTTCATCTGGAATTCAACAACACAACGTTTGGCCGTCTTGTTTATTGCTGCTGTCTGTGGAATGTTGTCGTTTACAGTGGCAGAATTTTCTGTTTTGCGATAAAACCAACGAAATATCCAACTTGCCATCATCCATCTACCGCAAACATGTGAGCACAGCATCAGTCATCTTTGCCAGTTCTGCTGTCTTCTGATGCTCACTGTACTGGATTGAGTGATGTACTCTCCAGCGTTATGAGTCTTTACTTTGCTTCCCCCATGAGATACATTAGCTTTAGACACATTAGAGTCAGATTCAGTAAAAAACTGCCAGACTGACGACATGTTATCTATCAGCATACACGAGGTCCACAGTTTTAATCCTATAGTCATGAGTCAAAAGGGCTGTATCTCAGACACTACTTATGCTGCTTGTGCAGTGGAAGAGTCTAAAGGTTGAAGATTAAAGATTAAGATTAACTAAAGATTAATTAAAGATTAACATCAATTCTGTGTGTTTTTGAGAATCGATATCACAAAACCTAATGTTGTGATATATAAGTTTCTTAATATTATAATAATTAATATAACCCAGTGTTGCGATAATCAAGTTTCGGGGATGCTGAGTCTAGACTACAACATTACTTATCATGACGATTACGAGAAACAGAAAATGAAACCAACCATTTTTGACACACTATACACTGAGCATGTGGTTTTATTTGTTAAAGGTTCTGTATAGTTTTCATTTTGTGATGCCAACAAATGAATAACTAATACTGAATGACTATTTTGACTGGGAATTCAATAAATGAAGGGTCATTGACTTTTACTGTAGCTTAACATATCCATGCAGCATGGTAAAAGATTCAGCTGTGTGATGTAAATGGGAGTCTGTCCGATTGTAAATGCAATATTCAGGATTCAAGAAATGCTTGGGACACAGATAAAACACTGCACTGTAATCAGAACTGGCTAGTAATGGAATGCATATAACAGAGTTACATAATCAGGATACAAAAAAAAAGACAACTGTACTCCGCTACAGTTACAGTACAGTTACAGTAATTGCCACAAAGACAGTAATCAGATTACAGGTACATTATAAAATCAGAGGTGATTACTGGCAGGATTACATTAAAGCCACATTTAATCTATACAAAATTTAGTTCTTTAGTTTCTGCCATTTTTGTTAAATATTTATCATGTATTTACCCTGAATTTGTATGGACCCTGAAACCAGCACTTGTTGCTCCATAAAAGTCTATGACTGACTGGATATACATCGGAATCTTGTGAATGTTAACCTGCCAGATTTTAATGCTGAACTGAATTAATATTAACTTATTTATATAATAATATTAACAGTTCTGAAATGTGAAAAGAGATCAGCGTTCAGTTTGATGTGAGTAAAAAAATAAAATAAAATAAAATAAAATNCAATGCAATTCAGTTCAATTCAATTCAGTTCAATTCCATTTGGCTCAGCCTGGCTCGGCTTGGCTCGGCTCGGCTCGGCTCGGCTCAACTCATATGACATGTGTCAATTCAATGTTTAAATGATCATTATTTGTAATTATGACAGCCCTCCTCAGTATTCATGTGAAATCATATTCACACAAGTTTGTGTGGCTAAGGAAACTGCAGAGTGTCAAGGGAGCGGAGAGTTACATCACAATTGTGATCAACACAGTTAAGGCACGGTGCACTAACATGAAGCCAGATGAGCAGCACTGTCTCTTAGTAGACACTAATAACGGCCAATCAGAGTTATTAGAAAGGCCTCTAGTTATAAGTATTGTTAATGAACTTGACACCATTTTCACTGCTCATAAGTAACTCAAAGAGTTTATCTTTATGTTAGAAATATTTGCAAATTTTTGCTCCATTTAGATTCCACTAAATGTCTTAGTTTAATGACATGCCTTTAAAAAGACAAGTCATCCAAATGTAACATAATCAGATTATGTTACTTTACTATAATAATCCACTGGATTAGGTTAAGATGATGTAGCACATCCAAAAGCAGAGTTGTATCATGTCCATGAGGAATCATCTACCTTTGTCAGAAAGTGCCAATGCTTGCAATTTGTCTGCTTTACAGTACAGTGACTGCATTACAACGCAAAGACGAAACATTACATTGGGCAGCCACGCTGCTGTGTTATAATGCAGGTACAACAGACAGATCTCAGGACAGTCACCCACAGCCATGCGCACACACACACACACCCCTACACGTGTGTGGTTTGGAGCTGATCCATACAGGACATTCCAACTTCAAAGTTATGTGCCAGCCTATTGGACGCAGCAAGAGACACCCATGGCAGCTGACATCATGTGAACAACATCAACAACAACAAAAGCTGTGGTGGAGTCATAAGCGCTAAAGCGTAGACTCTTTCTGGTTCCTACCTGGTACATGTGTGTGTTAAGGTAGACCCCATTCTGCAGGTGAATCTTCAAGGATGGAAGGTTCATGTCGCAAGAAGCATAGCAGAAAGCTAGTTCAGACGGACGAGCGCACCGGACAGAGAGAGAGAGAAAGAGAGCAGAGTAGAGTGAGGGAGAGAGAGAGAGAAAGTCAGAGAGAGCTGCACTCTCCCTCTCTACCCCTCTCTAAATCCCTGACGGATGACAGTAAGCCAGAGAATAAATGAGCTACTCTGGCTCGGGCTGCGCCGTCCGGCCAGCGGAGCAAAACTCTGCAGACTGGGAGCAGAAGCGAGACGCGGGCTCCACTGGTCGAGAGACAGGCAGGAGGGGAGAGGAGAGAGAGAGAGATATGGGAGGAGAGACAGAGACTGAGCAAATGAGAGAGAGAGAGAAAGTGAGACAAATCCAGGGCAAAATGAAAGTCTAGAGTTTGAGAGAAGATCACACAAATATATATATATTTATTTATATATAAATATATACAATATATACACAAATATATATATTTATATATATATATAAAACATGCGTAACATGCGTTTCACATCTTTAAAAATGACAGTGTAGTTGCTGTATTTTTGTCTATTTTTTGTGTATTTTGTGTATTTTTTGTAATGACATTACCAGACTAGTTCATAATAGTTTTGTGCATCATCTTTCTGTTAAATCCCTTGTTCAGTAAGCATTACCGTTAAGAGAGTAAGTGGTTTTAAAATATGGCGGCACTTGTACAACAACTAGCGTACTTGGCATGACAGTTTAATGGCTGTAAATTTACAGTTAAAGACATTACTTTAAGTTTTTTCTATCACTTCATGATGAAAACCCTTGTAAGGTGCTTTTTTAGATTACCCATGTGGTGCAAGTTAGTCCCAGCCAGGGTTACTATGGCTAGAACTATGACTAAATAACTAGCGATATAACTAATAACAATAACAGTTAAAACAACAAACAAACAAACAAACAAAAAAATTAAATTAAAAGTGAAAAAGACTTTTTAGTTAATCCGTTCGGTCATCTGTAGGGAAAGATGGAGCCGAGCCGATATCAGAGTTCTACTAGTGCGTTAATTGTATTCTGCTCATATCAAGTACATACTACCTTTACCTATTGCTTTTCGGAAATAACACCTATACTAAAACTGCACAAGCATGAATAACAGCTCTGATTTGGTATGGACTGGACAAGTTTCTGGATGTAGGCGACATCAATGTTCAGTCAGTCTTGCATCAAAGAATTGTGCAGTTAGGTCAGATTTGGTGGATGCCTTCCCTGGTACAATTCTGAGGACAGTTTCCTGTAGACTGGGATTTTAGCCACTGCTGGTAGACCCATATGACCATACGCTTCCGTACACCTGCAAATTCAGCTGCTTCCTTCACACTATGGACTTTGGCACGCCAAAATGCAATCACTTCTTTTAGCCAATCATTAACATCTGCTTTGGAGCCATTTTCCACACATCGAACGAGACATTCACTGCACTCTACCACCTCTTCTCAATCTATGAATCCTGTCATTCGCACCCGCAGGTATTTATAGCCCCATCATCCTTGTGCAATGCCATCTGCAGGAGCCTGGAGTTACTACCACCTCAAACACACAAGGTGATTAATTTTTAATCTGAAGGATCTTGTATGTGTAAAAACTTCAGGCATTGAGACATAGGATGCACTACTGTAATTAATCTGTAACAGTGAATACATGGCCAGGAGTAAAACTGCTTTTGTAATGTATTATTAATAAGTAACTACATAGTTATTAAAGACACATAATATGAAAATATGAAAATAAGTACATCTCCTCTACAGAGTCTACAGAGGAAACATCTGCACAATTTAATGCACAATTACTGTTTATTTGCTGAATTTAACACATTAGAATAGATAAATAAATAATTGCAAGTCGTGGCACATATTTTGTTTTATATTTCAGTAGAGGAGATGTAGAGGATTTTCATGGTTACAAAGTCTGCTTAGCAAACAAATTATCTCACAGATGAAAGCCTACAAGAGGGCAAGTCCTCATATACCCTGTACTGCTAGTGGCCACTTATGTAACACAGGTGTTACGCTTTTCCAAGCTGTGAGGCCAAGTCACCAAGAGTGTTTTAAAAACAGCTCTGAAGCAGAGGTTGTGTTTTTCAGTTCATTTCCATGACATAAATGTCCTGCCTAGGGATGCATTGCCTAGTATACTGGTATCTGCTATCGACCGTGCTTGCACCAATACCAACATTTGATACCAGCTGATACCATGTGCCTAGTAAGATAATGATTCAAGCTGACAGTGAACAAGGGTCTGCTGACACAGTGAAGTGTTTTTGCACACCAAGTTGTTGGTAACTTTAAATATTCCGCCTTGGCAGATTCCCACCAGGAACACACTGTAGGATTTTAACACACACAATAACATCCGCTTCCCAGTATGGGTGAAGAGCCACAGCCTAGCAAAACTGAGGCAAAGACGTCAACATTTGGAGTACCAAAGTGTGTATATGTCTACCGTACTGTGTTTGAGTGAAAGGAACTGTGAATTTCAGGACTGGGGCATTCAGTGTGGGGTTTTGAATAAAACAGCTTTATTGATAATCGTTCATGGACAGAGCTGTCTGTAATGCACTGAACGTTTTCTTGTAGTGTGAGCACATATACTGTAGAATTGCCTGTGCACAATAGTCTTTTTAAACATACAGAGAAAGTCACCCAAAATGGCTTTAGTGGCTTTAGAGCACATTCAACCACAGCTCAGCTCCACAAGACGAGGCGTGAGCTCCCTGGATGCGTTATCTTTGAATGTGTTTTCTGCTGTGGGGATCAAAACTATGAATTGCACTTTCCTTACAGCTGTACAGAAGCACTTTTCTGACATGCAACAAAACTCATTCTCCTTTACTGCTATGCTATGCGATTTAAGCTATCAATTAAAAATTAAATCAGCTATATTTTTATGATTTAAATGTTAAAGTACAGTACCAGTCAAAGGTTACACTCAACTAAAGGATATTCAATTTAGTGAATATTCATGATGGACAGACCTATAGAATTGGTCCAAAATTGCTTAGAAAAACGCATTTTGTTATGTCAACCTCCACAGTAGGTTAGAAAAGCTGTTTTATCCTCCTGTAAAGTTCCATTCTGGAGATTTTTAAGGTGGACTGCATAATTCCATGAATCTATTTTATAGTTTGAAGTCTTCACTTTTATTCTAAAGTAAAATATTAAGCTACATATAAGGAAACCTATGTGTAGCCATGTCTAAACTTTTGACTGGTACTGTACATTACTGAAGTTACTCAGTATGGTAATGGAATTGGTGTTGGCAAGTACTAAAAACGTGTCCTCGGTCTAAACTATTTCAGTATGGTTGCTCAGTATGCTATTAGTGTTGGTGCATCCCTCGAACTGTCTGCAGGAAAAACTGAAAAGAACAGGGCTAACTTTTGATGTCAGGATGTTTGATGTCAACATTTTTTTTTGTTCCTTTAAGAATGAATGTGGTAGAAAAAGTACATGCCTGTTTACTGTGCTTCTGCTCAACCAACAGACACTGTTTCGCATACATCTCAGGGCAGCCCCCCATGCACAAATTCAATGTTAGTCTGCCACACTCATCTGTTTGTATTTTTTATTCCATCCATTTCATTCATTTTCACCCCCCTTCAAACCCTGTTGTTTCCTTAGCCAACAAACTGCATGTATTCACTCAGGGCAGTTCCCCAAACTCTAATCCACAGACATACTGACACGCACTCCTCTATGTGTCATTTGTTCATCCCTCGTTCCTCCCATAGCAACCACAGGCTAACAGGAAGTTGGAACCATTTAAGCTGCACAAGCATTCGGTGTTTCCTTCAGAAAGTGTACTTTTCTAGTTATTATTTGACAGTATTATATTATAGCAAATAATAGCATCAGAATCAACACAACAACGGGGGCACAACACATCTGAAACAAACGTGCTAGCAGCCAAGCTCGGCTAGACAATAAGCTTAACCAAAACGTAATATGAGTCATAATAAACTCTCCAGTAGTCAGGTTAGGCCTGTATTAGTGATTAACATCCCAACAGCAGTACCACAACAGTTTAAACAGCCTTACATACAGCTAATAACACTGCAAGTGTAGCTGTGGTCCCAGCCAAGAGCACAATGCCAAATCATCCAAAAAGACCCATGGAGGTCTGCTCTAGAGTGACTAGGATTAACGTTAGCTTGCACAGCAAGTGGGTCTATTTTGGGCTCGATGTGAATCCATTGTTCAGAGCAGCGAACACAGCTTAAGGCTTCTTTAAGAGAATGAGATAGTGACAGAGACCTCCCGTTAGGCTTAGTGGGAGAGTGTTTTTTTTTTTTTCTTTTTCTTTTTTTAAACAGCCGGAATAAAGGAAAGAGGAGTCCCGAAGCGCTGGAACAACGGCAGCTGTGCATAGCCATCCGAGCTGCATTCGTTCCTTATTATTCGTCTGGGTTTTTTTTGTTATCTATTTTATCACAAATGGAGGCTGAAGTTTAACTCTTCTCCTAAAGTGGTGGGAGACCATAATAGAACAGATATAATAGGACAACTATAAGAGTCTTTCACTTCTTTTAGCTCTCACTTTGCTTGGCTTTTGGGTTTTGATTCTCTATAAAGCTTTTGTTTAATTCCCCAAACTATTCATTATTAGGGTTTCAGGATATTTAGTGCAAATATGTCTAGAATTAAAAGACTGTATTTATTCAGTTTTGGTGAAACCAACTCCTCCTCCTTTCTGATTAATCTTGTTTCTCTGGGCCCCCAATATACACTCATCATCAAAATAATAGTTGCACAAATAGCTGCACCCAGAGCCGACAGGAAAGAA
The DNA here is from genome assembly GCA_034552555.1 of Semaprochilodus insignis. Lineage (NCBI taxonomy): Eukaryota > Metazoa > Chordata > Actinopteri > Characiformes > Prochilodontidae > Semaprochilodus > Semaprochilodus insignis. The sequence goes on from CM067494.1 coordinate 20,255,223, forward strand.
ACTTGGTGGATAGATTTGACATTATGAGACATGCAAACGATTCAAGTTTCGGCTGTGCATGTGACATAAGCAAGGACAGCCTTATCACTGTACCTGACTTACCCAACAGCCACAACTGTGGTTGCACTTCTATCTGGGTGCAACTATTCTTTTGATGATAAGAGTATATCATACAGTTCTCATTCAGGATTTGCTAGATGATTATTATCATATAAATACTTTACTCTGGGCGTTTAAGTCTCTTTAAAAGTGTTTGAAGACGTTTAAAGTCTCATCCTGTCTAGTCTTGCCCCTGTGTGTCTCTGGTTTTCTATTTCTGTCTTAGTTTTCCCTCCAGTCCCTCCACTCCATGTGCCTTATGTTGCTGTCATTTCCATGTGCTTCTGTTTATTTTGGTTTCTAGCTCCTCCTTGTCTTTGCCCTCTTGTCACGCCCTTCATCTGTTCCCAGTTTGGGGCTCCACCCCTTCCCAGGTGTTTCTCGTTTAACCTGGCTTATTTATACCTCTAGTTGTTCTCCTTGTGTTTGCTTGGTGTTTTGTTTCCATGTCTGTTTTCCTATTGCTCTGGTTAGTTTTCCCCTTTTTCCTTTGTTTTTCATGTTCTTTCTGGATTTTGTTACTTTTGTTGATTACTTACATTTTTAATATTGGTTCTCGTTAAACAGACTCGCATTTGCATCCTGCCTCCTCATCTCTGTCTGTGTTACATGCACTGTTTATTGGTATTGCCAGATGTGAGGTTGTGTTTGTGCTAATTATAATAGCATTGTGTATGTAAAAACGTGCAGGGACCGGGACGGAAGCCCGCTGATCTAAAGCACCATGCAGTTCGGCTACAGCTACTGGTAAAAAGGTCTGAAGAAGGAGGATAGATATAAGCACATGGGAGAACCAGTACCAGCAGCACCCAACACCACTAACCACCTGTAATCTCATTCAATAGCTTTATGTAGCCAGTGGATGAGTGGCTTAAGCTAAACAAGACTATAGATACGGCTGCTGCCATCACAAGTGCTGACACATTTATAGTGAGAATCATTCAGGTAACAGGACTTTGAGTCTGTTAGACCTGGTTAAATATTAGGGAAGCATTTTAGTAGGTAAACATATCTAGGGCTTGGGTCCTTTAGCCAAGGGCAAAAGTGCTGATATATGTACAATGCAATTATGCAAGTCTGCAACAGTTATAGCTTATGGTAGTTGACAGTTAGTTGATGAACACCATGATGAGTCGATATCGGCTATTTGCTGATGACGTCATGAAAAAAAAAAAAACACTGAGAATGCTTTCCAACAACTTAAAAAATCTGGCTTTAAAAATCCATAAAGCCAAACAGTGTGATGAGCCCTTTCCAACGAGGTCTGGACCACACTGCGAGGCTTTAGGGATCCAGATATATCGACCCTGGAAAAGTAACTGAAATTTGTATCCAACTGAGGTGCACTCGTTAGTGGATGTCAGGAGAGTTACAGAAACGTACAGCTCCGTAACTTGGACAAAATATGAGTGGCTGACTTCAAACTTCACAGGGTTATAACACGTTATGTCTCCTCTCCTAAATCACCAGGCTTCTCACTTGTTGTCTTCTCTGAAGCATCCATGTTCACAAATCCATGTCATAATCACATGATCAATCAACCAGTCTGTGCAACCCCTGGTGGCAACCTAATTTTTCTAGTAAAATGCAACTTATTATATAATATTTTATTATGTTAAATATATTCAAAAATATTTTTTGAACCTGTTGGGTTTCAGTTATATTCAAAGTCATGAATTTGTTTGTCTTTCCTGAGTAAAATGAAGTGACCACATTCTCTACAGGGAAGAAACTTAAATATACAATTGTTTCTGTATATTTTAGTGCACCTTTTCTATTTCAGCAATAAACAAACAAACAAATTCTAAAAAAAATTCCCTTAACTTTTGCACAGGCCATTATTATGTTTTTTTTCCAATATATTAAATTCAGGAAATAAACCATAACTGTGTATTAAAATGTGCAGACATGTGGGCTCTATACAGGATGTATTAATTTATTTAGGAGAAAAGGCGTCATTTGACTATATGCACACAAAATTTTGAATTTGACTTTGTCCCCTACACACAATCATTAAGATACAATCATGTGTGTTTTTATTTGTTCTTAGGCTGGTCACTGTCAAGGTTCTGCCTCTTTCTCTTTCTCCTCTATGGCTATGTTAAAAAGCACTAAAAAGTGAAAAAGTGTTCTGTATACTTCACCAGTATATACTGAATACTACATGCTACTCTTCATCAGTAGTATACTGAACAGTATCCAGCCTATACTAAAAGCCACGTGCTGTATACTCTGCTATTTCGAACACAACCAGTGTCATCTCCCTTGTTTCTCTCCAGCTCTGCCCCTTTGTCGCCCCCTCACCTGTGTTTAGTATGTAAACCCCCCTAGTCATTATTCTGCTTATGTTTGTGTTGAGCTTTTATTGGTTCTGTAGTTTCTGCTTGTCTTTGCCATTTGCCCATGTCGTGATTGCCCTGCTTGGGCTTTTGTTTTTCCCTGCTCTATTTTGTCGCCTAAATAATCTTCATGTTCTCATAAAGCCCTTGTGGATGGTTACAAATATGTCTAGCCCCCCTCCCCCTGCCTGCACTGCATGCTTCTTCATCATAGTCATGGTCAGATTTAGGTCAGGCCTGGACAGAATTTTGGCTGTGTTACAATTGGGTTCAGATTCAAAACTTTGTGTTTGGGTTGGTTTTGGACCTAAAGGTCCAGGCCTGAATAAAACTCAAATGTAGACGCAGCACTGCTGCCCTGCCAGGCTTGCTGGATGTAGGGCAGTATATAGGTAGGAGTACAGCAGGGCGAGCTCATTAGGTTAAGTGTATAGCGCTGTAATGCTGTTAAGAGTGTACAGAGGAGGAGATTAGAGGACATGATGTGCTGTGATGATGCAGATATTGTGTTGATCTCATCTAGCACCACTCCACATCACAATACCAACAGTTCGTGTGTAGCAGGTGGAAGTACAGGAAGGGATTTTGTTTCAGAATGTTTATTCATACGCTTTTGAGTGTGAGTGTTCTATAGTGGGTGCAATACAATGTAGGCCATAGGATCCTCTATATGTGCCATGTGAATATTGCCGCCGTCCAATGAAAAACATGTATTTACATTTTTGTTGATTTGAACTTTTATGCATCATTTGATATAGAAATAGCTCAAAAGTACTTGCTGGTTCCATTGACTTCCATTAAACTGAAATTAGGTTTTTAGTCTCTCCTGTGAAGTTGCCATTTTGGAGATACTTGTTTTTCGTTGGCCAGCAATGACATATGTGTGTGTTTGCTTACAATCCAAAATATAAACAACTCAAAAGCTTCTCAGATGTTTGGGGGTGACCTTCTTGCAATATGACCCAGGCAAGTGAAGTTGATCAGACTTTGGGCTAAAGCTGTCAAAGCATTCCCACAATGCCAGTAAGCTGCATTCCCCAAGTGCTTCAGTGACATGCAAGGGTTAATATAGCACTTGTTTACATGCTAACCAAGTTCACACTGAGAGATCATTTGGGTCATGGCATTGCATCCTCAACCTTGTATCCTGGAGGTTTGTGTTTTCCCTGCCCTGAGATGCCCAATTCACATTAATAACTAAACCTTAAAAGTCAACAGGTTGTGTCTTTAATTCTGCTGTGTTCTTCATTTTTAGTTACATTATTACATATTTAAAAGAATATTTACGACAAATTGAAAAGGGACATAGAGTATATGGACAAAGTACCTTTCCCCTAAACATTGAGCTATGAAAGGGGACATATTTGGACAAATTACATTTCCCCTAAACATTGGGCTATGAAAAGGGACATACCGACAAAGTACCTTTCTCCTAAACACTGGGCTATGAAAAAGGACATATATGGACAAAGTACCTTTCCTCTAAACATTAGACTATTAAAGGGGACATATATGCACAAAGTACTTTTCCCTCAAAAATTAGGCTACGGAAAGGGACATATATGGACAAAGTACCTTTCCTCTAAACATTAGACTATTAAAGGGGACATATATGGACAAAGTACCTTTCCCTCAAAAATTAGGCTACAGAAAGGGACATATATGAACAAAGTACCTTTCCCTCAAAAATTAGGCTACAGAAAGGGACATATATGGACAAAGTACCTTTCCCTCAAAAATTAGGCTACGGAAAGGGACATATATGGACAACGTACCTGTCATGAGCTGCTGTAAGATAACACTGCCAAAAACTTTAGTCAAGCAATGATACGGAATGCAGAAGAAGTACTGATGGACAATAAAGTGAGTCTATAGAAGAAACTGTTCATGTCGATGGAACGAACTGGTGCTTCTGCCTACAATGAATCAAGTCAGATCTCTACACTGTGCACAGCCTGAGTTGTCAAGGAAACGACAAGATTTCCACAGAGAGCGAGTGAGAAAGATCACCAAAGAAAGGGGGAAAGAAAGAAGAGACTTGTCGGTGTTAAGGACAGGAGGTAGAGGCTGGAAGTGTTTCCTAACATTCTCCTGTGGATCGGCTCTTGGCATGTCTGTGACTGAACTGGGAGCAGACCAACCAACACTGATGCTAAGAAGCATTCCTACACTGTGGAGTTTGCACTGTGGCTTGTTCTAATGACACAGCCGAGATTGATCAGCACCGCTAGCAGTGATATGTATTCCAATTTTGATACATCTGTATGGGTTAAGGATCAGATGACCACAGAAAAGAGAAACAGACATTAATCTAGGGCTGTAGGCTGTAGGTTAAGGTAATATCATACCAATGACGTGGGATGAACTGCATGGAAATGAGGTGAGCAGTGACCAATCAGAATAGGGCTGCACAATGTATCGTTTTAGCACCTTCATTGCAAAGTGTGAATGTGCAATAGTAACAGTGCAGGACATAAATTAAACACAGCAAGCTAGAGCTTTTTTGCTGCTTAGCACCGTGTGGCATGATTCTTATTTGTCTGATTTAATCTACTGTGATTCAAGGGTATCTTTCATACACAGAGAACAGCAGTCACGGCACTCATCCGCATTTGTGTGCTTGGTGTGTTGGAACCAATTGCATGTCGTAAAAGCTCCAGAAAGGATGGCTCACTAAATACACTATAAAGTGTCTTTTTTATTATTATATCTGTATTCTATGTGTTTCTCCGCAGGTGCTGGCTCCAGCACCCTCTGCGACCCAAAAGGATAAGCGGTTTAGAAGCTGAATGAATGTATTAATAAATATATCCCAGGAAAACAATATTGCAAAAAGATTTTCTTCCACTATCATGTAGCCCTAAATCAGAATGTTGATATGTGACATGTTAACTGACTGTGTCATGCCCATAGGCACAAGCTGAGATTCAAGATTGAATGCTTGAACGCACGTGAAGCGAGGGATATATAGTGCAATGATTTGCTAAGATGTTTAAAACTCAGGACAATATTCTTGACTCTTTGCACAAACAGCTAGTGTTTTAGCAACATGCACCCAAAGCATCTAGCCAGTCGAGGGAAGTCATTTGACTTCCGCTGTGATAAAAAAACAGGGTTAATAATGACACATAAAAAACAATAATAAATACAAACTCCACCCTACAGCAAGCTCGCATGGGTCACCATCAAATTATTTGATTTTTATTTGCTTATGCTTAGCGGTTGAGCAATCCTGAAATCTATCATTTCTGTAGATCGCAAAAAAAAGCATAGAAAAGGCACAGATGCCGATTAGCATTGCACAAATTACATCATGCTAATTGTGGCCTACTACCATCCTGCATTGTGCTTGGTGCTACTGGCCTCATTTCCTATTCTAGCCACCAAAAATGCAGAGCCCCGTAAGACATTTGGCCAATTGCCGTAGAGTTTTTTTTTTTTTAAACAACGTTTCTCCATCTTTCTGTGATGAAGTGTAGCAAGTACCCACATAATGATTTCAGCATTGAAATACTGGCACTTCAAATGGTTAACTGCATTCCCTGTATTGCCCATGCACATCCCTAATTGCCAGCATGGAAAGCAGATGGAAATGTTGGAAATGTTAAAAACAGAACACTGATATGAAAGAAAGCTGCGCAAGTGATGTGTCTAGTCACGTAACATCATGTAAAGCATTACTATAGAATGCCAGCAGGGAGACCAGATAAGTTCATTGCCAGGTTCGAGTTCATTTTTACAGTCTACTTACAGAAACTAGATGAAATCAACACCGCTCATCACGCTTGCCATCAGTTTACTCTTCACAGGCTGTTTGTGAGCTTAAAAAGCTGTAATCGCAACATTACCCAGGATAACAGACCATTAACATTTGTCTGTCTTTCTCTGTGTGCATTTCAAGCCACATGTGAGTTGTTGTGGTCTCCATTCAGCTTTAATCTAAAGTAGTAATGACAAAGTGCAGCATGGGACTCTATGACGTGGTAAGGAATTGAACAGAGTCAACACATTGTGTTAGTGTCAATGTGCAGACCTCACCAAAAACAACAGTTTTTTATTTTTTTTAAGGTTGTGTGACGTGAAGCAGCATGTCCAGTCTGCAGTGGTCTAAAGTTAACACGAAAAAGAGAGTCTGATATAAAGAGGGCAAAACAGGAGAAGCTTGGCACTGCAAAAGTCAGAGACCACTCTTCACATTTTAAATTTGCAATCAAAACAGTCATTAACAGTCGTTTAGTACAAGTTTTTCAGGAGATATTTCTGAGGATTAGATAAGATAATACACATGCATAAGGAGGGGGAAAGTTGAGGAAACTAACGATCGTTAAGGAAAATAACTGGAAAAACAAGGATTTCCAAAACCGATCTTTTAAAAGAAAGACATCATTGATAGCTGGGACTCCTAACAAAAACAGGACTCCACTAAAACTGTTGCCACCAGCAGATACATAGCACTTTTATCCTTGAGAGAGAGGAGAAAATTAAGCTCCAGTCTTTCTCCAGATCTTAAAAAATCCACAGGTGCTTTCGCCCATCCTTCCACTGTGAGACAACATCTATGGGTCTGAAAGGATGTCTAGCAAAGCACATAGACAAGACAGAAGAAAATGTGCAAACCTCTGCATCACTGAACGTGTTTGGGATCGCCTAGATTGTGAGAAAATGCAACCAACTTCTAAGACTGAACTTTCGGAGGCATGGAAAAACATCCCTGCAGATTTCTGAGAAAAGCCTACACAAGGAGGCTGTAGTAAAGGCTTCTGCTTTTCCTGACACAGGCAACAATAATCACTTGCCCTTCTTCGCTGTATTGTCTGAAATGAAATAAATGAAGGGTGCTCTGTGACCTCTGCACGGCACTGTACTCAGATTGCACTGGAGCTTACTCTCCACTGTGGCTTATTTTAATGAGACAAGTTAGCAGATTTAGCCCTGTACTGCTGGCAAGGAAGGAAGACGGCAGCACTCGCAGAAATAGATTCCGCTCACAATTAAAGACGCACTGGTATCGCCGTCCTATGCAGACAGCAGGAAGAAAGAGACTCATTTAGACAGAAAGACAGACAGAGTATGAGAAAGTGACAGAAAAAGAGACGAAGAGAGAGAGATAGTTAACAAACTACTAGCAGGTTTGTTAATACCGTCCATTTCAAGCCACAGTTCTGACCAGTTTTGGCAGAGTTAAATAAGGCACGCTTTCTTGTCCTGCCCCTCCTGTTGAAGCAGCCTTCACCGGCCTGTCTGTCCAAAGCTGCTCGCAAGCCACTCAATCATTTGCAATGAGACTGGGCCCCCTTGTGACTAGGCAATGCAACTACTAGATGTGCAGCCAGGCAATGGAACTAACATTTCAGCACAGCTCCATGTTGCCATCAAAAGTAAAGCACTCAGTTTACATACAGGTCCAGATGTGCAGTACTGAGAAGACTACTGTTGATGAAGATGATGATGGTAATTAGGATGAGGATGATGACAGTGATTATGATCATGACTAGGGCTATCACTATCGATTACATCACCAATTGTGCTCTAAAGTGGCCATAAAGTGGTTTTAAAGTGACCATAAAAACAGCCTTTAAAAGATTTCGAAAAACTTTTTAAAGACACAAGGAAGCATTCAAAAAGATATAGCATTATCATCAGACAGACTGATAACTAATTACAGTCGATTCAGTTCTTCATCATATATCACATAATTAAGTTCGGTATGTGAACATTGTATATAGACATCAATATATCAATATACAGATATCAATTATTGTTGCGCAAATGAGATATATATATAATATCTTGAGAGACAGGAGAAAATCAAGCCCCACTCTTTCTCCAGATCTTAAAAAATCCACACATGCTTTTATCCATCCTTCCACTGTGAGACTACCTTTATGGGTCTGAAAGAATGTGTAGCAAAGCACACAGACAAGACAGAAGAAAATGTGCAAATCAAGCAAAGAAGCTGCTGGTAGTCTCAAAACAATAAACTGACCACCCCAGAGACCAGACCTCCACATCACTGAACGTGTTTGGGATCACCTGGATATATATATATATATNGCAAGCCACTCAATCATTTGCAATGAGACTGGGCCCCCTTGTGACTAGGCAATGCAACTACTAGATGTGCAGCCAGGCAATGGAACTAACATTTCAGCATAGCTCCATGTTGCCATCAAAAGTAAAGCACTCAGTTTACATACAGGTCCAGATGTGCAGTACTGAGAAGACTACTGTTGATGAAGATGATGATGGTAATTAGGATGAGGATGATGACAGTGATTATGATCATGACTTGGGCTATCACTATCGATTACATCACCAATTGTGCTCTAAAGTGGCCATAAAGTGGTTTTAAAGTGACCATAAAAACAGCCTTTAAAAGATTTCGAAAAACTTTTTAAAGACACAAGGAAGCATTCAAAAAGATATAGCATTATCATCAGACAGACTGATAACTAATTACAGTCGATTCAGTTCTTCATCATATATCACATAATTAAGTTCGGTATGTGAACATTGTATATAGACATCAATATATCAATATACAGATATCAATTATTGTTGCGCAAATGAGATATATATATATATAATATCTTGAGAGACAGGAGAAAATCAAGCCCCACTCTTTCTCCAGATCTTAAAAAATCCACACATGCTTTTGTCCATCCTTCCACTGTGAGACTACCTTTATGGGTCTGAAAGAATGTGTAGCAAAGCACACAGACAAGACAGAAGAAAATGTGCAAATCAAGCAAAGAAGCTGCTGGTAGTCTCAAAACAATAAACTGACCACCCCAGAGACCAGACCTCCACATCACTGAACGTGTTTGGGATCACCTGGATATATATATATATAT
>CM067494.1:20264898-20275540 GCA_034552555.1 Semaprochilodus insignis
TATATATATATATATATATATATATATATATATATATATATATATATATATATATATAGATGCCTATATTGATTGCCTGACATGCAAAACAACCAATCACAAGTTTACTGGCCAACATGGCTTTATAAATACTATGGTGCGCAGAGGTCAACAACTTTCTGCAGGGTCAATCGCTACAGACCTCCAGAGTTTATGTGGCCTTCAGATTAGCTCAAAAACAGTGTGTAGAGAGCTTCATGGAATGGGTTTCCATGTCCGAGCAGCTGCATCTAAGCCTTACATCACCAAGCGCAATGCACAGCGTCAAATGCAGTGGTGTAAAGCACGCTGCCACTGGACTCTAGAGTGACGAATCATGCTTCATGCATCATGCAACATGACTGCGCACCAGTGCCCAAAGCAATGTGCACAAATAAATGTTTGTGTCTTCTCGTGGCTGATCTTATTGATACGATCTAGTAAAGATATCTTATATTTATTATTTTGAGATTTAAGTTCATTATAAGATGATTTCTAGACATCTTGAGTCTTGAGTGATTTTAGTAAACCAAATAATCTCACTATACTGGCAGATGATTTTGCTCATTTTAAGAAATATGCTTAAAATGAGCCAAACAGTCTGCCAGGGATAATCTGGCATACTAATAGCAGTTTCAACAAGTTAAAATATGTCTGGAAAAACGATAAATAACTTCATAATAAGCTTACAACAATCTCAAAATGAGAAATATAAGTATTCCAGTTAGATCTAAGATAATTTTACTTGCCAAGATACTACTTTTTTGCAGTGTACTTCCATTCACTGTTAGCCACATTAACATGTTTGGTCGGTCAGTTCCTTTAAAGCACAGCTGAGACGGGCTGCATTTCGCCACACGGTAAGGATGCTTTAAGATGAATAATGTTACACACGAGCGCCTCCTCCCCCACTGCAAGGTGCAAAAAGTGACACATTTTTAAGCAGAGCACATTCCCTGTGGAGTCGAGAGGAGTCAGCAGTTGCAGGGCGCAAATTTCGCTTCGCTCTCGCTCTCCCGCTCCCTTTCTCCCTCTCCCTCTCACTGTTTCTCTCTCTCTCTTCTTCTCTCTCTGTTTCTGTGTCTTTTTTTCTACCCAGCAGCTTCAACAGCCACCCCCCGCCACAACCTCACCCCGCCATTTCTCTCAAAGCGCCTCTCCAGATAATCCGCTCGCACAGAAGGCACACACTTCAGCACTAACTGTTTGACCGAGGAGCCATTTTACAACTCGACATGGAGTCTCGGAGAACGCACACAAACCCTCTCACGCTCACATACACAGCAAAGCCTTTACAAACAAAACTACGCACTCAAAGGTCACAAGAGAGCCAGAGAGAAACAGAGATCTAATCTATAGTGGGGCTGGGTATTAGGCCTGGCGCATAGGGCAACTGGATATCAGCACCGATTGACCAGTAACCTGAAGATGATATTCGTCATTTTGGAAAAGGGAACTGATAGAAAACAGGACTGATGTCACTTTAAACAGGTGGCTAATATCCAATGGATTGCACATGTAAAGTTTTCCTGCTTTTCCTGTTTAATAAGTAGATCATTAGTGGGAATTAATAAGCATCCCTACTCCCTGTTGAAGGACACCATCTTGCAAAAAGTCCAAGCATTGTCCATACAGCTTATTCAACGGGGTATGCAGGTGAATTGTGCATTATGGTGGAAATATAGCACACACATTTGTCCCATGTTTATAGCTTATTTCCAGAGTGGCTACGCTATAATGATGGAAACCATTCAGAACTCGTGCACTCACTCATGCCTTTTCAGCAGTCTGGGGTTTCTCCACAAGGGGGCACACAACTCGCTTTTAAAGAGAAGGAGCAGCCATTAATAATATGCAGCAACACTGTCAGTTATTTAATTTAATTGTGTGTTTTGGTCAAAATAGGCTCTTTCCACCTAAGAGCTTCTGTGGTGCACCCAAGTGTTTGCGCTAGAAGCACAGACAGCCTTACCCCAAGTTCAATGACTTGACGATGGGCAGGGGAAAAACACGGGTTTGTGCAGTTAGGAGGAGTGATAGAATAAGCCTTTGTCAGTATTGCTGATTAACACTACACTGAAGGCAGTACATGCTGTGCAGTTGGTGCTTTTAATAGCTGCTATCAATGGAACAGTTTACATGTTCCCCCACAATAGCTGTCAGCATTTGAGAGAGCAAATGCTCGGCATGGAGTAGATCTCAGCTCACGGAAGCTGGTGATTGTGTAAAACAGTGGCGCTATGGACTATAACTGTGAGGTACAGCCCCCTGCCGATATTTGCGTGTCTTTATTTGCCAAATAGTTTCTTCCAAGCAAGCTGTTTTAATATCTCCAGCTAACATTACTAATCAAGCTGATTTGTTTATAGTTATTTTCACATATCCATCATTTTAGCTGTCTTTGTAAATGTTAGCTGATGTTATCATACTCTGAAAGAATGCTTCCACAATTTACACTCATCATCAAAAGAATAGTTGCACTCAGAAGGAACTGTTGGATTGCAATGCTATTGGGAAGGAAGATAAAGGTTACCAGGAACAATAAACGATGATAAATTTAAATTGATATAGGCAATATTTATTGAGCTGCACATACAGAAGTAGTATCTGTCAGTATGGTGTCAGGCTGCTAACACAACAAGCCAGAGATCTCGGCATGGAGCTGTAGAGGTTCCTAATGGTGTCCTGTAATAATGTGGAAGGGGTGGAGTCTTGGCGCTGTTCATGGTGCCTCCACACATGGATTCGTTGGTCATCTTCACCAAGACAGAAGCAGGACTCGTCACTGAAGATGACCTGCCACCATTCTGAGTCTCTCATTGACACGACATCATTGCAGTCTTTGGCGATGTTGACGTTGTGTTAAGGGCAGTCATTCCATGGTCTGTGTACATGTAGTCCTGCATTGTGCAGCAATCTTCAATGGTGCTGGCAGGGTATTACTGCTCGCTGAATGTCCGCAATCGTGGCTGTTGGGTCAGTCAGGTACATCGATAAGGCCCATCCTTGGTTTGAAAGCCAACCAATTACATATCTGGATGTGGGCGGTCCCTGTTCCAGAGGCAGAAGTTGGCAGACCATCATAAAAACAACATGGTGGAACATGTTCTTTCTTTAAGAGACCACTGATGGGTCATTTTTTTGCTGCTTTCATTTTCATTTTAATTTAATATCACTTGAACCCAAATTTTTCAATGTCTGAATGCATCATTAGGTATTAACATGTGGTCCTGAATGATGAGAGTTTACCATTAAAGCACAACAAATGGATACACAGCCTGTTTTGCAGTCTCACTCCTTTCTAGTTCAGCACCCTCCACCTTCAGGGCTTGATGCAGAACTCTGCAGTCCACCAATTAGCACCATAACACCCTTCCACTTGCTCTCTCTGTTCATATCATCTGCTACAAATACATGCTTCAGCACTTTTTGCTGACTGCGACTGGGAGCTTTCATATGTCCATCAAGCCTTTTTCTAATGGACTATATGAGATATATATATATATATATATATATATATATAGCTGAACTCAGAAACGCTAGCCAGTACATGATGAGCAAACACAGCTTTGTACTATACTCATACTCATAAATCTGTTATACTACTCATTACTCCTGGATGTACACCACACAACATTTATAATCTTAACAGATTATAGCATCTTGCAGTCTATTGCATCATTAACGGCTGTATGTCACAGAATTTCTAGTCTACTTTTTCATGAGGGCAGTCACACTGGATGATAAGGCACAGAGAGAGTATATTACACATGGCCAGTTAACACGTGTAGGCGAATGAGAATTCGAATTTCCAGATCTCCTCAGATGTCATGTGATGCAAACAAAGCTAAATTACTGGACCTGTTTGTGCTTTTACACGTAGTGAAAACTAAACTGATATCATAATGAGAACTGGAGAAGTACTTCACATCAAACTGGCAGTTGACTTGAAACCGTAGCCAGAGTGACATGACGTCTGGATCCCTACATTATGAACATTATAAACATGATAACGGCTGTTATTGCCTGTACTTTATAAACGGTGCCAGTGGCTCCACAATCCGCTGGTCAGGATGCATGCATGCCCCTTTGCCTTTTTTCTACCGTCTTCTAGCTCTCTACCATTCCTAACCCTCTTACACTGCAGGACTAGTTCTGAACTGTAAATACCAAACATGTAGAGCTCAATCGGAGGTGCTAAGGATGGAGTCTTTTCCCCCCTCTCACACTACCAGATCATCTGCGTTGTCAGTCGCTTCCGATTGAGGTCTGGATGCGTGTGAAGCCAGACGAACTGGAAAATCACTTCAGATTATGAAAAATAGTTTTGAAAATTGGTCAAAAAACTTGTGTGGTGCAGGTCCAGCCTAAAACACAAAAACTTTCCTTAAATGCAGAAAATACGTTTTAGGGAGTGACAATATTGCCTGCAACTAAGTGAACTTTTTAATGTTTTAATGAAAACTATTATGCTTTTATGTGTGTATAACCACCCAATGCTGTGTTTGCTAGTCCTCTCAAAATTGGCTAAAATGATCACTGCTGAAACATTTGGTAAAGTTTCTGTTGGGTTATGATTGTTATGGTTGAGATGAGATGGAATTTCTAATCATTTGTTTGAATTAAATAAACCTAATTAAGGTACAAGGTCAAAAAAGGATTTTAGTCCAAGTCAAAGGCCGGAATGGGACTCTGAACCAGTTTGGTAGAATGATCCATATAGTCTATCCACCTTTCCTTACCTTACCATTGGGTCTCCTCATTTGTTTTGAAAGGATATGGTAGCACCTCTGAGGCAGAGCTGTATTACAGCAACAACAGCCTCCTGCAGTTCACTGAATAATGAATAGGAAATTAATAGGAAAATCTATTGATGATTTGAATTAATAATGTGCATTTACTTTTGGGGGCGGGGGGGTGGCTAAAAGCATTTAGGGAGGGCTGTAACGGGCCTAGGGACACTTCTGGTTGTAAATATGTTTACTGTGTTCTCTGTAGGAGAATGGGAGAGTCATGCTCGCGGCAGCCATGATACTTCCAGGTTTTAACCTTGAGACACCAGTGAGTCGCATGTATCAAGTGTGTTTTAACATCTAGGAAATTGAATACATATCACTCACGTGTCATGTGCTGGGAATCCTCAGATTTCAGGAACAGCACTTATGACCGAAATGATGAAAAAATGCCTCTCAAGACTAAAGGTAAAGGTCACAACGCTGGAATAACTCCGCATCTCCAGGTTCTTCAAGACCAGCACTGAACCTGCCATTAACACAGTGCAATACCTTTTTAATTATGTAGTTACATATTTACATGTATTTGCATTCACATTTATTAAGTCAGAAGGAGTTACATTACATCCACAATCTGCACTTTCAACAGAATTTCCTACCTCTCAGTGGGCAATGAATACATTTTTCCTTTATTTAACTTTTTAATTTGGGTGAGGTCATGTATGTAAAACAGGACTAATTCCTCTCTTTATCTCTCAGAATTTTGTTAATGTGCTTTTAAGACATGTAAATGTGTTGTGTTCTGTATTGTGCTTCATTCAACAAGCAGTCTAGGCTTAAACAGTAACATACACTAACACTACACATAACACTAACACTACCACATAACTGCAATGTAAATGGTCGGGACTAAACTACCTTTGGTTGAACAGATATGTGTAATGCATTGGTTTGCGAGACATGACAACAACAATTCAAAATAGGCTGTATTTACAGCTTAGTGACCATATATGGACTATATGTACTGGCTAGTGATGGAAATGATTGGAAACTTTGTTCCTTTACTACATCAGATTCTCTTTATTATTATTATTTTTAAGTAAAACAAAAAATTGGTCCCCCACAATATGATTCCACTAATATTAATAATAATAATAATAATTCTGTGGTTAAGATGTAAACAAAGTCATTTAGAATGGTTTGGTGTGAAATGCTTCGATGTATAGGAACTCGCAGTGGCGGTGAAAGGAAAATTTGCGAAGTCTCTTAAGACAAACACTAACAAGTTCATAAGAATGTTCTTAAATGAAACAAAACCTTCAGAGATTCCC
The DNA here is from genome assembly GCA_034552555.1 of Semaprochilodus insignis. NCBI lineage: Eukaryota > Metazoa > Chordata > Actinopteri > Characiformes > Prochilodontidae > Semaprochilodus > Semaprochilodus insignis. Next base: position 20,270,981 of record CM067494.1, read on the forward strand.
AAATATTCTATAATAAGATTTTCTAGGCTATCATGTTACATTTTACAGCTTACCGTATACAGATGCAAAAAAAAAAAAGTGCAACCATTATTTACAATATTACAGCAAAGAGTGAGATTCTTCTTTGCTTTTGCTTTTTTTTTTTGCTTTTTGCCCATTGGTTAAAATGCCTGTTATATATGTGATAACGTATAGCATTTTAAGGCTGAACCTCACCTGAAAGGGTGACGGATAAAGAAACATATAAATTAAAAATATGTAGACCACATTGTTAAAAAAGAAACTGATAAAAACAAATGATAAACTTTTCCAGTCTTCGACAAGTATCAGACTTTTGTAAGGTTAAGAAAAAAATTCAGAACATAAAGTTTTCAAAAATTCTACATGTTCTTAAAATTATTCATAATTCCAGTTCAAAAAAATACGAGAAATCTTAAGAAGTTATCTGCAGAATAACAATCCCTTTATAACCTTTGTAAGTTTGGCCCAAGGTGTCCACAATGGAATTCCTAGCATTTTATTTACTATCCAAAACAGATGTTTTCTGAGGTTATATACATAGCATATACATTACGTTAAGTAAACGATTGTGAAACAATATCTGAGGCATCGGGCCATGTATTCATAACCGTTTCAGGTAATAATGTGAGGCATGGAACTGTTTAGACGTCTGGTTCAATTGGATTGCAATGCTATTGGGAAGGAAGATAAAGGTTACCAGGAACAATAAATGAGGATAAATTTAGACTGACGTGGACAATATTTATTGAGCTACACATACAGAAGTAGTGTCTCTCAGTATGCCCTCGGGCCACCATGTTTACTAATGCTTCTTTTGACGAGTGTAAATAGTAAAATTGCATCATCCTCACAGAGTCAGAATACAGTGGCGGTGATGGGAACCAGACGTCTAAAGAGTTTCATGCCAGATGTCCTGGCATGGAGTTGTAAAGGTTTCTAATGGTCTCCTGTGATAATCCATCCCATGTAGCTTGAATATTCTCATGCAGTTCCTGCTGATTTTTTGCAGTAGGGGTGAAGGTGGAGGACTGCTGCCTTTCTGAGCCCCTCCATGACAGTCTGGCACAACACCATTGCAGTCTTTGGTGATGTGGATGTGGTATTAAGGGCAGTCACCATAATGGTCTTTGTGCATGTAGTCCTGCAGCCGTCTGCCACTGGCACTAGCAGTATGACTCATGAAGGACATCACTGCTCGCTGATTGTCAGCAATTGTGGCTGCTGAGTCAGTCAGGTACAGCGATAAGACCTTCTGGGTGCAACTATTTTTTGGATGATGAGTATAATTATGGAATTCCATGTGATACTGAGTTACATCATGCTGGTGATATCTGTGATTGCTAAGGATTAAATGACTCCCCATTCCTCCTGCATCTTCAAGATCTTTTCCTGTGGGCTCCTGGCTCGCGGACAGATGTCTCAATGTAGTGGGCGGGTTAGTAATGGCAGCGGTGTGGGGGATGATGAAGAATGCTGCTGCCTAATGAGGAGTCTGCTACAAGGCACATGACACAGGCATGTGGACAGGATACTGGAGCACGTCTCGACGTCATGTGCTTTCTTATGATTGCGTATGTGTGTCCAGTACGGAGCAGGATACGGGAATTAGCTTGCTGATGAGAGATTGTTTTCTTGGAGTTGGAGAGGTAGGCTGGGCTGAACACTGTACAGTTCCTGAATTAAAGTGGGCATGTCTGAAAAATACTAAAGATAGTAGAGGAGAAAAAGTACAAGACTGCCATGGCAATAAGAAATAAAAAGGGGTTGCCAAGGTAGAGTTGCAAAGTGGGATAAATAGAGATAAATGAGATTACTGTGGTAATTTTATCTGACACCTGAATGGCAGGGAGTTTATGCCTGGGCTGCATGTGTCTGAGCTGTTTCCACAGTGTTTATTCAGGCTGGGCAATATGGTAAATAGGGTTGTGAAATATGGTGATTATTATCATTTTCATGAAATATTACATCACGATGAACTTATCTGAGTGACACCCAACTACATATATATTAGAGGTACCACAATATTCATTGTTTCAGACATTTCATCAGTTGGAACTGTTAGATTTAAGCCTGTAGAGTCTTTAAGATTACCAACAACGTCCATTAGTTGGGTGTTTCTAAACTGGTAGTGTACATCCATTCCAAAAACTAAGACCTGCAACACGTTTATATTATTTCTCCTCTGTATTTGAAACAGCAGCCATTATTGGCTACTTGGATTATTGGATTATGGTTTACAATACGTCAATATCAGTGAAAAGGTCACATAATGCTGATCATAATGTATCATTTAATTACTCAACCTGTGGATGTACAGCAGTGGCCCAAAGTGGCGCAAATCATTCCACTCATTCTGTTCATATGTGACACAACGTGAACAGCAAACCACATACTGAATCCAACATTTTCAGTTCCGCTTTCATTTGTGGTGCTAAAATCTGATAAGCTTCCATTATGACTCAGTCTGAACAGCTAACTTGATGTTCATCATAATTCTTGACTGCTGAAACCACAAACATTTGAGGCGATGTTTCTGTAGGAAAAAACTAAAGGTGCCTATTTCAACCGCTCTGCGTTCGACCAGATTTAATCAGCTGTCAGATTTGGGCCAAATGTCCGAATGCAGAACGTTCACAGGAGAACGAGGCTGCAGCGGAAAAAAGGAAATTAAAAGTCTGAGAGCAAAAGAAAGTTAAACTTTTAAAGAAAACTAGGGACGCAAACCAAAGAAGTGTCAGTGACCGGATAAAGTCCAGCTTTCAGCCATTGGATCTTCATGATGGCTCCGGCAATGCTGCTGAGGATGAAACTGAAACCTCCATGAGCGAACCTGGATTTGTCGGCAGTCATGATTGTTTACCTCTGGATGAGCGTGCCATGTGAAGCATTGTTCTTTTGCGCAAGTGGGTCAGTTTCTGAGCCTGATCTGCTCAGACTAATGCCAAATGTAGGTCACATTATAAAGATAATGTGAAGAGCCTAATAAAAAAATTAATTGCATTAGGTGAGAAAATCAGATTTGGGCCACTTTTACCTGCTATGTGAATGTAGCCTTAGAGAGAGGCAGCAGCTCTACTGAAGGCCACTCCATTGCAAGCTCAAATAAAGAACAGACCTGAATGATCCATCATTAGGTCTTAAATCTGAGTTTATTTTAAAGAACATGTTACTGAACACAGACAAGGAGAGTGAGAAAAAGAGGATGATGGGGACAGGCAGGCCTGAGGAAGCTGGTCTGATAAGTCACTGATCTATTATCTGTGTATTTAAATAACATATATAGATGGAGGAGGCAGCATCACTTGACTTCAGTACTGTTGCATTATCTGTGCCTGCTGTACGTGGATAGATAACATTTAAGCCTTATTGAGTTTATGCCTAATAGTTTGTGCAAACTGCACCAAGCAGTCATATTTCCTGATCAATTCTATGCCTACTGCTATTCTACAAGTTCATGATGATGCACAAACATTCCTGGGGCATTAAAAGAACAGTTCTTCTGCTGGATTGTGCCCCCAGAGCCCCCTAAAGGCTATCTTAAGGTTAACTCTAAAGGCTAATCCCTACGGCTTGGCTCCCCGTCCGTATATCTCTAATGATGCCCTTGCTTACAACGCTGTAGGGCAGTGGCAGTGATTCCTGATTGTGGACTTAATGCTATCAGTATAACTGAATGTGGTTTAATGTAATTTAGTGGAAGGAGAAGAAAGGTCGGGGTAGGTGCATGACATGAACAAACTTCCCTGCTGTTATTGTACTGCCACCTTGTAATCTGGTAAAACACCTTTGTGTTTAAATTTAAGATGCACTATTTTGAGCAAAATTAGCTGAATCACGTGAATGCCTGCATTCAACAAACCTGTGATTGATCAGGATGTTCAAAGCACACAAAAAAAAATGTTGTGAGTACTGCACTACTGCAGCCAGACATATATAAAAATAGTTACACCCAAAAGCAGAAGAAAGTGTCGGACAATAATGCTATTAGGAAGGAAGATAAAGGTTACCAGGAACAATAAATGACGATAAATTTAGACTGATATGGGCAAGATTTATGGAGCTACACATACAAAAGTAGTACAAAAGTAGTGCAAAAGTCTCTCAGTATGGCTAACACAATGTGACGTCTCTGCATGGCGCTGTAGAGGTTTCTAATGGTGTCCTGTGATAATCCATCCCATGCAGCAATATTCTCACAGTTCCTGCAGATTTTGCGGTAGAACAGGCCTTCTGGCTTGTGAGTGGTGGCAACAAACCGTTCATCTTGGCGCTGAACACGGTGCTTCCACACATGGATTCGTTGCTCGTCTTCACCAAGACAAAAGTGGAGTCTGACACGACACCATTGCAGTCTTTTGCGGCGTTAACATGGAGTTAAGGGCAGTCATCATAACAGTCCGGCATCATGCAGCTGTCTGCCAATGGTGTTGGCACTTACAGGATGACCCACCAAGTTTCATTCCTATTTGTGCAACTATTTCTTTGACAATGTATGTATATATATATATATATATATATATATATATATATATATATACA
>CM067494.1:20275926-20299106 GCA_034552555.1 Semaprochilodus insignis
TGTATGTATATATATATATATATATATATATATATATATATATATATATATATATATATATATGTAGCAGCATACAGGCTGCTAGGCTGCTGAAACTCTAGCCTGAGCCAAGGACGCAGGGATTAGTGTGAGAGGGGAAAAGAGAGAGTGTTTGTTGAGTAGAGCTTGGTGGCGCCAGGGTAAGGGGCCACAGACCATGGGCCTCACTCTTCACCCCTCTATCTGTCCTCTCTACCTCACTCTGGACACTCTTCCCCACCACTAAAAATACACCAGTGACCTTCCCCCTGCTCTCGCAGCTGAACGTCCACACCAGACCTACTGCTATCATCTGCGTCTGCTACTGCTAACATTACACGACATCACTGTAAAACAGAGGTTTCAGCATAACACTTGGCCAGGTGCATTTATAAAAGCAATACAAACAAGGGTTTACCCTCCAATATCTCAGCAAAAAAACAGTGCATGAAAATGTGCAGATTTGAAAAATGCATATTTGAAAAGGATCTGTTAACTTATTACACTTTGGAGATTAACACAACACTTATTTGTTCATTTGAACTTAATTTGGACTGTTTATGACCGCACACATTACCAGAATTTTAAAGGCCATTGACGTGTTCACGCAATAATCCTTGACCATCATCTTGCACAGCCTGTTGTAAGGCACAATATAAGGATGCACCAATACCATACTCAGCATCTCTACTGGTCCAATACTGAACAGATACATAGGATCGAATTTCGGAAGTAAAAGTTCTGTAGGTGAAAAAGTTTAATAAAAACAAACAGCAGGATTGCAGGATCTGAGTCATGCCGTAGTCTATGCATTTGTTCCTTTAGGACAGCAGAATATTTGTTTCACAGTTGGAGCATGACGTTTAATTAGATGGTTAAGCAAACTGCATTCAGACAAATGTATTATTAACAGCTCAGTTGTTTAACAGAGGGAAAAAGCCAGCATTGGATTGGTATCGATATCATCAGATATGGGTATCAATATCGGTATCGAGCCACCCCTATTCAACAACACTACTTGGAAGAAGACACTTATTTATTGTGATAATTAAAGAGATTATTGAGATTTTTAAACATTTAATGATATTATATTTTATTGCTGTCTAGAAGCTCAGTATTTCAGTTTAAATCATTTTGGTTATAGCCTAATAATTCCCCTTAACTGTGGTGAACAAAGCACATTCTGCGTTTACTTATACAAAATAATCCGATAACTGCATTTTAGTAATCTGATAATGAGAAAACTGGGTAAATGCTTATCGTAATGGGTAAATGCAGCGGCCATCTGTTGCCATTTTTACGATTGTAGCACTGAAATAAATGCAGTTCTTGCTGCTTTGCAGGCAGCTCTTGTCTAGTTGGTTCTGTATTGTACACATGAGCAACTGCAAAGAACAAAAAATCAGGTTACAGATATACATGCATTGAAAATCCAGATTATTGAGCTATAATGTAGGGCTCTATCAGATTTCTTGAAATCTGATAACAGTTTAATCCTAGTTAATAGACTGGAGAACTCTGATTGCATGAACATGAGTAATTAGATAAATGCTGAAATCAGATAATGTTAATGAATATACATTATGATGTATATGACAGTAAATATTATTGGTGTACATGTAAATGTGCTCCGTTTTATGGTTTTTATGGTTCAAGCTCTCATTGCTGTGTCCTGTGTTTTGTTTGTGATTACCATTACCAGGCGTTCTAGTTAAGTCTCTGTGTTTATGTGGCCTTCATATTCTTCAGTTCCATGTCCGGACTTACCAGTACTCACATTTGTGTAGATTTGTATAGCACAGTTTTGGGGATTTGGAGATCTTACTGGTGGAAATGTGTAACTGCATTCAATAATGCGAAAGATCATTTTGTGATGTCGGCTGTGCTTTGGATCCCTTCCCTGAGCCAATGAATCAGATGATTGTGACTGCATTGAAAGAGTATTTGGTCAATGACCTGTCTTCTGTAAATTTCTACTGCTGTCATCATCAAACCATCATAAGGGTAATGCTGATTTTGTGTAATATTGATTTTGTATAATATTGCTAAGTGTAATATTGACATTTGAGATCTAAACTTTGAGCCGTACCTTGTTTAAGAGCCCGTGCCCATGACGTTAATACATAAAGACATATGACATGGTCCATAAAACTCTTGCAAAACCTGACTCGATGCCTCTGCCTTTTAAATAACTATTTCAGGCTTTACAGGGCGACTCACTGCAGCACACACACATGTGTACACCACGTTTTAGGGTGATTTTCCTACTGAATCAGTAATGCAACTTCTTTAATAATTCAGCAATGCTAAATCTAACAGTGCAGTTTAGCTCACACTTCCTATGAACATCATCCCTCTAAAAATGAACACATGCATAAGGCATTGTAAATACAGCTCAGAGTATTTCTGAAAATGCATTACACTTTATAGCTCTGTTGATAACGGACAATGGATATAACTTACTGCACCATATTAACAGGAAATAACAGTAAAATGACGACTGTATACTGCGATTCCACATTCAACGGAACCACCACAAGACTGTGATCTAGCTGAATTCTGCTGCATACCTGCAGTAATAAGCTCTCATATATCTCGCATATACAGTATCTCCTGTATATTTGTACACTCATCATCAAAAAAATAGTTGCATGCAGAAGGAATGTTGGAATGCAGTGCTATTGGGAAGGAAGATAAAGGTTACCAGGCTGATATGGGCAACATTTATTGAGCTAACGCAACATGCATACATCTCGGCATGGAGTTGTAGAGGTTCCTAATGGTGTTCTGTGATAATCCATCCCATGCAGCTTGAATATTCTCCCACAGTTCCTGCAGATTGTGCGGTAGGGATGGAGGTGGAGTGACACCAGGCCTTCTGGATGTGTGACACATGACAACAAACTGTTCACACTGGTCATCTTGGTGCTGACCATGGTGCCTCCACACATGGATTCGTTGGTCGTCTCCACCAAGACAAAAACAGGACTCGTCACTGAAGATGACCCGCTGCCATTCTGAGTCACTTGTAACGGTCTGTGTGCATGTAGTCCTGAGCCGTGCAGCCGCCTGACAAAGGTGCTGGCACTAACAGGATGATTCATGGAGGGCATCACTGTTTGCTGAATGTCTGCAATCGTGACTGTTGAGTCAGTCATGTACAGCAATAACGCCCGTCCTTGCTTACGTCACATGTGCGCCCAAGCATGAAACTTGAATCATTCACGTGCCTCACAATGTCAAACTTGTCCACCAAGTTTCATTATGTATTTGTGCAACTACTCTTTTGACAATGAGTCTATAACGACAAACAAAAAATGATTAAGACTAATCGACTGTCAATCTACATAAAGTAACTTAATAGGAGAAGGAAGGAAACATACTTTTAATTTTATCAGACCCATCAATATACTATTTGATTACTTAAATAAAACAATCAATGAACATATTTATTCACCATGTCGCGCACTACATATGCACAGAATATCTGAAGTTAGGGCTGTGATGGTATGGATTTGTTCGTGCGGCTGTGACAAAGCAATGTATCCACATGGTTTGAGGGTTTGCTGCCAACGCCCCAAAACTGCTACAACAACCCCTGCATCTCCACCTGGCCCTGAAAGGTGTCTACATAGGTAGCCTTTGTCTGTGAAATGATGTGATAGAGCTCTCATATACACACCTGTAAAGAAGAACCTGCTAAACTAATCTCAACTTTAGATTAGATTCATTTTGAATGAAGTGCCGCACATACGGTAAACAAATTCAGACGGCACGTGCCTCGTTATCTCCATGAATGTTAACACCTCCTACAGTTCTTTCAAAACTCAGCCTTAAGGTTACTGGACACTGGTCCAACAACGTCCAAATCCGAAACCATTGTGTTTGATAAAGGTATGGACATAGCTTCCAGTGAATTCATTCAAGTGCATGCACTGAATATCGCTGCTACAGATTTGACTTGTCATTCTGGTAGTTTCTACATGCAAATGATGGTTTATCTTTAATTTTCCTTCATGTACTAAAATAAATGCAAAAAGAAAAAAGTGATGATGACGGTAATGAGCTCAACCTCACAGTAGGCATCACATGACCACAGTATTGGGGTAATGGGGTTATTGTCACAGGCCTATCCGAAGTAAGCTTTTTTAAAAAAAATACAAATTTACATTTTGCCGACAGTGAAGCATGACCGAAAGCAGCTCAGTTTGTTATCAAGCTTACAGCATTTAAAAAAGAGGAAAAAGTGCAGGAAAGGCTGAAAAAAACTCTTTTTATTAAAATGTTTGCACTTTTCTAACTCTCCTTTGCTATCATGTCCCATAAAGCCATTCGGTCCCGTAAAGCTCAGCATTAACCTCACAGCAATTTGCAGTGCTATTATGGAAAATATGAACCATGTTGATTGCAGTACTGAAAATGGTATAAAATGTGAAATGTAAACAATGTATTGTAACCTAATCCTAAGCATGTGCTTCTATGGTCAAGCATTAACCCTACCGACCATTAACCCCAGCTTAATTATATAGTTAAATAGATCACAGAGGCTGTGTTAGCAGCAGTTTGGTGCAGAGAAACACCCAAAGGCACTGCACCCCATACTAACCCCTGCCTTATGCATGTCTGCACGTGAGCTCGCTCTCATGCATGCATACATATATGCACGCACGCACACACACACACAATTCCCGTATGCTGAAACATGCACACACACACACAAACACACTGCACACATTTCAGTAGACCTTAAACAGCATGAGTCATGTGTTGGAGCTGTGCAGCAAATTGCACGACACCATGGAGGATTACACCACAGACACCACGGGGGGGCAAGATGGGGGAAGAAAGGGATGAGGGAACGCACACACTGTGCAACTCACTGCTATTGCAGCTTCCTCACGACATCATTCTGATGCTAAGAACAAGTGGTTTGAGTTGCACCTTATCTAAACTGGCCAATAGTAAGCTTTGAGTAAATAGAACAACTGTCTTTGTTTCATTCAAGTCTCAGAGAACACAGAGTAGAATACCAACTGTGACTGTATGATACTCAACCTGTGTTACATTAAACATCCAACAAAGCTTAAATGAAAAAAACTGATCAGGCCTATCTGAGAAATTTGTAGGCGTGGCCAATGAGCAGCTTGACTGATAGGTCTCTATGTAACACTCCTAGGCTGCTTCTCCACTCATACATACCTAAATCACTACCCAGCTGTTATATGATGGGCGGAAAGTCACGGCTGAACAGAAGTGTAGACAGAAAGACGGATGAAGCAATGGACGAAGGAACGGAACAGGTGTGCAGATAGATGAATGTAAGAAACAAATGGATGGACATAAACGATACATGAATGATGGAACATGCGAATGACCAATGCCGGTACATGGGTAAACCGCTAACAGTGGGCTAAAGACAGGTGGTCTAGTTTGCTAGCTTTTGGGTATGCCGGATTAGCCTCAGCTCGCTAAGTTTCTCTACTACAGTGTACATGTACAGGGATACTTTGTACATGTACACTGTAGGCCCAGAGAAACAAGAACAACTTCATTAGAAACACAGATTCACAGATTTAGGTTAGGTTAAGAAGAAGGCATTTTAAAGGATCCCTCCCGCATTTTTCAAACTAATGTTCTCTTGAAGACCCTTTGATGAACCCCCCAAACCAAGACTTTTGGAATAACATTAAGCGGACTGATGAGTCAGAAGTGGACATTTTTGGAAGGCAGGGGTCACGTTACGTCTGGATGTCAAGCTTACACAGCATTTCACAATAAGAACATCTTTCCAGCTGTGAAACATGGTGGTGGTAGGGTGATGGTGTAGGGGTGCTTTACTGGTTCAGGGCTTAGACCACAATTAAAAGAACCATGAATTCTCCTTACAAGAAAAGCCTGCAGGAGAAATCCTGAACCCCTCTGAGATGCTGTGACAGGACCTTAAAAGAAGAACTGGCAAAACCTTCATGTATATAAATGCTTGAGATATATACAAAGTCATTTAGAAAGGTTTGGTGTGAAATGCTCTACAGAAACTTGCCACATCAAATTCATTCACAGTGATGGCGAGGGGAACCAGACGTCTGAAGAGTTTCATGCCTCTGAAAGCTCCTACAGAAAAACAGTTATGACATTAAATGGGAAGACATATGCTGCCTAATGTCTACCACACTGCTTTATGATAGTTGTGTAATAGAATATTGCAAAAATTTATTTATTTTAGCGATTTATTGTGAAAGAGTACCCCAAGTAGTCCCCAATGAGATTTATGAGCCTTCTCAGAAGGCGCATGAAGGTTCACTGGTGGTTTTGGATAGTACATAAAATGGCTATATATGGTGACCCCTGGAGTTAGCATGTTTCTCTACAATAACCCATTTCAATCAAACCACTCTGAATGACTCTGTTTAGATCTCAGGGACTGAACTACTAAGACATTTTAGTGGAATTCTGCCTTTAAATGACAAGATAATGCTTGAAATCTTTTTAATTTGGCTGATTTAAAGTAATTTTGACAGGAAGATAGGGCCTTTTTTGAGAATTTGCTAAAAATCCTCCACAGCAATGTGAAAGACTGATCCCCAGTTATAAGAAGCATCTAGTAGCAGTTCCTGATGCTACAGGTGGTACAACCCGTGAAAATATTAGAACTCAATTACAATACGCACTGCAAAACCTTATATAAATGAAATGACCATTTAAAAACTGCATTTTGTGTCTCCTCATGTTGTACTTGTACATGTTTTCCTACTTCATCTTGTATGAGGATCTGAAAGCATTTGGTGTAACAAATCCTCAAAAATAGAGGAACTCACACCACACTGTACACTACATTCTTTTTCCCAGGGGAAAAGTGCATATTTGTGCTTTATGTTATAATGAAATAGAAACATAAAATCAAAAGCACAACTGAATATGGTGCTGAAGACAATATGGAACTGCCCATTGTCTTCTGTGATAAGTGTATTCCAAGTGTTATCTAAGTACAGGACAAAGTGTTGAAATAACTGGAGAATAACTTTAAAAGAATGCTGGAGTATTAGAACCATCCATTAAAAGATTCATTAGGGACCCAAAGGTAACTCTTCTGTGGCATTGTTCCACAGAACCTTTCGGGCACCTTCAATGTTAGATCATTAGAAATGCATTAAACGTGTGCTGTGTGACTTATTTTGCCCTTTCGCTGACTGTAAATTCTAGTCTATGCAGAGCAAACAGTCCCTTCCGTATCAGTGGATCAATACATCTTTCCTATGAATAGCTATATTACATAAAAAGCTGTCATATTTTTTAGTAAGAAAAAAAGCATATCATTTTTCTTAGGGATGGTAAAACATTACTTCCTAGCAATAGCTACACTGTGGAAACCATATCATTTCTCCTTTCCATTTTGACAAAAAACTGATTGATCGCTCAGAAGATACTGACAGCTCAAAATGCATATCATATCATATGCATGTCATATCATATATTTACTCTCATTGCCCATTTCATCAGCTCCACTTACCATATAGGAGCACTTTGGAGTTCTACAATTACAGATTGTTGTCCATCTGATTCTCTGCATACTTTGTTATACTTTAAGTGGATCAGACACAGCAGTTTAAACACCTCAGTGTCACTGCTGGACTGAGAATGGTCCATCAACCCAAACTATCCAGCTGACAGTGTCCTGTGGGCAGCGTCCTGTGATCACTGATGAAGGACTAGACTTTACATCTGCAAGGTGGACCAGCAAGTCAGAAGTGTCTAATAGAGTGGAGAGTGAGTGGACACAGTGTTTAAACACTCCAGTAGCACTGCTATGTCTGATCCACTCACACTAGCACAACACACACTAACACACCACCACCACGTCAGTATCAGTGCAGTGCTGAGAATGATCCACCACCCAAATAATGCCTACTCTGTGGTGGTCCTGTGGGGGTCCTGACCTCTGAAGAACAGGGTGGAAGGGGGTTAACAAAGCATACAGAGAAACATATAGACTACAGTCTGTAATTGTAAAACTACAAAGTGCTTCTATGTGGTAAGTAGAGCCGATGTGTGTTTGTGTGTGTGTGTGTGTGTGTGTGTGTGTTAATATAATAAGTTAATAAAGTGTTTTCCTTCTCCTGGCCGGTTCATCATGGAAAATGTAATTAATAAAGAACTTTTACATTGTCATGTGATCCGTTAAACTCCATTAAAGGCCCATCATTTTCACCCATCTCATTTGGAACATAGTTGGTCTGCAAGGACCTCCAGATAGTCCATATTTTTTCCCTCTCTTTATGTGTGGGCACTCTCTTACTCTCTCAGTAAGGGTCTCTGGGAAATGGTTTGAAAACCACTGCTTAAGGGGGAGCCAAAAGTGGTATCTCTTATTTTTAAGGTTGCTGATTCCTATAGAGTACTTTGAAGATATCATAGATTACTATACAATGGTACTATAGAAATATTTTTAGATTTTTATAGATTTATATAGATTTTTAAATAGATTATTAGACAAAAAAACATATTAGATATGGGATAGATACTTTATTGATCCCAAAGGAAAAGATTAATAGATTATTAAACAACTAATATACAGCACTACATAAATCAATAGTTTCCATGGTATCAATGGTTTCCTATGGTATTACTACAGTTCTGTTTGAAGGGGAAAGCCCATGATGGCCTTTGTGTTTCCCCCAATCATGCTTCCGCACTGTAAGCTCTTTGATTTAGTGCCACCCGGACAGTGTGGCCTTTAAACAGCGGCGGGGGTCCAAGCATCAGAGGCGGAAAGGAAAAAGCACGTTTCATTAATAAGGCATGGCTGCTAGCAGAGAGAAGTGGGCCGGCTTGTGGAAAGCTGTAGCTCTGCTCAGATCCTCCACGGCCACCCGGAGAAATGCATGACTTCATGGCCATATTTAAAGTGCTCGATGATGCTGAGTGTGTATGTGTGTGTGTGCATGCATGCATGTGTGTGTGAAGACAGCAGAGAGAACTACAAGGCTGTAGGGCAGAAAGAAAGAGGGCAGAGAGAGAAAAGAGGAGCAAGTATGTGCAGTGTTGGTGAGTATACCATTGCTGACTGTACAAAATCTTGTATTAACTAAAGAGAGTCATATCCTACATTTTTCTTGTTCTTAATTTATTCCCTGAGGTTCACTTAAGATGTTTGCCTGGGTTCATGTACCAAAAACACCTGCTCTTTGTCCAAACTCTCATTATCTCTTAAAGGTGCCATAGAACCAAAAACTGTATTTATACTGGCATAGTTGAATGTGGAGAGTTCATATAAACCTATGAAATATCATGAACCTTGAACAATGTTGTTCCTCCTTCAAATACAAATCCCACATTTACAAAGGCTGCAGTAAAACAGGTAGATGCTAAGTCATAGACTGTTAAGTAACAGTATTGACTCTTAATGTTTACACCCCCCGAATTTACATACGATACAATAGTGCAACAGCAACGGAAATGATGGACTATGTACAGAAATCTGCCATTCCAGGTTAGGAAGGGGATGTTGCCACTTTCTTACACCCTCTCCAAAGAAACGAACTGTCGGTGGGCATGACTGAGGTTCATCTTTAAAATGCTTCTTAATCAAGTGTTCCATTCCACTTTCTATTCTACCTATGCTACAGTTTGTACATGTGCCAGAATGTAACTGTAGAGAGAATAGGAGGCTAACTTCATCTTCCACATCTTTAACAAGATTCCGTACATCTTTCATTTAAAGCTGTTGGTTTGCTCTGCACATTTCACTCTGGACAGTTTGTCAAACCTTGCACTGTATCAAGCAGCTTCCCTCAGAATTGAGGAGACTAAAGAGACTGAAGAGAGGAGCAATTCCACCTTTATTAGCATCACAGCCCCAACAGTAACCTGTAAGTAGCTGCCATGCTGTGTGACTCTATCCACTTCTTTTATCCAACAGACACCTATGCCGGTTGAGTGACGGGTCAGAAACAGGACCATCCCAACCAGAGAGAGCAAAGGGAACTATGTTTCCTTGGACTCTAGGCCAGAGATGACTGCGGCATTTGTTGACTTTCTAGGTGAAAAGAAGTTAACACATCCTCTACTGGATGTAATATGACATATTTTTTTCATTCATTTTAGAGTATTATTTCTGTTTCTTTACTTTTTATTATTTCTGTTTCTGCAGATATCTGCTTAATGCAAAAAATACATAATAGCAAATTTTACTACTTCTTCATTCTCTTATGTTGGACTGATGGCTCATCACTACAGCGATTCACTATCGCCTCTTGAGGTACAAAGTCGTATTATGAGCATGGCGATTGGTTTGCATGTGGACAGTTTTTAGGAGGATACCCATAATTTGCACACGAGGATTGCGCATGTGGGGTCAGAGTTGCGATTGTGTCATTTTTGGAGCACACACTCTCTCGCCACTTAAGGCATCTCAAGTTTAAAGCCAGCTTTAGATAATTAAGTGCTTTGGAGACGCCATGTCTCCAATACAACTAATTAAGGCATGCTGGTATTTGATTGGCTGAAAGAGAGCCATCTGAAGGATAATGTCACGATCTGGAAATACCGTACTTACTGCCAGATATAGAGAAGGTGAGAAATGATTAGCATTCTAACAGTTATCAGCGCCGTCAGTCTATATACCTTAAGCATGGGTGAAAATGTAGTCTTTCAGATGACTTCCTCTCTTTCCTCTTTTGCCTGCACTGACAATGCGTTTTGTACTTTGTAGATATCATGTCACCAAAAAAAGAGTCATTAAGAGCCTGTTTACCACTCAGAGTGTAAGTAATAGGTAGTAAACCAATTAGTCAGTAGGCACATTGATGTAAAATGAAACCCTGCTATAGCACATCACCAACCTTTCACTGTGAACAATAATGTCAGCTGATGACTGTGTGCACCCTCAGGGTTTCAGGTGAGGTCCTAATTGGGAATTATAGTTTGGAATTATTGGGAGGCATCAGCATTAAAGTTAAATTTTCAAACATTGAAAGTCAAACGATTTAGTCATGAGTTTTATTTAAGATACTTTTCAATGTGAAGGACTGGTGGACTGTCCAGGGTGTTTCCTGGCTTCTGCCCAATGAACTCTGGGATAGGCTCCAGCACCATCCCCCCACCCATCCGCCCCACCACCCCCCCCAAACCCAGATGGATAAGCAGCTTAAAATATAAATGAATGAATGAATGAATTTATATAGAATATAAACGAATGAATGGATGAATGAATGAATGAATTAATTAATTAATGATACTGTTCATACAACATTGACCCCAAGTTTAACCATGCTTGTATGTATCTTGTTCATCACTGCATTTTTTGGTTACATAATTGGTTTTGTGTCTACAGTATATGTGTGTGTGTGTGTGTGTGTGTGTTTGTGAGTGTTGGGGCAGCAGGTTTGGTGGTTGTTGTTGGATGAGGGGGGTGATGAATGGATTGTTGTGTCACTACCAATGCTGCGACCAAACCCTACGCCCTTGATTACAAGACAGCATGGGGCGAGGTTAGCTGGTTAGCATGCTAACTTCTGTTGATATCTCGGCAACACAACACATAGACATCTTGAATATACCATCAAGAATGTTATTTCTTCACATCCGGTTGATCATTCTAGTCCATTTTAAAACTATACATTTTACATATTGCTCCTTTAAATTCAGTGTGTTCTCTGCATGGTCCCTGTGAAGGATATGTTCTTATTTTTACTTAGAAAAGCAACAAAACATGATTTCACCAAGGACATCCAAATGTTTCACACGACTTTGTGTGTGTGTGTGTGTGTGCTCAGTGAATCCTGTAAGCTCCACTCTAAGTGGAGAAGGTCTGGAGGAAGGCCAGCATGTGCGGCTATGCTTGGCAGAGGCACTTTGGCTGGGACAGGAGATGCGATTCTGTGACCTTGAGCCTTGCCTGCCTGGGAGGAAGTGCCCTACAGGACTCCACAGTCTACACCAAACCACTCTCATTGCACTAGCACACTGTGTTGTACTATACTGCACCTATCAGAAAAGTCCTGCACAGGATGAAAACAACACATTAGTCTACCCCAATACTGTGTATCCTGTTCTGCTAGCTTATTATGCAGGCATACTTTGTGCCTACACTCATTGGCCATTTTTGTCAGAAACTCTTAAGTGTACATTTACTTACTGTAGCCCATCTGTCCCTTTGCACCCTTTGCCCAGTCTAGTAACAGAAAGAGACCACCAAAAGGACCACCACTGATATTTTATTTGGAAGCTGATCATTCTCGGCACAGTTGTGACACTGACACCGACAGTGTTACGCAAGTGTATCAGAGTTCACCAACCAAAAACATCCAGCCAGCAGTGGTGGTTCGATATTGACTGCTGATGAAGGGCTAGAGAAACGGTGCCCAAACGATGCTGAGGAAATGGAACTCCAATCAATTGTGTAAAACCTGCTAGAAGAATTGTCACCATCAGATGAACAGCAAATACAGCTTTTATCTTTGAGAGAGAGGAGAACATCAACCTCCACTCTTCCTTCAGATCTGAAAAACTCTTCAGGTGTTTCTGTCCATCCTTCCACTGCGAGAGGACAGCACAGCATTTATGGGTATGAAAGGATGTGTACCTGTCAAGAAGCCAGTACTGAGAAAAAAAAAATAGACAAAAAAGAAGCAAATTCAATGTAAATGCAAATCAAACATTTGTTGAACTATTATAAACAAAGGGTTTACAGCCTGTAAAACCCCCGATGTCACTATGATAGGCTACACACAGATAGGCTGAAGTTAGCAACTGTAAACCTGCAAAGTGTAGCTGTATGGCAGATGTTTCTGATAAAACAGTCAATTAGCATGCATACAAGGTAAGTGTCTAATCACCTGACAGATCAGTCTAAATTACATTATACCATAAGGATGACTTGTGGTACAATGTAGGATGACATCACCCCCTTGGCTATGACATAGGAAACTGAAAAGCTGTAGTAGCACTTGTTTTGAGGGAGTGACCTATTTGGCTGTAGGCTTGTGCGCTGTGTGTTTATGTGTGAGAGAGTGATGGCATAGCCGTGGGGGAACAGGCCTCACGCGGCACCACCGCATCTGCACTCAGTCTCTCCATAAATAATGTAGAGGCACAGTGCCCATTCGGAGCTGGCTCAGGCTTTAGCGTTGGCATGACGTAATGCTTTGAGCACTTTTACTAATCAGAGTCGCAACTCTTCAGAGCACTGAAGCAAAGCTTGCCGTTATATGCTGATCTGGAATCAGCCATCCGGACCTCAGACTGCAAGAGCTGGCTGCTCTCAGGTCATCCAGAAAGGGCAGCCATACTGTACTCTGATCATTTTTCAAAGGAAGAGCTAAGCTGTAATATCCACGGTGACAGTACAGCTGCACAGTGCCACTCACTTGTGCACCAGACTGAACGCCAGCGACAGAAGCCCCCTGCAGGGTTGGCATGGCATCACAGTGGATTATGGGTAGCTTCTTTGTGTCTGCTTATACTAGCGCCACGCCTAGTCTCTGAATCCAGACGGCTCCGCCCTTCGGTGACAAAACTGTCTGGACTGTGTTAATATATCTGGCTGGTGAAGCAGTTCCTGATTCAGGTGACATCAGTTCAGTTCAGTTCAGTTGGAATGTATTTGTAGAGCACTTTTACAGAAGATGTTGGCACAAAGCAATTCTACATGGCCAAACTGTTAAAGTCAGCTTCCGTTGATTTTGTATTGTCGGATAGCAATACAAAATCGAATATAAACTCTTCTCAGAGGGAAACAAATGGTTTTACAAATGGCAAAACCTGGCAACAATATATAGAATTGTTTACAGGTTTTGCCATTTGCAAAAACCATTTGTTAGCCTCCAGGAAGAGTTCCGTTCCCGCAACTTGCATTTTACGCATTTACGACAGGATCTGAGTCCTGGTAAAGGATTATCATCAGGGGTATAGAGCTGTAGGTTAAAGGTTAAATACCTTTAGGCTATTATTGGTTAGGAGAGTTGACCATCTGGTGAAACAACACCAACATACATAGTTCATAGACTACACCTCTCGTATATGATCTTTGTACTTTAAGGGAGAGTGAAACGGGCTATAAAAACTGCATGTCCAGATACTGTATTCAGACAAGAGCTGAGACTTAACTGCGATCGCCTTGAAATAAACCACTTAATCCCTCAACCTTGTCTCCGGGCTCTCCCTTTGGTGCAAGAAAGAAAAGGATCAACTTCAGTATTGTAACGCCAGATAGACAGGCCAGAGTTAAAAGGGCAAACAAAGTTTATTGACAAAAGCAGTGGCGCAAGACAATGCAAAGAGGCAGCAGTAAACAGAGTAATAAGCAGTAGCGAAAATACCTGAGAACAAGACAGAGCTAAAAACGAAATACAGTCCAAGGTAAAAAAACAGAAGAGCAGTCCGAGAGGCAACCAGAATCAAAGGGACGAGATGAGGGGTGAAAACCGAAACTTACGGGCAGAGGTCAAAAAACCAGCAGGAAGATAGCACAAGTAACAGAAACCGCTCAGTACGCAACCAGTGGAGCAAGGGAGAAGAAGACATATAAATACAAACAGCATGATTATATGCAGGTGACAGAGGTTAGAATTCCGGTGACGTTGAGCAAGAAGGTGTGTGACTGGTGGGTATGGGGCATGTGTCCATGACGTCACAGAGCGGTGCTCTCTGGGGATTAGAGTCCGGAGGAGTAGCAGAGACGGGGGAAACATCCTCTTGATCGATCTCAGAAATTCAAGGTTTCTGTGATCGGTCAGGATTATGAAATTATGATGAGCACCCTCAAGCCAGTGGCGCCATTCCTCGAGGGCTAACTTCATAGCGAAAAGTTCCTGGTCGCCTATCCCATAGTTCCTCTCAGTGGGGGACAATTTATGGGAGACATAAGCAACCGGAAACAGCTTTTGCTAGTGGTTAGTGGTGAGAAATGCGGTCTTCCATTCATACCCCTCTTTGATGCGTACCAGGTTCTGTGGACTGCATAAATCGAGTTTGGTGAAAATGGTAGCTCCGCGCAACTGTTCCAGAGCTACTAACGGGAGTGGGTATGCAAAAGCCTTAGTAATTTGGTTAAGGCCTCGGTAATCAATACAAGGCCGTAAACCACCGTCCTTCTTTTTAAAGAAGAAGAAACCAGCTGCAGCAGGAGAAGTGGAAGGCCGGATATAACCCTGAGCCAAAGCCTCCTGTACATATTCCTCCATGGCCCTCTCCTCTGCTTGAGTGAGAGGGTAAACACGTGATTTGGGGGGAATTTGGTTATTAATGGGTTCTATTGCACAGTCACAAGACCTGTGCAGAGGAAGCACAGTAGCATGCTTTTTCCTGAAAACCTCCGCCAAGTCTGCATATCAGTATATAGTCCACATATTAGCATAGTTTTGTGTGTTATATTCCATGTGTTGTGCTGGTATGAGAATCAATGTCACTGCTGGACTGAGAGTAGTCCACCAACCAAAACTATCCATATCCAGCCAACAGCATGTGGGCAGCATCCTGTGACCACTGATGTAGGACGTGAGCATGACCAACACAAACTGGGCAACAACAGATGAAACCCACAAAGAAGTTGTGTCTAATAGAGTGGACAGTAAGTAGACAGTGTATAAAAGCTCCAGCAGCACTGCTGTGTGTGATCCACTGTAGAAGTTCATCCTGGCTATTTAAAACGTTCATGAGGCCATGCTTCCAGAGTCCTGAATTAGACTGTGGGAGTGTTTTTTGGATGACTGGCGGGTGTGTTTCTTCTTGTCATTGTCTACAAATGTTCAGAACCACACAGAGCCACTTTCAAAAGTGCCATTGTCACTGTGCTTCTGAGTCACACGATGGCTGACTGTTTCTATTAAAAATATTGTGTAAAAGGATCTTGTAATGAATCCTACCCACATTAGTTCATGTGTGAAAATGATTCTTATTGCAGTCGCCACCTCGGCATCTGGACCTGCTCCCACAAGTCGGTGTGATTCACTAGAAATATTTTTCATTCGGCCAGTGCCGCAGCCCAATCACACTGAATCAAGTTGTGGTTGTCAGGCTTTCAAGCACAGGGAAAACAGGCTGGTGTATGAAGCTACACCGTGGCATGCTGTACAGAGAATACTGAGAATATCAGAACTACAGTAAACAGGGTCAGCTCACTGCAGGTTACGTAACGATGAATACCAAAACCTGCTTTTTATTAATATCTCAGGTATTTGGTTTTGTTTCCTGTAGATTTACATTTTTTAACTTTCATACTGTACATTTGTATTCACCTGCTGTCTTTTAGCCCTAACTACCAATAAGGCAGGGTGCTCTGATTGGTCAACAGCCAATGAAATCCTGCTACAAGTTCCTCAACCATTAAATTGCAGTTTGCCTTGAGAATATATAGGCTCACCGAAAGCATATATAAGCTGGACCAAATTGGTCACCCTGCATGTTATAGGTGGCAGTAACTTCAGGCTCCTGCAGATGGTATTGCCCGAGGATGATCAGGGTATAAATACCTGGGGGGATGGTGATGGGATTGATAGATTGAGAAGAGGTGGTACAGTGCAGTGAAAGTCCCGTTCGACGTGTGGAAAACGGGTCACAAAACAGATGTTAATGATTGACAAAAAGGAGTGATTGCATTTGGGTGTGCCAAAGACCATAGTGTGAAGGAAGTAGCTGAATCTGCAGCTATATGGAAGCATATGGTCATACAGGTCTATCAGCAGTGGCTAAAATCCCAGTCTACAGGAAATACTCCTTAGAATTGTGCCAGGAAAGGCATCCACTAAATCTGGCCTACCTGCACAAGTCTTTGATGCAAAAGTGGCTGAACATTAATGTCTCCTACATATACATATATAGACTGGCCATGTGACCAACATAGCGCCCAATCTTAAATGCCGCCATCTTGGATATAACAACAGCAACCACTGTTCTGGCTCATTTCAGCAAATGGCACCGTTTGCATCACCACGGTATGGTGTAGGGTATGGGGTACCAGAATTGTGGGGTGTTTCTTCTTTGACAGAACATTAAGTGCAGATCGTTATGCAAGGTTACTAGATTGAGACATGTTTCCTTCATTTCCAGAATTACTCCAACAAGATGACACCCTGCCTCATTACAGACATGATGTCAGAGACAAGAGAATCTTGATGTGCAGTTTCCCCAAAAATGGGTTGATTTTACCCCTCCTGGTAAAATCTGATTTTACCCCACTGGATTGTTTATTCTGTGAAGATACTGAATGTTGTTCTTCGTAAAGATGATGTATAAAAATTCGTCAGGAATGGGAGAAAAGGATAGCTTTAATACTGGCACATGGTGGATATAGTATTTTTTCCCATAGAAGCACAACTGTATGGTGTACAACAAGGTGTGAATTAACGTAGGTAGAAAAAAGGATACAGCATCAAAAATACTCATAATACACAACTTAACACATGTTGACACGCTACACTGCGCTCCTGGACGGCATTAGCAGTCAAAAGTCTTCATGGAAAACTAGATAACAGTATAAATAATTGGTGTTTGAATAATTCATGAGCTCTGGAAATCCCATAGTGTGCAAGCGCGCAGTTTATGAGGTTTGATGAGGCCGTCTCCCAGATCCTTAACTACACTTATGCACAGCCTTCATGATCCGCTAGTGCATCGTTATGGCAGTGTCTTAGAATGGAACTCATAATTTGGCAGTGGATCAAGAGAGAGCTTTTAGGAGGTGGCTAAGGGTGATTAAGTAAGGATGAGGCAACCAAAGATGGTCCTGATAGTGTAATTTGACAGTGGGATATTTTAAAAGAGGGCAAGCTTGTTTACAGAACTGCATATAACCTGTATATAACTGTATATAACTCACGAGGTTAACAGAAACAAGTCATTTTGTTATGAGTACTTCTTAAAGGACTCATAATATGGAAAGATTTTTTAAATAATATGTAGTATGTTACGCTCTCTAGTCCTTGTGGTTCATGTATGGAGACTGCAAAAAAAAATTTTGATGCTATGAAAAATGATTACATATTCCATTTATCCACCTATTCAGTCTGCAGCAGTTTAGCCCCACCCCTTTTGAAGTTATACGGAGTGTTTCATATGCCAGGCCGTTGTCATATAGTACTGTCCAAAATCGTAGGCACCTAAGCACAATGTTTAAAACCATTTACAAACGCCCAGAAGGCCTGGTGTCACTCAACCTCCACCCTTACCGGTGAGAATATTCAA
The DNA here is from genome assembly GCA_034552555.1 of Semaprochilodus insignis. NCBI lineage: Eukaryota > Metazoa > Chordata > Actinopteri > Characiformes > Prochilodontidae > Semaprochilodus > Semaprochilodus insignis. Next base: position 20,294,122 of record CM067494.1, read on the forward strand.
GCTGCATGGGATGGATTATCGCAGGCAACCATAAGAACCTCTACAACTCCATGCCGAGACGTGTGGCATGTTGTGTAGCAAACATGGAACCCCATCACCTTACTGAGAGACATTACTTCTATATGTGTAGCTCAATAAATATTGCCCATATTAGTCTAAATTTATCATCATTTATTGTTCCTGGTAACCTTTATCTTCCTTCCCAATAGCATTGCACTTTGACACTTCCTTCTGGGTGCAGTTATTCTTTTGACGATGAGTGTATTTTTGACACATGAACATGTACAAACATAAGTGGAGCTACTAAATTACAAAAAAAAGTTTTGTTTTTTTTCTCCTAAAATAAGCAATTGCAGCTGTTCTTCTGGGAAATTAATTCAAGAATTTAAGGTAGGACAAAAGAACTCAAAGACACATCCTGTCACAATCATGAAATTGTAACAGAGGATTATTTGCCTCATAAATAATTGTTATTAAGAATTCAAACTTTTATTGTTCATTGAATTTAACTACTAAACTACAGGCCTAAAGTGGTGACAATGGCTGAACAGCTATCTTGCTTCCCAGATGTTGATATGCAGTATCTCTCAACATACGACAGACACAGCTCAAGCTCAAATTAACAAACATTTCTCAACACTGCATGAGATGCAAACTGACAGACTGTGCGAATTCAGTTATACTGCAGCTCAGATTATATATAATGATTTACTGGCCATAGGGCTATGATGTAACAATATGACGCCATTCTGCCTGCACTTTCCTTTGTGCCATAGGGCTGCACAAAGTGGTGAGAGTGAGCTTGGAGGTGTTCATGGCTGTGAGAAAACGGGGAACAAGGGATGTCTGTTCTCTAAAGTGAGCTCGAGGTTAGTAGGGTAATTTTTCTGTCCATCAGCTCGGCCATTTCAAGGCAGGTCACTGTGAGCTGAAGGCAGAGGTTAGTTAACAAATAATTTAAGAGCAATAAAGTATTTTTATTTATTCATCTTTGCACTCTCTCTCTCTCTCTCTCTCTCTCTGTCTCACTCATTGACTCTCTCTCACATCCATGCACACCCATGTATCAGAGGTCACATCATAGCATTTAAAACCATAATATCTGTTGCTGTCAGAACTTTATCACAGGCTGTCATCGGTCAAAGAAGCAGGAAACCACATTGTTTATCACATTAAATGTTCCAAGACCACTGATTTTAACTTTCTGTAATAATGACTTTACTGAATAATGAAAAAAATAGGTAATAATAGGTAAAATCCACCTTAAGTTTGGAACTTTTGTTAGTGTAAGATCCATCTCAGTGAGTGCATTTTCTGTTTAATTTGTTTCTAATTTTCTCCCAAATTTAGTCAATTCCTAATCCACCCACCACCCACTATCACCCCCAATCACACAGTACTACCAGCACTAGGAGGGTGAAGGCTTGTACACACTTCCTCTAAGACATGTGAAGCCAACAACCACATATTTACTTGAGTGTCACTGGACAGCTCAATGCATTCGGAGGGCGAGTTACTGCCAGTTCTGTTATGCCCACTAACAGAAACCTGCACTGATTAGCGAGTCTCAAAGCAAACTGTGCTGTCTTGGACTCCTGGCCATAGATGGCTGTGGTATCACCAGAGATCTAAATCACAGTCTCCTGATGAGTACTTACGCAGATGTGCCACCTGTTTTGTGTTTTCTTTTGCAGTAGCTTAAATACCCTTGGTGAAATTTGTTGATTTCTCTATATGCTATACATTCTCTACACTGAAATACATTTTTACGCTAACTTTAGTGCACAGCCTCTCCTTATTTGCTGAGTTTTACATATTGAAAAAAAAAAAAAAACATTAAATATAAAATGTGCCATAATACACTCATCATCAAAAGAATAGTTGCACCCAGAAGGAAGCGTTAGATTGAAATGCTATCCAGAAGAAAGATAAAGGTTACCTTTAGTTTACCGTTCAGATTGATATGGGCAATATTTATTGAGCTACACATACAGAAGTAGGGTCGTCTCAGTATGGTGTCAGGCCCCCATTTTTGCAAACTCAACATGCCAGACGTCTCGCCATGGAGTTGTAGAGGTTCCTAATGGTGTCCTGTCCCATGTAGCTTGAATATTCTCTCACAGTTCCTGCAGATTTTGTGGTAGGGCTGGAGGTGGAGCGTCACCAGGACTTCTGGACATGTGACATGTGACAACAAAGCGCTCATCTTGGCGCTGACCACGGTGCCTCCACACATGGATTTGTTGGTCGTCTCCAACAAGACAAAACCGAGACTCATCACTGAAGATGACCCGCTGCCATTCTGAGTCACTCCATGACAATCTGGCACGACACCACTGCAGTGTTTGTGCAATACTGATGTGGTGTTAAGGACAGTTGTTGTAGTGGTCTGTGTGGATGTAGTTCTGCGTTGTGCAGCCGTCTGCTAATTGTGCTGGCACTAACAGGATGACTTATGAAGGGCATCACCGCTCGCTGAATGTCCGCAATCGTGGCTGTTGGGTCAGTCAGGTACAGTGATAAGACGCGTCCTAGCTTACGTCACATGCGCGGCCGAGCGTGAAACTTATTATTATTATTAGAATTATTATTTATGTCTCACAATGTCAAACCTGCCCACCAAGTTTCATTCTTGTCGGTTGATTCCTTCTGAGTGCAGCTATTTATGCAGGTATTCTTTTGATGATAAGTGGACTTGCAAAGGACATATTTTATGTAAAATTCAACAAATAAAGAGTAACTGTGCAGAAGTGTGGAGGGTTTGTTCACTTATTGTCACTTCAACAAATTCATTTAGCAACAAAATTTGTATGCATAAGGATGTGTGCATATGTGATAGAGAAACAGAGAGAGTGTGAGGAGATGCCGTCTCCTGCATTCCAGTGTTCCTCTGCTTACAAATGAAAGTGATGCTGGGACAGAGAGAGGGTGTGAGAGAGAGAGAAAGAAAGAGAGAGCAAGAGGGGAAGAAAATGAGAAGAGAGAGAGGGGGGATGTTAAGGAGGAGAGAAAGAGAGAGAGAAAAAGAGAAGGAAAGGGGAAGAGAAAGAAGACAGATAAAGAGAGAGATGCTCTCTGTAGCTGTTGTAGTCATCTCTTGTGTTCTAGTCTTACTCTGCTTACAAGTGAAAGAGGGAGGGAGGGAGGGAGAGAGAGAGAGAGAGAGAGAGAGAGCGCACTCACACTTATCAGGGCAGATGGGCAACAGGAAGTCGACTTCAGATGCCACACCACCCCGTCGTTTCCAAGGAGACAGACTCCAGGGTATGAGCCACTTGCAAAAAGAGAGGAGCATAAAAAACCCCGAGCATGAGCAAAGCGGCAGGCTGGAGCTTCTAACCCGAGAAGAACCATCATGTCATACAAAAACATCTCAGTGTCTGTGAGGCCTATCTTAGTCCTATCTGCAGCATGTGCAGACAGGGCCACGTCTTCTGTCACAGGTCTGCATATCACCCCTGTCACGTTACAGCTTCACAGCTACAGTTTCTCAGCTGCCCTTTACACTGTCTGACCATGATATGATGATTGAACCCATATGCTGGTACGGTACTGGTTCAGCAATCGATTGGCCTGATGTGATTCCTCCAGATTCAAAACCGTGTCCCAGTCACGCTTTCAAGCATCCCATATAAGATCTTGTATGACTTATGTTTAATTGCATCTTATATGATTTATGTTTAATGGCATGACCAAACATCAGAAACCATAGTGTAGTTTGTTATCTTGGAAACATGTTCATAAATATAGTTTTACTCCCATTTATGATTAAAAAAATATTCTGCACCAAGATATCAATATCAATATCAGCATCAGTGCATACATGCAGTCAGTGTTTGGAATTGCTATGCCTGAGTTGAAAGAAACCAGTGAAATGAAAAAAAAAAACCTAAATCATAGCACTGCAACGAGAGACAACACAGTGTCTAAGCTATCTTAGATATGGGTCACAGTTTTAAATGTGACCCATATCTGACATTAAGCTGAACAGATCATACTGACCTGTATACACAAATGAACAATGCTTCATATGCACCCTCATCCAAGAGGTGAACAATCATTACTTTCCGACAGATGAAGGTTTCAGTTTTATCCGTGCCAGAATCACAGGAGCGATCAAGAACTTTTAATGGCTGACAGATGAGCTTTTCTCCCAGAACACATTCAAGCTCGCTTTAAAAAAGGGCACGCTATTCAGTCATGGCCTCTTCTGTGGTCCATGTCTTTGTTTCTGCAAACTTTGATTTCAGACTTTTAACTTTCCTCAGACAAGTGAAGTCTTGGCAGGCGAAATGATCTCAAATGTTGAGTCGGATTGATGTACAAGTTGCATAAATTTCCAAATTCATTGCCACATATTGGATATGTATCTGATTTCAGGATCACATATGTAAGGCCTGCCAGCAGTAATCTGATGTCTAGCATATCCGGATTGTATCCAGACTGATTGCTGATAGTCTGGATAGCAAAATAACACACAGAATGTGATTCCAATCAGAATTTAACAGATGCATCTCAGTCTGGACACTCTGAATGCCTTTAAAGTTACGGTACGTTAGAAATCATGATACACTTTCCTTACACACTGTAAAGCATCACAGTAGGGAGAGTCCCTTTTGCTTGATGATATATGATCAGGGTGGTGACATCAGAAACAAAACAGGTGTTTAGATTTGACTGATATTCCAATATGTCGATACTGATATCCACTGATATTTAATAATGTATTTAAACATTATGTATGAATTTATGTATTTGGCACTAGGCTACTGTTCTAAAAAGCCCATATTTTATTCATTTTACAGCATTTGTAACCCTATAGAGATCTAATTAAGGCTGCTCCAGGTAGATTCAATTCAATTCAATTCAATTCAACTTTATTGTCATTATACCAGTACAGGGTTGCACAGTATAACGAAACACGGTCAGGCTTCTTCTCCAGTGCAGTTACAAGAATATGTGTATAAATATATATATATATATAT
>CM067494.1:20302091-20313705 GCA_034552555.1 Semaprochilodus insignis
GATATATATATATATATATATATATATACATTATATACAGTGAAATATAAACTGCTTATATGACCAGGGAGATAAAAGGTCCACTTGGTTTCAGAGCAGATCAATAATAGATATCAGATCTTGGAATTGGAATACAATTTTGCTACATTAACTGCTTAAGTTAAGAGCGTTCTCCTATAAACTACCAACCCATACATACGAGGAGGACAGAAACTGGCCAGCATCCGGCTGTCACACTGACAGTGATTCAGCACATGCTTTCTAAAACCCCACCAGATTCACTTTCTTAAACGGCTGCTAACACTTTCCCTTGCCGTGTCGCTGTCCTATCTCCCGGCCATTTCCCAGAAGTAGTTACAGAGGCGCGACCCCTGCCGCCGGGTTCCAGCCTCGTGTTAATCCCTGTGTGGCTCTTCTCCAGGCGGCTGCGGCCATTCCAGCACAGGCTGCGGAGCCAAGCAAGCCCAAGTGTTTTAATTACCGCCTGCCCCGCCTGGCACACCGATGCACGCCCGCTATCAATTATGCACAACAAGAGCCCATTACGGCAACAATGGAGATTATTGTTGCGTGGTAAAGAACATTTGTCACAGGGATCTAAGGGAGAAGGAGGGGGGGAGAAGATGAAGAGAAAAGAAGGAGGAGAAACGTCCCAGACTTGAGGGATGCAGCGATGGGGTGACAAAATCTAGTGTGTGTATGTATGTGTGTGTCTGGATCCTTAAGCAGGCACGGTTGGAACTAATTCCCCCAGGCTCAGAGCCAGAAATAGGGATGTGCTGGAGATGACTGTAGCTCAATATGAAGGTGACGAGCAAATCTACAGTGCTTAGAGTAGAGGGGGGATCCAAATGCTCTGCTTGGTTCTCAAACAGCCAGAAATAGTCAAGGAGAGCTGGAATGTCATTAGCTTGAGAGTAAGCCAGACTTGGCTCTGAGTTCATGATTGCAATGACGGAAGCATGCAACGAAATGTGAGTCAGTCATGTCTATTTTCATTACAGAAAAGCAGTCATGAGTCTCCTAAGGGCTGTGCTAGCATACAGGTCATTGATACAACATGAAGATATTTGGCTTTTTTCATGGTTATTATTATTACTATTATTATTATTTGCTGGTCAGTTGTATCTCCATTCTTGTTCATTTTTACCTTTATGCATCATTTGAACACAGCAGCTTCTGTTTACACTGTGAAAACTTTATGATGAATGGACCAACAGAAATGGCCCAAATGTGCTTGGGAAAAAGTCTGGCTCCATTGACTTACATTAAAATGAAATGAGGTTTTTGCTCTCTCCTGTAAGGATGCCATTTTGGAGCTACTTGTTTTTCTTTGGACAGTGACAATATCCTGTCTTCTGTTTGAGTCCTCAGGCCTCCTGATGGTTTGTTCACAATACATCTGATGGTATCTGTCTTCTTGCTGGCTGTCCTCTTTCTTTGGTGAATGAATGAATTAGTTCTTTTCACAGTCAGCCTTTTTCCACAAATGTGGAACCGGTTCCGGTTCCGGTTCCAGTTCGTGCAGCTAACTTGGAACCGCATGGCGCATTTCCATCAAAAATAAACAGTTGCGTAACACGAAAAAGTTTGTTTCCAGCTGGAACCAAAGAATAATAGGTTCTTCAGCACGAACAATAATGACATCAGTGGGCGTGTCATTGTTGAGGAACGAGAAGGCAACAATGGTGACACCTAGTGTCTCATTTTCTTATCACCAGTAGTTGATCTGTGTTTGCTTTCTGGGTATAAACAAACAACTGAAGTAACAGTACAAATGCTCACGGGGAAATATATTTGCTACGCCATCTTGTTACTACTGTTTACTACTGTTGTGTAGCTCCCTTTGTTGATGTTGATGTCGTATCCTTTAACATTCTTTGGTTCCAATGAAAAGTGGTGCAAACGCAGACTGGTTCCCTGAATAGCACCAAGGTTCTACAAAGCCTGGATGGAACCAGTTCAGGAACCAAGGTTCTTTTGGTCGGAAAAGAGCCAATATGTCTTAAAATAAGAGCACTTCTGTTTGATTACATCAGCTTCAAGTGAGAGCTGAGGCTCAATTGGGCCAACAATCCAAGGTAATTTTCACCAACATCTATATTGTGATGCTTTACCTTTCTGAGGTTTGTGGAAAAATTATTTGTAAAAAGTGACAAGAGGAAAATCTAACTTTTGGCAAAATAAATAAACTAGAGACTGTGCAACTTAAGCTTGTTTCTAGCCAGTTGCTAGGCGTTCTATGAGAGGAACGAGGAATGAACAAATGACTCATAGCCAAATGAAAAAACCTACATGGCTGTAGGTTAACGAAACCATAGGGTTTAAATGGGGGTAAAAATGAATAGAATTCTATGGGAGGAAAGAGGAATGGAGACAAACAGACGAATGCAGATCAGACCAAGATCCTGCACACTTGGTGCCATAAATGCTTGATTGGCGGCAAATCTGGTGACAGGGCAGCCCAAGGAAGTAGGAAGTGTTGCAATCTGGCAGAGGCATTCCTGGGAAACCCTTGCCGTGTGTAGGTGAGCATTATCGTGGTGAAAAAAGCCATTTGGAAGCCTCGCTATGAGAGGCAACACATGTAGCTGGAGGATGTCCTGCACATATCGCTGAGCTGTTTCTGTTCCTCATATCACTACTAGGGGTGACCAACTGCCGTATGCGATGGCTCCCCAGGTCATCACACTAGTAGCTGCGGCAATGTGTCGCTCCACAGCAAAGGCAAGGTTGAAGCATTCACCATGAAGCCTCCATACTCAAACCTGACCATCAGCGGATCAGATCAGATGACACAGTTCCGTAGCGGTCCAGGTTTCTTGTTCACGACACCACTGGAAAAGAAGGCGACGGTGGCTGGCTGTCAATGTCAGGACACGTAATTGGCATCAGGACACCTGATTTCCTTCTGCTAAGTGCCTGGAAATGGTGCATGCAGAGACAGGGGTGTGTAATGAAGGTGCCACCTGTATCTGGATGGTGGACAAGGAAACTGTGGGAGCTACTTGTGCTTGTCAACCAATCAAATGATCCTCTCTACTGGTGGTCTGTCTGGACCGCCCGGAGCCTGTTCACTATCTATGGGTGCCCTCAAGTAACCAGACCACACCTGTAATCATTTACATATCTGCCTGAGACATGACTGCATGCCCAGCAATCCAACATTTCTATCTGGCTATCATCTCTATTTGTCAACCAGGGTAAATAAACCTGTAGAGTGTACATGTGAGCACCCAGCAGCTTGTCCGGATCGGAAAACAGAGTGCTAAACGCTGTTTCACATTCTAAGCTCTCAAAAAATTCATTCGTCTCATACATGCATCTTGCTCTCTCATGCTTACATCTCCTGAGACCCTGCTGCTGAGTGATGAGCCAGGGCTAATGGCTAGTGCTGCTACACTGCCGACGTGTTGCTAAGTACTGTCATGTGTTGACGCACATGTTCGTGTCAGAGCGTGTGCACCTCAGAAATTGCTTGTTGTCATGGGTATCGGTATCACCATCTCTGGGACCACTTTTAAGGGCCAGTATTGGACGAAGATACCAATACAGTATCACGTTGGCAGATTGGTAGCGCTGTCATCAATAATATCCACCCATATGCTTGCACTGTGGTAGCATAAACCATCCATGTCCAATGCTGCTAAGATGACCACCCCAACAAATCACAGCTGCTAACTAGTGCTATCTTTTACAAAGTCAGGAATGGACCACCCCTACGAACTCCCCTCAAGTTGCAGCTCAATAACGCTCCTGCATATTCATCATTATTGACTGCAGGGTCTGGTGGTTGATGACCATAGATCTGGTTTTAAGCCATCATTTAGCGCGTGTGTACTCTGGGCAAACATCTATCAAGTCCTTGCACCCCCATCTCGCTGTCGACAGAAAGCACCCTCTTTCAGCCTAGTCACCAGATGCTGGGAGGAAAAAAAAATGTTGTAGCGTGAGCCTAGAGTCATATTAATCTTCGACTGGCTACCATGGAAACAGTTTGGTGTTGCAAGGATCAGACGGCGATCTATTTTTAACAGCAGAGAGAGGTGCACATGCCACGCTGCCTCTTCGCCATGTCCCCGGCCATGGCACGATCTGCTTCGTTCTGTCTGTCCAGAGGTACATGCTTGAGTGCACATAGATCCATACTTGCATGCATGCTTACACAAAATGTCACAGATGTGCATCTACTTCATGTCTTCATACCTCTGAGCAATAGTAGGAGCCCCTCCCCACCACAGCTCAGAGATATGCATATTTATAAGAGGGTTACTATATATTGCTGGTGTTATATCATGCTGTACTGCTATGCCTACAGATAAACATTACCTTCTAAATCAGTTAGTTTAAGTGTAAACTTGCATTTCGCATAAAAATGAATTGACCATCAGGAGTTGTGATTTTCTGGAGGACGCTGGTCAGTGTTCAGTCCTACTCACGAGAACAAATAACTACATGGCAACCAGCAAAATGTTCCAGCAATGTCATGTTTTGTGTGTACATTGTACATATATACTCATCCACCAAAAAAATAGGAATCAACTGACAGGAATGAAACTTGGTGGGTAGGTCTGACATACTGAGACATGCGAATGAAACGCTCAGACGAGTCTTATCGCTGTACCTGACTGACTATATAAGGTCGCCCTGTTGGTGACTCATACTGTTGTATTGGTAGCATCCTTTGCAAGCAAAGTATGCCTTGGAGAAGAGTTCAAAAGTGATTTGAGCGATTGGAAGATCTGAAGAGAGGTCACATTGTAGGGCTTGGGGAAGCGGGATGGTCTTATAGATGCGCACCATACCGGTCGTGCGGATTATGCTATAGCCGAGGGAACAGTGCACAACCTGCTTGACCTCAAACTCCCCCTATGAGGACATCCGTTGGCTTGTAAGCGAGCTGAATGCTTTGGTTTTATTGTCTCACTATTGAAAAAATGGCATCGTGCTTTCCGTATTTGACATAATTTAGGGCTCATTGACACATTCCACCAATGTGGAAACACAGGCCCTTGTTTCCACATTTGTGGACTTGGGAATGCCCACACCTGTATAAGTTGTGAGGTGTTGTCTTGTGAGTGAGGCTGAACACTGGCCAGCGGGTGCATGGCAAGGCAACGTGAATTATTGGTGTTTGAACGAGGCATTATAGTGGGTGCCAAACGGGTTGGGCCATTCCGTTTCCGAAATTGTGCTGGCATTTAAAATACTTCAATCCATAGTGTCAAGTGTGTACCAACAATACGTAATAGTCCATTTGGAATTGTCCATGTGAACAGACAAGCAACTCTGGCTAAAAACACATCCACATTCAATGCAGGAAATCTCACATGCATATCCGGCAGGTCAGTGCAGCGCTCTTTAGCTTCCATGGGATATGGGAGCAAAATACCTACCAGAGTACCTCTGTTATAAACACAACACTGGACACTTGTGAGGTTGCTAACTGGATGATAGAGGACTGGCAACATGTGGCATGGTCCAATGAGTCATTGTACTAGTTGTTTCGGGCTGATGGTAGGGTTCGTGTGTGGTGCAGATCCCATGTAGCCACAAACCCCAGTTGTCAACAAGGCACAGTGCAGGCTGGTGGTTCCGTACTGGTGTTTTCTTATGGCATGGGTTATGTCCACTGGTCAGCCTAAACAGGTCATTGACCAGTGCTTGCTATGTTTCATTGCTTTTTGACCATTTGCTGCCCTTGATGAAACGAATCGATAGTTTACTTAAAGCCCACCAGATTGTAAAACTGACCGAAAATCTTAAATCTTATATACATTCATACTACTCACAAACACTATCAACACTATTTGCCAAACTACCGAACGAGCTGGGCTCCTCTGCTGCTTCTCCTACTCCACATGCCTGTGTGTCCTTGGGTTGCCAGTTATTTAACACCAGGATCAATATACATTTATAAGACGGTTTTACTATGTGACTTTTCTCCAGCTTTGTGCTAAGATTGGGAAGGAGTTGCCCCTGCTAATTTAGCTGTGAACGATCCAATGTCCCCCCATAGTTGGTCCCAATGGTTAGAGGTCTATACCAAATAAACTGCAGCATGTACCAACACACCCACAGTGCACATCCATTCAGTTAGTTGTATTTCTGTGAAGAGAGTTGGACCACCGTGCCCGGGTGAGTCCTGCAACTACCAATTAAGGCCGGCTAGCCGAGCGAAAAGGAATCGGGGTGGTCAGGCATACACCACACTGCTCCTCTGTGCCTTGCCACTTTACACGTCACTGACCACATCCAATCTGGAACAATTAAAGCACACAGGCCTCAGTTTATGTGCGTTTGTCTGTGAGAGAAAGACAAAGGAAGAGAGAGAGAGCAAGTGCATGTGCGTGTGACTCGACACTTATGTCCGCCCTAAGGATAAAGAACACCCAGCTGTCTCTACATGCTAGATGCAACATTTCATTAACTCCACGAGAGGGAGAGAGAAAGTGACAAAACGGCACCTACGACTTGCACAGGCCTTTATCACCAACCTTACTGTCAAGTCTGTGCTACAGGCAGTTTTTAGTGGTTTTAGTGTGGAGGGGCAAGTTGCATTTTTTTTGGGAATCACTGTGTCAACTTGTGCATGTTCGACACTGTTTTCTTATGTTGAGCTTCATAAATCTGCATTGCTTTTCATGGCTGTTTCTGTGCGGTTGGTGATATCACCATTGGGATACAAATCCCGTTTGTTTTTGTCAACCTGAAATTAAGATGGACCATTTTGCCTTGTTAGTTCATGTCCCTATTGTTGTAAATTTGCTTTATTTTCTTGTTTTCTATTAATCTCATATATTCCCCAGTGGCCTTTATGATCATACCCCCTGGGGAAGCGTTTGCCCAATATGGCAGATTGTTACTTCCCACTGGCTCCTGGCAACATCTATTTGCATACTGTTTTACTCACCGTCTTTGTGTCGTCTTCCCCCCAGCCTACCTTCCATTGTGCGTATCTTACTTCTATTCCTTCTATAGATTAACAGCTGAGTCATATTACTGTTGGCTGTTAATACAAGTTAACCACACAAAAGCAAACTTTGTGTATAATTGTACAAATCTACTGACACCCAGTTCAGTTTATTTTCAGCTCTGGCTCAGTTCAACTGCTGTAAGTCCTCCAGACGAGGACTTGCTAAAAAGGACCAAAACAGCCATCTGATTTGATGCACACAATGGAAGGTAGGCCAGGCATTAAGTTCATTTGACTTCTTCAAACGTATACGTCATTAAGGTCATTTAAAAACATGAACTGATAGACTGAAAACCTGTAAAATCCACTTGAAATCACAAAACCTAATTTGATAACGAAGGTCAATTAAAAAGGTTAGCATGACTTATTGCTTAACTAATTTTTTTACAGCGTACTCGACCTTGTAAGTCATCATGATTCTTTCTTTTTTGCTACTGACTTTGCTGGTGTTAAGCCAAATTCAGACACCATGTAACACAGGCATACAAATGTTTGAAGTGTCCATATGCTTGCATGGAGCGCATGTTAAATCAGTACCATATTAAATTACAACAATATTCATTTTAACCAATTTTAGCATCTGAAAGATAAAACGGGTGTTTTCCCATTATCTTCGATTGAAATGTAATGAGATGTTCATGTTCATTCATACTAACGTGTAGTCATGACAGGCTTCTAACAGTAGTCATCTACATACCTCCGTCATGGGTTATTACTGGTTAACGTAAATACTTCTGTCCGATGACAGGCTCATGTGTTTTCTTTATTCCATATTCACTATGGTATATGCATTGTTCATGTCATTATTTACATATATTGGTCTGTTATTGATTTGCTTTTTGGTGTCAGCCAGAGGAGGACGGATTACCCCTTTGACTCTTGGTCTTCTTCCAAAGTTTCTTCTTCTTGTTCTTAAAGACTATTCCCTTCATTTGGGGCCACTTAAAAGCTGCTTTGTGACTACAGCCATTCTTCAATTACTATTAAGCCAGTGATGTCATGTTTCAACTCCCTCATCCCCATCCATCGCTGAGTGATGCCCAGCTAGCTCTGTCCCTCCCAGTACCTCATTTCACTCGGATATACGTTGCAGTACGAAAGTAAAACTTGTTTATAATTCATGTTGACTTTGTCATTGCACTCTTCGCAACAGTGTCTCTGTAACGCTCTCCATATTTTCTGTGATAAACACGCTCATAGTGTTCTTCCCGGGGCAATTAACAACAAATTGTATGATGTATTATTTCCTCTTTGTGGGCTGGCATGGTGAGCTTTTTGAATCCATGCAGTCTGGCGTGGATGGTGAGATTATTGAAAACACTATCGGTTTGAGGCTTTTTTGAAAACGCTGGGCAACTTGAATATGTGTGGACGGGGCCCAAGACAGCAAGACAGTGAGAAGAATAAGAGAGAGAGAGGGGGCTGCGCTTTGCTCTCGGAGGGAGGCTTGCTGGAGCACTGCTACTCCATGACCTTTATGTAACACAGCTGTAGGCAGTCGTTGCTCGTGCTGCTTTAGTCATGTTGCAGGCTCACCAGTTCAGCAGGGCTTCCACTCATAGCCACTCTGCTCAGACACCAATGTCTTACATGGAACAGCAATAGTCGATGCAATGGCCAGAATTGAGAACCATGAGACATAACTGGCAGCTGATACATTATTTCTTGACAAAACTTAGATAATGAAACGTATTATCTGTGGAACACTATTGGAATTACAGCCAAGAGAAGCAAGTGGAGCCGTGGACGCCAAACGCCTCGCTGTTGAATTCCAGACAAACCAAGTATTGCACAACGCAGTGCAGTGCATCCTTCTGCCTTGTTCCAGCTTGTTCATCATCCTTTCATCATTCTTTATTTAAGCTTGAGTTTACATTGACAGGGGAACCCCATTTACACTGCAGCCAGGAGCCACAAACTAAGATTACACAAAGACTCCAAAGTAGAGATAGAATAAAAAATAAAATAAAAAATAAATATTTAAACATTTAAAAAATAGTAGAGATAAAAATAACAATAAAATTAAATTAAATGAAATATAAGAAAAATATTTAACTAAGAGATTGAACTAAATATTTCACTAAACATAACTAAAATAATTAGAAATTAAACATTTAATAACCCAAAAAAAAACCAAAACATTTTACACTGATAAATCTCTCCTCTGATAATTATCCATTCTCAGTAGTACTGTGAATATGTAAATGCAGCATCACAGCGCAGCCCCACCCTCGAGCGGTATTGGCAATCGGTCCATCATGCTAGAAGACAGTCAGCTATCAGTATTTGCCCCAAAAACACTGATTGGTCTTTAATAAATAAATAAATAATAATAAAAAATAAATAAATACATAAATAAATAAATAAATAAATAAATAAATAGGGAGGTATTAATGGTTATTGTTCAGTTATCAGCATCAATAAAGGAATTATTTATTCCATTCATATCTTGCACTGACACGAGGAAGAAGGCCATGAGACAAGCTTACTGTGTATTACTCATAGGCCACTTTACATTAGGACCTGTAAAAACCCATTGGCTTCAGAGCTACACAGGTGTAACTTCATGTTTACAAACAACGTCGGAAAAGTCTGTTACTCCCAGCATGACATCATACACACTCTTTAATCAAGTATAGATTCAACTGTTGGGATGGACGTGCTTTTGTTGGCTGCTGGTGAGGGAATGAGGAGACCAGGGTCAAGTCCATGACTCTATTTAAAGGAAAGCCATTCCATGAGCTGTTGAGGAAGGAATGGGGGACACGACATGTGACATGGGGCCCATAGGGGTTGTACTGGCATGCATGGGGGCCCCTGTGTTGCTGGATGTCGAGCATGGGACTGATGCCTTCAACATGTGGTGCTAGTACAAGGGAAGACTAGTTGAGGGAGGGGAGAAAGCTCTGAGAACTTGGGCTGGAGTTCTGGGCAGCTCATGTCTGTAGCTGTAAGGTCAGAACCCCCTCCCTTTATGACTGTGGTAGGACTGAAATAGGGATGAGGAACGGGGAGGAGGCGAGTAGTTGTGGTGGAGAAGCTGAAGATGTAAATTTGTTTTGTAAACTTTGTTAATCCCCTTTCACCCTGTTCTTCAATGGACAGGACCCCCATAGGACCACCACAGAGCAGGTATTATGTGGGTGGTGGATCATTCTCAGCTTTGCAGTGACACTGACATGGTAGTGGTGTGTTAGTGTATGCATTGTGCTGATGGACCAGACACAGCAGTGCTGCTGGAGTTTTCAAACACTATGTCCACTCACTGTCCACTCCATAACACATTCCTGCCTTGCTGGTCCACCTTGTAGATGTAAAGTCAGAGATGATAGCTCATCTGTTGCTGGACAGTTTGTGTTGGTCATCCTCTAGTCCTTCATCAGTGGTCACAGGACGCTGCCCACAGGACACTGTGAGTTGGATAGTTTTGGTTGGTGGACTATTCTCAGTCCAGCAGTGAGACTGAGGTGTCCAGCAGCACTGCTGTGTCTGATCCACTTGTACCAGCACAACACAAACTAGCACACCACCACGTCAGTGTCACTGCAGTGCTGAGCTTGATCCACCACCTATATATTACCTGTTCTGTGGGGGTCCTGACCTTTGAAGAACATTCTGAAAGGCTGTTTTTTGTTCTGTTGATTTGTTTAGCCTTCTCTCCTGCTGATTTTTTAGCTTTCATCCACGGCATCCATCAAATAGCCATTCAATAACTCTATACTTGAATCTTATAATTTTGTCAGAATGCATGCGCCTGATAATTATTTGAATAGCATTGCAAAATGAACGTTAAAAGGGGTAAAGTGGATGCTAACGTAACAGATTCTAGTTTTATCTATATTCTGCCTATATGGAGTTCTAGCTATGAAACACTCTATGTCTATCTCTCACTAAAGCTGAAGATCCCAGCCAAGTTCTGAAAGCTATATTGATGCATCAACGCTGTGAAAGATTGTATCTGTATTGATCCATGAAGGGCATAAGGGACAATAACTATATGCTCAAAGACTCCTTTTAGGTTTTGATTACAGTAATGTCCCAAGGCATGGACAAGTAATATATTGTGCTTTGTATCCCATGTCCTCAGGGACAGTGATGTCCACCCGAATGTTTATTCTGGCTTATTTCCTGATGAGCTCTCACTAAAACCTGGGCTTAAGTGCAGTGAAACTAATTCACCAGACACTTGACTTGGCATGACTCAAAGTGATCTCTGGCCGGAACAGACTCAGTGTGTACTGCTGCCTGCACTGCTCGCCATCCAAAACAGACACATCACATTACTAAAGCCATCCAGGGCACTACCTACACCAGACTAGAGCTATTAGCTATTATCAAATGCAATACGTCGCTTTCTTTTTTTCCCCCTCATGAGATCCATTGGCAAGAGTTAGCAAATTCCATTAAGAAGCCTTTTTAAAAAGGCTTTTCTTTTATTATCCGCAAATAAACAAATCAGTTCTCCTCGGGCATGGGCTGTCGCCCACGTTAGGAGCTTTCGATGTCTCATCTCATTAGAGAAGAGATTCTCCACCACGCATGCTTGGCTCTCTTCGATGCATATGAGCTTCAGGTCCACTGCTGTTCACGAAACCCTTTCGTTACTCATAGCAGAGTTCCTGACTTTTGCATGTTAGA
>CM067494.1:20314147-20367615 GCA_034552555.1 Semaprochilodus insignis
AAATAAATAAATAAATAAATAAATAAATAAATAAATAAATAGGTAGGTATTAATGGTTATTGTTCAGTTATCAGCATCAATAAAGGAATTATTTATTCCATTCATATCTTGCACTGACACGAGGAAGAAGGCCATGAGACAAGCTTACTGTGTATTACTCATAGGCCACTTTACATTAGGACCTGTAAAAACCCATTGGCTTCAGAGCTACACAGGTGTAACTTCATGTTTACAACCAACGTCGGAAAAGTCTGTTACTCCCAGCATGACATCATACACACTCTTTAATCAAGTATAGATTCAACTGTTGGGATGGACGTGCTTTTGTTGGCTGCTGGTGAGGGAATGAGGAGACCAGGGTCAAGTCCATGACTCTATTTAAAGGAAAGCCATTCCATGAGCTGTTGAGGAAGGAATGGGGGACACGACATGTGACATGGGGCCCATAGGGGTTGTACTGGCATGCATGGGGGCCCCTGTGTTGCTGGATGTCGAGCATGGGACTGATGCCTTCAACATGTGGTGCTAGTACAAGGGAAGACTAGTTGAGGGAGGGGAGAAAGCTCTGAGAACTTGGGCTGGAGTTCTGGGCAGCTCATGTCTGTAGCTGTAAGGTCAGAACCCCCTCCCTTTATGACTGTGGTAGGACTGAAATAGGGATGAGGAACGGGGAGGAGGCGAGTAGTTGTGGTGGAGAAGCTGAAGATGTAAATTTGTTTTGTAAACTTTGTTAATCCCCTTTCACCCTGTTCTTCAATGGACAGGACCCCCATAGGACCACCACAGAGCAGGTATTATGTGGGTGGTGGATCATTCTCAGCTTTGCAGTGACACTGACATGGTAGTGGTGTGTTAGTGTATGCATTGTGCTGATGGACCAGACACAGCAGTGCTGCTGGAGTTTTCAAACACTATGTCCACTCACTGTCCACTCCATAACACATTCCTGCCTTGCTGGTCCACCTTGTAGATGTAAAGTCAGAGATGATAGCTCATCTGTTGCTGGACAGTTTGTGTTGGTCATCCTCTAGTCCTTCATCAGTGGTCACAGGACGCTGCCCACAGGACACTGTGAGTTGGATAGTTTTGGTTGGTGGACTATTCTCAGTCCAGCAGTGAGACTGAGGTGTCCAGCAGCACTGCTGTGTCTGATCCACTTGTACCAGCACAACACAAACTAGCACACCACCACGTCAGTGTCACTGCAGTGCTGAGCTTGATCCACCACCTATATATTACCTGTTCTGTGGGGGTCCTGACCTTTGAAGAACATTCTGAAAGGCTGTTTTTTGTTCTGTTGATTTGTTTAGCCTTCTCTCCTGCTGATTTTTTAGCTTTCATCCACGGCATCCATCAAATAGCCATTCAATAACTCTATACTTGAATCTTATAATTTTGTCAGAATGCATGCGCCTGATAATTATTTGAATAGCATTGCAAAATGAACGTTAAAAGGGGTAAAGTGGATGCTAACGTAACAGATTCTAGTTTTATCTATATTCTGCCTATATGGAGTTCTAGCTATGAAACACTCTATGTCTATCTCTCACTAAAGCTGAAGATCCCAGCCAAGTTCTGAAAGCTATATTGATGCATCAACGCTGTGAAAGATTGTATCTGTATTGATCCATGAAGGGCATAAGGGACAATAACTATATGCTCAAAGACTCCTTTTAGGTTTTGATTACAGTAATGTCCCAAGGCATGGACAAGTAATATATTGTGCTTTGTATCCCATGTCCTCAGGGACAGTGATGTCCACCCGAATGTTTATTCTGGCTTATTTCCTGATGAGCTCTCACTAAAACCTGGGCTTAAGTGCAGTGAAACTAATTCACCAGACACTTGACTTGGCATGACTCAAAGTGATCTCTGGCCGGAACAGACTCAGTGTGTACTGCTGCCTGCACTGCTCGCCATCCAAAACAGACACATCACATTACTAAAGCCATCCAGGGCACTACCTACACCAGACTAGAGCTATTAGCTATTATCAAATGCAATACGTCGCTTTCTTTTTTTCCCCCTCATGAGATCCATTGGCAAGAGTTAGCAAATTCCATTAAGAAGCCTTTTTAAAAAGGCTTTTCTTTTATTATCCGCAAATAAACAAATCAGTTCTCCTCGGGCATGGGCTGTCGCCCACGTTAGGAGCTTTCGATGTCTCATCTCATTAGAGAAGAGATTCTCCACCACGCATGCTTGGCTCTCTTCGATGCATATGAGCTTCAGGTCCACTGCTGTTCACGAAACCCTTTCGTTACTCATAGCAGAGTTCCTGACTTTTGCATGTTAGATCAAAGCCAAGCAGGACAAGGTTATGCAGAGCTGGCAAGCGGTTTGAGCTGCCAAAGCCAGCCGTCCACACATGCAAAGAGAAATGCATCTATGCACTGGTACTGCCTCTGTGCATTTCTACCTATATTTTGACAAAAAGAGACATAGAACATGAAGCTAGTGGAGATGAGAAAGCGACTCAACCACTTGTTACAATCCCAGGTTGTACTTGCTTCGAGAAGTAATATGGGGAGACCTATTGTAGGGACCTATTTTGCTGTTCCGTTTTTGACTGTCCTTTAGTGTGCTGTGTGACTTTTTGTGCATGTAAACGGTCTGCATTTATAAGGTACACACCAGAAGGAGAAACTCTTCCCCACAGAACCCACGTTATTCAGCTGCCTGAAACACCTTATAGGAATTCCTGCCCTGTTCTCTGTTACAAGATGACCTCATCTCTCAAAACAATCCTTATTTCCCGCCTACAGGCAAGATTGGAACGCCCTCACACAGCGCACAGAGAGCTGAAAAAATTCAAACTTACCACTCTGAAACATCCTGCTCCAGTCTAGCTCACGTAGGTGGATCAGGGCTACCAACTTGTTCTACCTGACCTTTAGGATCGTCATCTGGCTCAAACTGTTATGGCAGAACCAACACCATTGTAAGAATAGCCGCAGCAGTGTGGGTGCGGAACTCTGGCAAGTTGACCAATTACAGCACACTGGGCTCATCTGGAGGGGGGCCTAAGAAACACAGGAGCGTTCCCGACATAGGGTGAATACAGATGTGCAGTATAAGAATAATATTGTATTTTGGGAAAACTGAAACTTGTAAATCTATTTTAGTGGACTCTAAATATACAATTATGAATATAATAAAATAGGACTCCTTTAACAGTGAGGCATGCCAGTTACTTTGACAGAGCACTGGCCTCCTTGTGAAATTCTGAAGAAGGGGAACTGTGGCTTTGTCTGGGGTCAGTGGGTAGGTGAGACTCTGGTCAGTGGGACAGCAGAATGTCCTTTGCCCCAAGCAGTACCCTTTCGTGCCAGATAAGAATCAGAAATGCAGCTGTTCCTGTTAATACCACTGAGCACTTTGCAAAACTGTGACTCAAAATTGAACACAGTTCAATGGAAACATCTTGTTAATTATTCTTTTATGTTAAATATTCGTTTTTGTTGTCAGGTCCAGAGATTCAACTTTAACTAAAAAAAACGTTATCTAAATCTTTGCAGTCTTCAGAACACGCTAACCAAACCGTTTAATAACCTGTCAACTGCTAAAACATGTGAGCTGGCCAAAAGGCCAATCAAAGCAGATGTTTGGAGCTGGCAAGGAAGAGGACACCAGAATAACCTTCCCATGAGAACATGGAATGCACACTAATAAGCCATACACAGTAGCTCTGATAATCACATAACTCATTCCTATTACTCAAATGGGTTGCATCATACAAGTTAACTAGTCTACAAGACTGAAGAGTTAGTCAGGCTAGCCCAGGAAATGTATCAACACATTTAGGACCAAATATCATTGACTAAGGCTCTGCCTCCGTTCTTTGTATATTGTCCCTTAATACTACATAATGGGGAACATCAGCACCATTTATACCAAACAGGAGCAGCTCCTCTAATGGGGCTCGTCTCGTGACTGCTCACTCCAGACATTCTCCGCTATACCTTTTGGCCATTCACAAATTGAATCACTTGGCTTGGTAGATGACCTATTTAGTATGGCTGAGAAGAAATACACTTCTACCTCCTGGAGATATTTTCTTCTCCATTGATTTTTGAGTCCAGTGGAGCACCTCTCTGGCAGAAGGAGCAACACAAGATTTCAAAGGATAACTATATGGATATGAACTAGAAAAGCACTGAGAAATGCTATCTCAGGGAGCACCCTTGAAACAGTCGTACAAAGAGCAACTTTAAGGTGAAGTTCTTGTTAAGGGAAATATGACTACGGGGAAATCGCTTAGCCTCGCTGACGCAATCCAAACGAGGCTTGCCACTTATTTTTAACACCAGACAACAACTTAAAAGTCTTCTCTTTATCCATCACTGAAGTGGATGTGGTTTCACATGAAAGCCATGCAGAAAATCAGCTAGCTCCAAGTAAATATCCAACTGTGGTGGCTGATTGCCTTTCAAGGCTGCGATTCCCACAACTGCACACAATAAGCCGCTGCGGCAAATAGGCGGACTGGTGGGTGATAATGCCAGCTGGGAACAATCGCACGCGCAAACAAATAGATCCAACAGACAGGGGGTCGTTTAAGTGATTTAAAGCCACACTGGCGTAATCGAGAGGCGAGGCGAGGCAGCAGCACGATGTGTCTGTCCAAGCATTCCAGTCCTTGACCCACTCACCACTTGATCCAGTTGGAGGTCTAAAATAGACGCTGCCGAGCAATGTGCTTGAACCCCTCCCCAAATAAAGGATTTGAGGGACTTCAAATGCTTCGACTTGCCCATGAAATCCGCCTTGTCACCTCCTCTGGCCTGAGTGACAAATAGCCATGCGTTCATTGCCGCTTCAGGGAAATGAGGTTATCATGCCCATGTTTCGCTTAGGCAAGAGGGTGGGTGAGGGAAAAAACCAAAGGGGCTGATGTGTGGAGGCCTGTCGGAGCATCACAATGAGCATAATCAACGATTAAACACGGGCCAAGCCGTGTTTGCAAAAATAACGCCAGTACATGACCAGACCTCCCAATGGCAGACAGCTAAGCAGACACTATCCTTCTACCTAGGGTGTTGTAATTACAGTATCTAGCCCATGCATAATACATAATACCTATTAGCAATAGCCAGCAGTATTGACTTATGCACTTAGATTCCCTTACAGCATACAGAGATTAATTGGTGCCTGATTGGTGGGATATCCGATAGATAGATTGATTGGCACACGTTTCAGTAGCCCAGAACAAATCACTGATAGAGTCAATGGAGTCCTTGTTGGCTCCGGGTGGCTTCTTTAGGCTGAGCTATGTCTAAGATCTAAGCATAACACAAAGATTAGGTGAAAAGTACAGGACATTATCTCAGCCACTTCAATGAAGGTGAAGAAAAAAATGTGATCTGGCGTAAGGGTGAGCTGATGTTCTCTGCTGAGCTTTATGAATAATGCATTAGACAATGCTTATCTTCAGACAGATGGCTCTTTTCCTACAGTCATGCCAAGAAGGGACTCTACACAACTTAATATTTGGGAACTGTATCTGGAGAGCATGGGAGATCCATTATAAGCTGATTTAAGAGAATGAAACGGATTACTTCCCTCGCATTTCCATAAGACTGAAGATAAGTCCTTCCTTTTGGAGTAAAGGACTGTGTCCTCTCGACAGCACCGTTCCAAGCATCTAAGCCCAATGTGTGAATAAATCAAAGGGGATTGCCTGAGCCTTGATGCTTATCACTGAGTAATAAGGCAGAGAATCAGACGATCTAAAGTGGATAGCGCTGTAAGGAGCAGCTCTTAGGAACTGCAATGAGCATACAGAAGACCCATTTATCTTCTGATGTGATTGAGCGAGGTGAGAGTAGGTCTATTGTTTCCCGCTCCATTTAACAGTGTCCCTGTCTCATCGAACCACCACTGTAGAAAAAATAAAGCGGAAGAGAGAAAAAAAAAAACCAACAACAAATGGAAAGACGACTCCTAACACTTTTCTCTGAATGGCTAAGGACAGGGGACAGCCTTGCACTGTTTTCAGTCTTACAAAAGGGTTGTTTGGAGCAATGGCATAGGTGAAGAACTTTTCATTCCAAAGATCCCTTTAAAGAACCTGTACACCTTTTAAGCTCTCAAAGCTGCCATAATATGGAATACTGTTTATGTTGGTGTAGATGAATAAGGAGAAGTTGAGTAAATGGAACTGACATACAATGAACCCCAAACACTGAGTATCCTCTTTCTAATACAAATCTTGCATTTACAAAAAAGGACAACATAACAGGCTGATTACAAAAATCCTACACTGTTATGTAACAGTCTTGACTTGCTAATATTTAAGCCCCCAAAATTCACATATGACAACGCAGCAAAAGGAATAAGCATGGTGCACTTTGTGGAGAAACCTACCATTCCAGGCTGTAAAGGAGATTCTGTCACTTTTCCTACTCTTTCTCAAGAAGCAAAAACATCAACAGGCGTAGTTAATGTTCATCTTGTTCAGTGCCCACATCTTTAACAAGATCCTGGACAACTTTAATTTAAAGTTGTTAATTTGCTTAGCACTGGACAATATTGAGGAGGTTTTGTTCAGTGTTCTGCAATAAGGAGACAAGAGAGAGGAGCATTTCCTCCTTTATAAGTATTATATAGTATTGTATAATATTTGATATATTGCAATATAGTGTGATATATTGCAATACTGTAATCAAGGCAATATATAATGACTATTTAAATCAAACTTTAGAAAAACTGTCATAGTAAAAAAAAAGATAAGTTTGCTAATGTGCAATCTTATGCTACTTACTTACGTTGGAGTGGAAATGTCTAAAGGTGAAGAACACTAGTGGATGGGGGTTTAAATCCAACACAGAATGTTCATCTTTGTAAACTTCTGATTAAAGAACAATACTGTGTTTTTGAGAATCAATACATTTTCACAAAACATGATATCATGGTATTCAATTAATTTTCAATATATCAATTTTCATTATTTTCTTACTCCCCTATAAGCCAACAACTTTGCTTTTCTTTGTGTTGTTGTCGAGATTGAAAGCAAGTAGCTACCTTCTAGAAAGCCTCTAGAAGTAGCTAATGTTAGCATAGTTGACTAAATAGCAAGATGACCGAGCTTATTTACACAGAGGTTCTTTTATTTGTCTTGCCTGGGTCTATTTCAACACGTTGTATCTTTGTGATCAATGCGGTGCCTCCCTGCAAACCAGCCAATCAGAGAAGAGCTCATCTAATTATTCATGAGCTCACCAAAAAAGGAAAAGAATTCATGTAATTTTAGGTGTCACATGAGATGCTTGTAAATTGGCATGCAAAACTGTATTTGGGCATATTTCACCCCAACCAATGTCACGTCCCTTATATATTGATGCAAAACAAAATATCATTTCAAATGCTGAAAAAAGCTTTCTGTGGCACCTTTAACATGTTTCGGCACTACAGCTGTAAGAGACACCAGTTAAATAAATTATCCCCACAACCCCTGCTACACCATCTCTGCTGGCATGGCTCGTCAAAGCCTTAAGCTAATGGCACCACTATGACTTTTTAAAGAGCGCTGAGACCCAGAAGGATTCAAAGCCCGTCCCTCCTCTTTGCCTTGCGGCGCTTAAATATTAGTTAAGAGTGTGCGGTAGGTCTTGAGGGATCTCTCCAGCACCACAGGAATGTTCTTCTCGAGCCATGGCCACGCTGACAACGCTGCTAACGGACAGGTCAGCAGCAGCGTATCTAGGGGATCAATCTGCATAAATCTGCTTTCTGAAGTTCCATAATCCAGCACTGAATATTGATATTGACACATAATCTACAGTGATGCAAGAAGCCAGTGCACCGCCGCTGACAAAGCAATTTTTTCTCTCTTCGTAATAGAATCAGTTTTACTCAATAGCTTTGGCCCCACTTCACATTTATTATGACAGGATTGGTTTATGAATGAAGTAGGAGACCCTGATTGCCTGCCTGTGTGTGCGTGCGTGTGTGTTTCGAGCATCATTTAGAATATTGTGTATCAAAACCTTTAAAGGGCACTAAGGAAAAGCATATTTAATAAATAAAAAAATAAAAATTAAGCTATGAAATATTTCAATATTTGATTATACACTCATCGTCAAAACAATAGTTGCACCCAGAAGGAAATGTCAGATTGCAGTGCTATTAGGAAGGAAGATGAAGGTTACCAGGAACAATAAATGATGATAAAACTTATATGGGATTGATATGGGAAACATTTACTGAGCTACACATGCAGAAGTAGTGTCTCTCAGTATGGTGTCAGGCTGCCATGTTTGCTCGTAGACATCTCGTAGAGGTTCCTAATGGTGTCCTGTGATACTACATCCCATGCATCTTGAAAATTCTAACGCAGTTCCTTATGATTTTGTGGTAGGGGTGGAGGTGGAGTGACACCAGGCCTTCTGGACGCATGACGTGCAACAACAAACCGTTCATATTGGCACTGACCACGGTGCCTCCACGCACAGATTCGTTAGTCGTCTCCACCAAGACAAAAGCAGGACTTGTTTCTGAAGATGACCTGCTGCCATGACAGTCTGGCACAACACCATTGCAGTCATCATAACAGTCTGTGTGCATGTAGTCCTGTGTCGTGCAGCCATCTGCCAGTGGTGCCGGCACTAATAGGCTGACTCGTGGAGGGCATCACTGCTTCCTGAATGTCCGCAATCGTGGCTGTTGAATCAGTGAAGGACAGTGATAAGGTCTGTCACATGCACAGCCGAGCATGAAACTTGAATCATTCGCATATAGCGTAACAAGCCACATGTCTCAGCATGGAGTTGTAGAGGTTCCTAATGGTGTCTTGCGATCCATACCATGTAGCTTGAATACTTTCATGCAGTTCCTGCAGATTTTGCCATAGGAGTGGAGTTGGAGTGACACCAGGCCCCCTGGACATGTGACGCGAGACAACAAACTGATATATATATACATATATAAAATAAACAAAAATAGGCTTTCTTTAGAATCTAATATACATAATCCAACAAGTAAATGTCATTTAGTCAAGCTGAGTAGGTATTTCTGACACAGAACACAGCGATAATGGGCAGTTAGGTTACATAGGGCTATTATCTGTATCGGCTTAAGGGTACTTAAGGATTGAGTGTCAGAAGGGCAAAAGTGGTATCAGTGCATCTTTAGTTACAACAAAATGCACTGCTTTTTCAGTGGAAAAAAATCTCTCTTTAGGCTAAAACTTCAGCAAATTAGACAAATGTGATGTGACAAAAAATGTGCTTAATCGTTTGACAGCCCTGTTAATAATACATTGCCGTTCTGTCCGACACTGGGGTGCATTTTGTCTCTTCATAATAGCAACAAGCCACCAGAGGCTGCGCATTTCACATTGTGCTATGTGAAGTGCACAGCCTCTCTTATTGCTTTACAGTAAAACTAGATCACATGACATACTTTGATCAGCAAACATCCACTTACACAAGCCAAAGGCTAACAGACCAATAAGCTACATGTTTCCAAAACAAAAAGAGAAAACAGAAAAGCAACAACCAAACAACAAAAGAATCTACTTTACTGACTTTGAAGCCACACAGAATGATTCAAGACAGGCAGAGGAAACATTTAACACAACCCCTAATTTCTCCTCCGTGTTCAACTCCATCAGCATGGCTAATGTTCTCTCCCCCTCAAAGTGAGAGGGGGACACACTGGCATCTCCAATACGTGCCAATCGCATGCAGAACCTTGCGTGACAGATGGTTTGGTGAACCTACAGAGGGTAAAATACAGCAGCCCACTGGGTGAAAGCATTTAGAATGAGATTTCATTAGCGTTCAAAACACCCCCATTTTTTTACTCATGAATGCACAAAGAGGGGCCTAAAGCCAGGGCCGAGCATAAACCAGCACGGGTCCTCACAAGTCACCAGTTATGGGCGTGGCAACGTGACACACAGAAAGGGACGGAGACAGGCAGACACAAAGAGATGAACCAGACGGTCTCACATGCCCCGCAGACACACTAGATGTGGATTATATGACGGTATGTTATCATTGCCATGATAAATTGTCACAGTACACTTTTCTGAGTTGCCATTATCAGCACGTCTAAAGCACTGAACATTTTCATGCATTATAAAAATGATGTAGACCCATTTTAATGAACCTTATAGTATAGTAATGGCATATTAACAAGCAGCAGTTTGGAAGTCAGTTCATTATGCCAAAGTATATTTTATTAATTAAATTTTAACACTGTTTGATTTCCTTCTGAAATATTCCAAATAGTACAGTGAATTTCAGGACATTCTGTGGTGCTGCAACACTGTGTACCTTGTAAATTTATATGGACGTTGTAGATTTTCTGGAAACCTCTGAAAAAATGTACACACTCATCATCAAAAGAATAGTTGCACTCAGAAGGAAGTTTTAGATTGCAGTGCTATTGGGAAGGAAGATTAAATATTAAATATTAACAAATGATGACGAATTTAGACTGATATGGGCAATATTTTTTGAGCTACACATACAAAAGTAGTGTCTCTCAGTATGGCGTCAGGCCGCCATGTTTGCTAATACAACGTGCCAGACATCTTGGCATGGAGTTGTAGAGGTTCCTAATGGTGTCCTGTGATGATCCATCCCATGCAGCTTGAAGGTGGAAGGTGGAGTGACACCAGCCCATCTGGACGTGTGACGTGTGACAACAAACTATTCATCTGATCACGGAGCTTTCACACACGGATTCTTTGGTCGTCTTCACTGAGGATGACCAGCTGCCATTCTGAGTCACTCCACGACAGTCTTGCAGTTGGGTCACTCCGCATATGTTGGACAATTCGTTGGTTCTCTTTCTCTGTGGTTTGTATAGGTCTCTCAGATCCTTCACGACCATTATGGCACACAATACGCCGCTTTCCGGACCACTACGATGCACCTTTCCGGACCCCTACGATGCACGATGCATCCCATATTCTTCCAACTCCTCAAATTGCTTTCAAACTCTTCTCCAAAGCATGCTTCGCTCTCAAAGGATGCTACCAACACAACAGAATGAGCCAAAATGGAAAGCATGTGCAACAGGACGACCCTATATAGCCAGTCGGGTACAGCGGCCCATCCTTGCTTACATAAGGCCCATCCTTGCTTGAATCACATGCGAAGCTGAGCATGAAACTTGAATCATTTGTATGTCTCACAATGTCAAACCCACCCACCAAGTTTCATTCCTGTCGGTTGATTCCTTCTGGGTGCAACATTTTTTGGAGAGGGTATATGAAATATTAGCTATATATAGCATCAAAAAGGGGCTTTAAACTTAGAAATGTTTATGCAAGAAAATCACAGATACAGAATTAAAACCGCATACTCAAGTGACCAATTAAAAAAAACAACAAAACAAAAGAAAGCATATCCAGGTTTCTCGTTTATTGACGGACATGTGTGTCAATAAAGATGTGTGTTAAGCGTAGTCAGTGTGAACTGAAACACTGATTATACTGGAAGCATATCTGTTCCATCAGACATACAACAAAAAAACAAAAATACATTTTTTTTTTCAGGATTAGTTCGAGAATGAGTATTCAAGTACTTGTTTGGAAATATTTATTTGAAGCCTGCAAAACGCTGATATATGCCATGATATGTCATCTTTCATGCTCAGTCATGAAAAGAACGGTGTAGTTTATTTAGACTGTGATCTGAGAATTTCAACTCATAACGAACCTAAAAACAGCGGTCCGTTTAACATGCTCAGAATTTGTATCTCTCTCACTCAATCACTTCCTCTCTCTGGTCCAGTTCATTTACAGCAGCTCATTACTTATTCTCAACTGCTTATTTAATGCTAAGAGCCAGCACACGGTCTGCTTTTTGCTTGGAAAATTAAGCTTCAGTGAACAAAAGCAACTCCTTCTGTTCATGGAAGCAATTTCATAATGTGCTTCACTCAGCAAAGCCCAGTTTCACCTTAAAATGAATTGGCTCAGGTCCCTAAATGCTTATCCCCTGAGTCGCCATTCAAGGTCTGTGTTTGTTAAATGAATAAAGCCTTGACAGCTTTTACAGCTCAAACAGGCTTTAATGAAATCAGTTATACATTCGAACAGCAGAATGATAAGCCATTTATTAAACTGACTGTACACATATGGTGGGTCACGCAGAAAACGCAAACCAGTCTATTGTGTACAAATCACAGCTCACAATAAATTAAGAGCTGTCTGAAAAAAAAATCATCCGTAGTCTATGAAGCAATACGGAAATCACATACACATAGTACTACATGGTCAAAAGTATTGGGATACCTACACATTAAAGTCACAGGAGCTTTAAGAGCCCCATTTATTGTGCCAGTCAAGTTCTTCCACACTAAACTCACCTAGCCATACCTTTATGGTCCTTACTTTGTACACTCGGCCACAGTCATGCTGGAACAGGAGGAACGGGGCAGGAAGTCGAAAGTATACAATTGTTCAAAATGACTTGGTATGCTGAAGCATTAAGATTTTCCTTCACTGGAACTAACGGGTTCTAGGCCAGCTTCTGAAAAACAACCCCATAGCATTATCCCACCTCCACCAAACTCACAACAGTTACTCCACCAAACTCACAACAGTTACTCCATTCCATGCTTGCCACTTCGCTTGGTGATTTGAGGTTTGCATGCAGCTGCTCAGCCAGGGAAACCTAGACTGTGAAGCTCCTAACACACAGTTTTTGTGCTAATGTTTATGCCAGAGGAGGTTTGAAACTGCAATCAATGAGTCACCAAAGCATTTGCAACCTTTACGGACTACGCATTTCATCATTTGGCAACCCCGCTCTGTAACTTTACATGGTCTTTATTAGGTCACAGTTCAACGTGGAATATGTAGAAGGGAAGAAACTTCACAAACCAACTTGTTGCAATGGTGGGATCCTATTGCTGTACCACTCTCAAATTCAGTGAGCGCTTTAAAATGATTCATTCTTTCACAAATGTTTCTCACAAATTAATTTTATGCATCTGTGGCTATGGGACTGAATGAGGCACCTGAATTCAATGACTAAGAGGTGTGTCCCAGTTATTTTGTACATGTAGTGTGTGTTTATGATTCTTTACTAATCACTATAAAGGAAATTCAGACTTTAAAAGGAGCAACATGACACAACCTGTGTGTGTGTGTATATATATATATATATAGAGAGAGAGAGAGAGAGAGAGAGAGAGAGAGAGAGAGAGAGAGATCATAGTTAAATGACTGGACTGCTTTCACTTCTTTAAGAATAAATTTTTGAAAGAAGCAAAAAAAATCTGATGATTTCACTTTAAAAAGTAAATTTTGATTCATCTGAAAATTGATTGATTGACCAGAAATGCTAAAACGAATGTTAAATTGTGCAGTCCTAATGATTTGATGGAGTAGAGGCTCATTTACATATTGCAGCCTCCTGTAATAGTTCTAACGCATATTACAATTTCGGGCCAAAAACTCCCAAAACAATATATTGTCGACTGGTGAGACACTAATTTGCATATTGTAGCCTCCTGTGATATCAGTATTGCAAAGAACAACCCTGTGGTAATAATTAACAAGCAATATATTGTGCAGCCCTTTTATCTTACCACATCTTTTCAACACCGTGTTGCGCTGTTTCCAGCTTTAGATGGCCATCTTTTCCATTAATCCTCAAAAACACTCACCAGACGCCACCACTCACTCTTTCTCCCTCACTGCAGTATGTTACTATCTGTCACGTCCAGCAGAGTGCAGTTCCTAATCCTCTGCCACAGTCACTGACCAGCACTGCAGTTGTGTCCATGGGAGAATGAGGACCAATTTCAAAGTATAATCTTCCGAGCAGCCTTTTCCCTCTCATGCCGGACAAATATTAGCATGACAAGCCACAAGCCAAGCACCCACAGCCCTTTGCCAACCAGACCAGGGGTTCCAGTTCCAGTTCCATCTGCTACTCCATCAGACACAACTTAACTTTTAAATGCCAAGGTGAAAGAAGCAGACATATCTGCCTCATAAGCCACTCTTCTTCTTTAATAACACTGATGTCTTAATGCTTCAATCACATTTTTGATGTGCAAAGTGCATGATCTCACAGCTGAAAAGGCATAAAAGTGAGCATGAAATCACATGAATAGGAACAAAAAGTTGCATCAAAAAGTAAGTGAACTATTTGGAATTTCCTGGATTTTGGGATTGATCACTAATAAAATGTAGTCTGATTTTTACCAGTCACAATCATAGACAAATACAATCTAACTAAGCTAATACCAAACAAACAGTTATACTTTCCATGCCTTTTACTGAGTAACATTCACAGTGCAGGCTAAAAAAGTAAGTGGACCTCTGTGTTAATGACTTCTCCAAGAGCTAATTGGGACAAGGTATTTCAATTAGGGAAATGATAAACGGAAGCATGTGTTTTACATGTGCTTTACCCATTAAATAAAGGAAGTCCACAAAGCCTGTATGCTGACAAATGTGTTCTTCTCAAGACAGGTTAGTGTAAACTGTGCTTCAATACAAACAACTTTCAGAAGACCCCAGAAGATGTGTTACAGAGACACATGAAGCTGGAACAGGCTACAAAAGCATTGCTGAAGACCTGGATGTACATAAATCCATGGTTAGATAAATTATCTACAAGTTGAAAAAAATCAGTACTGTTGCTACTCTCTCTAGAAGTGGACATCCTGTTATGATTGCCCCAAGTGAACAATGGACAATCCTGAAAAAGGTGAGAAAGAACCCGAGATTAATAGCAAAATAACTACAGAAGTCTCCGGAAATTGAAAAAGCCTTTATTTGTGTGTCCACTACTAGAAAAACACGAAACAAGAAAGCTGCTCCTGGAAGGACACCACAAAAAAGCTGCTGCTATCTAATAAAAAAAATTATATATATATTGTGGCCCATCTCAAGTTCACCTGAGACCACCTGGATGTCCCACAGTGCTTCTGAGAAAATGTTCTATGGACAGATGGGCCAAAAAGGAAACCAATTAGCTCAAATGCACCGTGCTATGGTTGGAGGAAAAAGGGCACTGCACACCAAAACCCCATCCCAAGTGAGAACCATGGTGGAGGGAGCATCATGGTTTGGGACTGCTTTGCTGCCTCAAGGCCTGGATGACTTGATTAGTTGAGGGAACAATACATTCAGTGGTGTATCAAAACATTTTACAGGAGAATGTAAGAGCAGCAGCCCATGACCTCAAGCTGAGGAGATGATGGGTGATGCAACAAAACAATGACCCAAAGTACACAAGGAAACATATAAAGAACAGTTGAAAAAAAGAAGATTCGTGATTTGGAATGACCCAATCAGAATCCTTACCTTAACCCTATCAAGATGCTGTGGTCTTACCAGAAGAAGGCTGTACAAAGAAGGCATCCCAGAAATATTGATGAATTGAAACACATTTGCAGGGAGGAATAGTCCAAACTTCCTCCTTAATGGCACGCAAATCTTATTTGCAGCTACAGGAAACATTTGGTGGAGGTGATGCTGTTAAAGGGAATCTACAGGTTATTAAATTCAAGGGTTCATTTACTCTTTTTAGCCAACAGTGTGAATGTTTACTGAATGTACTCCATAAAAGACATGAAAGGTCCAACTGATTGTGTGAACTTAGTCTAGTTAGATTGTGTTTATCTGTAATAGTGACTTAGACAACAATAGATATTAAGACAAAGTCTTAAGTCTCTGAATGTAGTGCCGACAAGACCTTCAGTAAGATAAACAGCCTTACAGGAGATGAGCCTGGGGAGTTCCCAACCAGTTCCCTCTCTAAGGGTGCTTGGTTCTGTTTCTGTCTATTAGCAGGACACTTTAGATAGCAAGGAGACTCCTTCGCTATGCATAACATAACTACAGAACCTGCGAGATTAAAAATGGCCTGCAGGGCCTTCCCTAATGGCCCGCTTAATGGACTTTTCATTTATTGATGAGACTCCAGCCTGGCAAAAGTACTGAGGATGGTTAAACCCACTAAAAGCAAGAGGAACCTGACACTCGAATGATTGTAGGCAGATTGCTTGGTGTGAAGAAGGTCTTCCGTAGCTCATTCCAATGTTGTCAGCCATCTGAACAGGAGATAAAAGATTTGGGCTGGGGAAGGTGGTTGGAGATCTAAGCAGAATTATTAGCCTTATTCCCAGTGCTTGAGCCCAATCAGTGGCTGCGCCGTGAGCTTGAGTGCACAAATGACTTCAGACAGAAGCCGGTCACAAGCTCCAGGGCTCTGCAGCTTTATGTAATTACATGCACAAAATGTGAGCAACTGTGCCACGGAACAATGGAGGAACAGATCGCAATGGTCAGCGGTACTTCTCCAGGGAGTTGCATTAAGAGTTTGATTCAACTCAAAGCTCCCTCATATCCTCAACGGTTTAAGGGTGGGGTAACTTGCCGGTTAAATACAATAGCAGTGTTTATGCCAGCGTTTATTCTTTAAGGCGTCATTGCAACCGTGTCATTCAGCAGTGCGTCAATCGGAGGGTCAGACCCTCACTACAGAAGCATATTTGTCAATAAAACCGAGAGAGGTTCTGAGAAGGCAGCCTCAAGCATAGATACGTGACAAAAGAAGTGTGGTCGTTTTTTATGCTTGTTCTTTTCAACAACCTTGCTACCTACTACAATATTACCTCACGGAAAACTCACTGAATTTCTGATAAGGTTAAGCAAATTACAGTTTCAAGGACATGGTACATGACTTTGCTGTATTTCAACAAACAAGCTGATTTCACTTAGCAGCATGTGGCCACATAACACCAAATAACACAAACTGGACTGATTTTTGGACAATGGGCATTTCCTTCCATTCTTTCCTTAAAATACATTCACCATCAAATAAATAGTTGCACAGATAGTTGCACCCAGAAGGAATCAGCCAAAAGGAATGAAACTTGGTGGGCTGATTTGACATTGTGAGACATGCAAAGTTTCACACTCGTTGCACATGTGATGTAAGCAAAGACGCGCCTTATCGTTGTACCTGCCTGACCCAACAGCAGTGATGTCCTCCAGGAGTCATCCTGTTAGGGCCAGCACCAATGGCAGACGGCTTCACGACGCAGGACTACATGCATGCAGACCGTTATGACAACTGCCCTTAACACCACATCACCAAAAGCGAAGAGTCTCGCTTTTGTCTCGGTGGAGACAACCAACAAATCTGTGTGTGGAGACACCGTGGCCAACTCCAAGATAAACGGTTTGTTGTGACGGGTCACAAGTCCAGAAGGCCTGGTGTCACTCCACCTCCACCCCTACCACAAAATCTGCAGGAACTGTGTGAGAATATTCAAGCTGCATGGGATGGATGGGGTATTGCAGGGCACCATTAGGAGCACCATTAGGAGAACCTCTACAACTCCAAGCGGAGATGTATGCATGTGTTAGCGAACAAGGCAGCCCAACGCCATACTGAGACACTAATTCGGTATGTGTAGCTCAATTAATATTGCCCATATCAGTCTGAATTTATCCTCATTTATTATTCCTGGTAACCTTTATCTTCTTTCCCAATAGCACTGCAATCTGGCACTTCCTTCTGGGTGCAACTATTCTTTTGACGATGAGTATACAAAAAAATACAACTGCCTGTTGTTGATGAAGCTAATTATCATGATTAAGCCCAATTGAATTCATTGAATTCATTTCCCTAATTCCTTTTAAGCATCGATTAACTGAGTGCAGATTTTAATAAGTGGTCAGGACATATAATTACAGCCGTGGGTGGTCTCTCATCAACACGAGTCAATTGAAAATGGAAGTACATAGCAGACTGCACAAGTTCTTATCTTCTTTCTTTATACTTCTTACCAGAGGCAGACTAAGCTCAAAGAATGTCTCAAAATCAGTTCATCCTGCCATTTTTAGGGCCTCAAAAATAAACTGTCTGCTAGCCCAAAGAGTCCTTATTCAGGTCGGTCTAATTTTTCAAATACTCTGCAGAAACAGAGCGTCCTCCAATGGGGGTGATGAGAAAATAGCAGGTATTGATCGGGCTCATCTATCACCGAGAGCTGAGCTGTGTGGTGCTGAGTTGCTGTTTATGTGAATGGGGTGTGCAAATACTCAAGTCTGCTTTCAGCAGGGTAGTAGCAAATGGCATGTGATGGGTATATAAAGTGGGGAGTGTATTTTGGAGAGGATATGTAGCCTGAGCTACCACAGTGTGTTGGAAATGGCACTGGACATTACAGATGCCAGAGTCTAAATCTGGCCATAAATGAACCACTAACCCTTCTCAATCAATACTTGACCATACATTCAAATTGGATGAGCATAATCATAATCAGAAAATATATATGATATTGCTGATGACATGATACATACATAATGTGAAGACTAATAAAAGTTGGGCCACCATCTTTGCTAACGCATAATGCCAGATGGAGTTGTAGAGGTTCCTAATGGTGTCCTTTGATAACCCATCCCATGCATCTTAAATATTCTCATGCAGATTTTGCAGTGTCAGACCTATTTTTTGATGATGATGAGTGTGTGTGTGTGTGTGTGTGTGTGTGTGTGTGTGTATATATATATATATATATATATATATATATATATATATATATATGTATATATACTGTATATATGTATATGTAAATATATAAAGTAATCTTATGCTGGCTACTGATTGTAAATCAAATAAATAAAAAAATAAATAAATGAAAAAATAAAAAAAACAAATAAATGAAAAAAAAAAACTCAATCCAAGGAGATTTCGTGTCCTTGGATATCAAGGACATCTGTGGGGTGAAGTCACGTATGCACACACACATACACACAAATGGATAGCAGTGCACAGCTCTCACAGACTGTGTGAGACCAGACGGAAAAGTGCTCTCGCATTTCAAACCCACGCAGTGGCACAGTCCGCCAGGCAAAGTAGAAAGAGGAGGTGCAGCGAGAGCAGCACTGTGGAAATAATCACATTTCAATCAGAATTGCAATTTTGTTTCTCTTCAGATATTTAATAACAAAAGCTGTTTTTAATACATTCCATTTAGCACAATGATTTGCTGGAATGCTCACAACATTACAATCAGGCTTGGCATTATGTTACTGCTCAATCCATGAGGGCACCGCTTTACAACTCTGACTTCAGTAAATTTGGTGAGTTCACTGACCGCAGTGTTAATATTCAAAATACTGCTGAACATTTAATTCAGTTTAGTTTACTTTGTATATAGTTATGAAATAGACACTGTCACAAAGCAGCATTACAGAACTCCAGGTCCAGAGACCGCAAGATGAGGGCAACAGTGACAGGAAAAACTCCTTAAGAGCATGAGAATGAAACACTGAGAGGATCCAAGACCCTGGAAAACATCCTCCTCTGGCCCTGAACTGGATGTTGAAGTAACAGTTCAAGTAAGACATAAGAAAGGTAACAATCAGAAAAACAATCTGTGAGATTAACCAGCGACTAATGGTACAGATCTAGCTGACTAGTGAAACATACAGAATGTCTGATAGAAAATCTTGATAGGTAAGAAATATGAGTGGGAAGCAGAAATACAATATTCAAAAACAACTGAAATATCTTCAGAAATCTTTGTTCTGAAGCTGGGAGTCACAGCCTCCTTGGGGGTCATTATGCGATTCCAGAGGGGTCACAAAAGTGGTGCTATATAGATATATACCCTATGAAACACAACAAAAATCATTTTGGGTCTTTTTTTCAAAAAAGCCATATCAGTTACATGAACGCAAATGGGTGATAATTTTGGAAGCGCCAGCCAACAGAAAACAAAAGGGTGAAGAAAATACAGGGGGTCCAGTATGACCACAGCTGTACAGCAGTTATGAATTTCTACTGAGTGGGCTCGTTACTGAAGGAAGGCGCTGATTGAACTAAGGGATTGATTGTGATATTGATTGTAAATGAGTGCTAAACTTTAAGCACTTTTTCAGTGCAAGGCTAAAGATTTGTGGTTTGTGCCATTAACTGACTGGGCTCACTAACTGATTCCTTCTACTGTAAATTTTGTAATCTGTTTACTGGTTGGTGGGGCAGCCTGCCGGGGTCGGGGGGAGGGAAACGTTTGGATTTAAACAATATATATATTCACAAGGCCAAGACTGCTTTCCCTGTGTGCCACGCTATTTCTCATGCCATTTAATTAACAATGACCTATTCAGCTCAGTCTCATCATTATTTTTCATAATCCATGCTATATTTTAATTGGCATGTATTCACTGACACAAAGGGAATTCTGATTTCATAATTTCTGCATGATACAGATAGCATTCTGGAAATCAGAGTCCGAATGGTTTGACATGAAGTGAACTGTAGAGAAATGTACTGACTCAAAAATTTATATTTTCTTGAGGTACCTTTTTACTTTACGACACCCTGCATGCACCTCTCTTTTTAAAAATACGTTTTTGATGTAAATCTTACTGCAAATCTATTCCAGTAATGTGTTAGGAAATCTGGTTACATACACTCATCATACAAAAAAAGGAATGAAACCTATTGGGTGGTCTGCGCCTAGATGAGCAGTTTGTTGTCACACGTCTAGAACGCCTGGTGAGAGGCATAATTCTATACGATGCCAGATCAGCCTTGGTCGTCATTACATGCACCCTAACAGCCCAGTGAGGTCCTGCAACCATTGGCTCTACCTTTTTTCTGAACTGCACTATCCCAACAGGATTACGCATACTGCTGCCATCTCAAGAGCTCGCCTTTAACACACAGATACTACGCCATGTCCAGCTGCCATCACCAGACCTACTCCCTGATTGAAAATGTGTGGGATACCACTGGACCAAATTTTCATGATTTGTTGTTCCTGGTTCCTTTTATGTTCCTTACAAATTCCTTGGCAATTCAACACTTCTTCTGGGTGCAACTACTGGGTGCATTTGCAACAATTTCATGTATTAACTTCCTGTAAAGGAGGTTTTAGAGGCATTAAACCCTTCAGATGTCTGGTTCCTATCACCACCGTTGACCAATTTTAACAATACAAGTTTTTTTTTTTTTTCTAGAATGACACATATTACAATAAAATACTGAATGACTTGGTTTGAAAATGTTGGGAAGTTAGGATGCCTCTTATCTGTTAAAACACTGATCTAAGAAAGTGTTATTCTCCGATAACTATAGTCCTAAATTCGGTCCTAAAAAAGTCATGTTGCCCAAACAAATAAGATTTTTAGAGTTAGGATGTTTCTGTAATGTGATCCAAGTGCAAGATTAAATACTATTTATTGTAATAAAAGCACTGAATGAAAGAGTACTGCAGTGTTAAAAAAGTACTTAATTTTCAATACACTCTTCTACTCTTAATTTCCACATAGGAATAAAAGACTGGGATGTTTTGTCTAATACAACCACGTAAAAAAAGTGCCGTCTAAGATACATACACACAGGCACATCATAGGATGCCTGAGCTCTGTGAAAGAAAAAAAGATAACCTAGTTTACTTGACCTGAAAAAGCTGTACAAACATGAAATTTGAATACAGTTTCGATACTCCTTTAGCAACAGAAGCAAACCAGTTATAATATATGCACACCCAGCAGTGCCAAGAAGCGAATAAATCACTAGGCCTTATTTCACATCATCAACCAGACCATACATCATAACGAACACATCTCCACAGCTGGCAAAGCATATTTGTTCAATGATAAACTCAATTTCTCCTTTACTCAAATAGGTCCTGCCCCTTTCCCAAGTGCCCCATTAGTGGTCCAGCAGCCCTGACTGACAGCACTGCTGAGGTGCCAGCTTCTCCTGGTGGTCCACCCAGGGAGAGCCTATAGGAAGATGCTAACACTGCACTGTGGTAAAACCAGGGAGAGCTCAGCACACACATATCCATCATTTGTCGCCTGCTGCTGTCTTCTGAATGACTCGGCACAATGGGAGAGGCTTTGTGGTATTGCTGCCTG
The DNA here is from genome assembly GCA_034552555.1 of Semaprochilodus insignis. Taxonomy (NCBI): domain Eukaryota; kingdom Metazoa; phylum Chordata; class Actinopteri; order Characiformes; family Prochilodontidae; genus Semaprochilodus; species Semaprochilodus insignis. The sequence continues at coordinate 20,336,010 of CM067494.1, forward strand.
TCTGCTCCACCTTCTTCAGCAGCACGTTCGGCGTCGACACTGACTTGAGGTGACCTTATGAGACTCAGTTATCATTACAGTTAAAGTTGTCGTCATCAAAAACAAACAACTGGTGTAATTCAGTACTATCGCTCATTGGTAGTGCGGGAAGAAGCAGGGAATTCCATTGCTGTTTAAACTTCAGTTAATACCACATTTGTTTATTGTTTATTTGTTTATTGTTTATTGTTGTGTATACTTATTTTGCCTAATGAAAAAATATCCTTTACATCGGTGTTACTTAGACCGATACCTATAATCAACATCACAAAGCAATCTATGGCAAACATGTGACAATTCATAACAATATATCAGCATTGTGGGATGGCATGCAGCAGGAAAAATGGTCATGGCTAAATTGGTAATGCTAGTAATACGTGGGAACAACATGCTAATGGGAGCCCCTTAGCTATTTGGCCGAGCCAGGCTTCTTTCAGGAATCACTCATCTGCTGCTGTGTAGTCACTTGAGTTAATGTTAGTCTTGATTGTCACTGAGGGAACACAAGGAATAGCCTTTCGCAAGCATAACAACCTGCAAGCCAGGCTAGCATGTCCACTAGTCCCACCTGGCATGCACCTCAGTCAGCTGTATCACTCAGCAGCAGGGTTCTTACGGCCTTATGCCATGCCAAAAAGCGCTACCACTGACAGCATGAACGGCGGCAATATAGTCCCCAGCAGAGTCTGATGCTCTGAGATGTACACGTGAAGGGAATGGGGCGTATGTATGAGACAAAAAGCTTGAGAAATTCAGATGTAAAACAACATTCTACACCATTTCTGCCAAACCAGAGAAGCTGCTGGGTTCCTACATGTACACATCACAGGTTTATCTATATACTGCTCAGTTCTGCTTTTAACTGTTTTGCACAAAAAAGATATTTTACATTTACTTAAGTAGCCATAGATGGTTCTTATTACTAATTATATAAGAGAAAATACAAAATATATAGTAAATAAACAAAAATAGTTTTTCTGAACCATCTAATATGTAATACAACAAGTAAATGCAATTCAGTCAAGCTGAGGATGTTTTATTCGTGACACAGAGCACAGATGTTTAAAAATGCAATTCTAGAAATAACAGGACGTATTTACATAGGTTAGTGTTAGCGTCTGAAAAATGTTTGCTAGCTTAAACCTGGTGAAGCAGAATTTAAAATGAATGTGAATGTCATCATATGAATGTACATGTGAATCATACATATACATTCATCATCAAAAGGATAGCTGCACCCAGAAGGAAGTGCCAGATTGCAGTGCTATTGGGAAGGAAGATAAAGGTTACTAGGAACAATAAATGATGATAAATTTAGACTGATATGGACAATATTTATTGAGCTACACATACAGAAGTAGTGCCTCAGTATGGCGTCGGTCCGCCATGTTGGCTAACGCAACATGCCAGACATCTTGGCACGGAGTTGTAGAGGTTCCTAATGGTGTCCTGTGATAATCCATCCCATGCAGCTTGAAAATTCTCACACAGTTCCTGCAGATTTTGTGGTAGGGGTGGAGGTGGAGTGACACCATGCCCTCTGCACATCCATGACAACAAACCGTTCATCTTGCCACTGACCACGGTGCCTCCACACATGGTTGGTTGTCTTCACCAAGACAAAAGCAGGTCTTGTCACTGAAGGACTTGTTACATTCTGAGTCACTCCATGACAGGCTGGCACAACACCACTGCAGCCTTTGGTGTGGTTGACATAGTGTTAAGGCCAGTCATTGCAAAGTTCTGCATGCATGTAGTCCTGTGTCTTGCAGCCATCTGCCAATGGTGCTGGCATTAACAGCACCATGACTCACAGACGGCATCACTGCTCACTACATGTCTGTTATCATGGCTGTTGAGTAACTCTGTGCATGTTAAACAATTTGATGATTCTCTCTTCTCTACGGTTTGTGTAAGTCTCCCAGATTCTTTGTGTTACAATACATCAGTAAGACCATCCTACTTCTCAGAGCCCTACAATGTGACCCCTCTCCAACTCTTCCAACTGCTCGAATTGCTTTCAACCTCTTCTCTGAGGCATACTTCGCTGGCAAAGGATGCTACCAACACATCAGCAAGAGTCAGAATGGAAAGCACATAAAACAGGACGACCTGATACAGATGTCAAAGCTACCCACCAAGTTTCATTCCTGTTGGTTGATTCCTTCTGGGTGCAACTTTTAATATGATAATTATAACTCTAGTCACAGGGTTAATGGTTGTTGATTACACAAAGACAAAAATTTTATCAAATGTTTTTAGGACAATGGTTCATTTCACCTGGTTATTACTTTTTCTACTTTAGCTAGTACACGAATATGCTTTTAAAACATTCAACAGATAAACTTTGTTGTTCGGGCAGTATAGCCAGTAAGTCATATTCGTGCTCCAACAGGATGTTTCACTGATTTCTTTCAAAGCGACAGAATCGTGTTGAACAGGGCCTCAGCACAGTGGTGAGATTTCGCTTTGAGCTGTCCTAAATGTGAGCAGAAAAAGAGCGAGCAAGTTTTTGATTTCCCCTTGGACACAGCAGCGTATGGCATATCTTGTGCAGGAAAATATTACTCTTCCCTGGTCCAGTGCTCTTCCCTGACACTTCCTTTTTGGATGGTGGGGGTTGGGGGGTTGGGGTTTAGTCACTTCATTTAAAATTATTTTTCCTCTGATATTGTAGAGCACGCACATTCGCCCGCAGGCAGAACGCTCAAAGCTTCATCTTTTAAAGCTTCTACCCAACTGGATGAGTGGTGGCCGAAATTTGGGAAGTAGTAATAGTAATAGTAGCATGCAAAAAGAAGAGAGAACAAGGTACACAGCAACTTTATCAGTATCACACCTATCTTCCATCTTTGGCACGTGACCAGCTCTCAGCAATCTAAACCTGAAGGAGAAGCTAACTGCCACTTCCTGAAGGGCTCTCTTTAGAAACCTCAGACTTAGATGACCAGATAAAAACCACCAAGCTGGGTGACCGGTGCACATTGCCAAGTCTGAGTCAGTGTAGTATTTTTAAGGCAATACTTAAAAAAAAACAGTGGCAGCACATTATGGAATAAATAGGTACATGTACAGTACAGAATTTCTGAGTCAAGCATGATAACCAATAATTAATACTTAATTAATACAAGGTATTCTGGTATGAATTCATGTTCACACACACAATTAAAAACAATTCAATAATCAGTACATACACTGAGCATATAAGAGATTAAAAGTTTAAGTGTGAATCATTTCCATAGCCACAACACTATAAACATTAATTCATGAATGTATTTTACATTATTTAGGAGATACTCTTATTCAGAGCCACTTATTATAGTAGGCAAATGTAGCAATAAGACTATGAGGCTAATATCGAAGACTTTTAGCAGCGGCAATTCTGGCTAGGTAAAGAATCAAACTTCCAGTCTTATGTGAGTGGTGTGACAATGTTATTTAGTATTACTTTATTATTCCAACACAAATAACTGGAAAAATACAAAAGAAGATTTTTCAAACTCTAACCATAATGAAATACTTTGTTTTCTACTCAAAAATAGAAATATGGCATGGATTGAAAGTTTCTTTGCATTCAACTCCCACTGCAAATAAATCCAACTAATGTCCACTCTAAATGAATATAATCAATGCTCGCTCTGAATGAATACAATCAGTGCCTGCTCTTAATTAACCTAATCAATGGACGACCAGTGCCCATATTGAACTGTATGAATTAATGCATCCAATTCTTACTCTATAACCAATACTTGCATCACAAAATATCATGGAGATAAATAATAAAACAACATCCTATCTGTTTTTGTCCTGATGGTTTGATTAAGTCAATACATTTACTTGTCTAAGTATTCCTTGTTTGTGTACTAGATTAATATCAGTTACTGCTCCATTAGACGTACCACAATTATTTTCCACGGTGGTCAGTTTTCCCAATCATATCTTTATGCTGCAACAAATTAAATATGATTGGGGATGATGTAAATACATGTTTAAGAAAAAGAAAAGAAAAACAAGAAATGTATTTATTGAGACACATCATGAGTCTTAAACAACCAAACTGAGTGAGGTTTGTTTATTTGAGCTTCTGGTGTGTCTGTAATCAGATTGGAGTTACAATAACAAAGCGAGATAGCGAGATCAGTCTGCCACTCTCGGATTATACTTTGAAAGTTGCCCATTATGGACAAAACAAAACAATTGCTAATCACAATAATTAATATGGCAACAAATTGACAGCCAAAGCATAATGATCACGTTCATTTTGCCTACGAGGTCTCAACACAAGATTTGGATACAGTGCAACACAACACGTGGTTTTGACCCTCATCCTGACTGAACAGACTTACACTACAGTGCCATGACCCAGATGAGCATCAGCTCCAGGGTTAGTGAAGAGGAAAGAGAAGGAACGCAATGGTGCAAAAGAGGTTGCTGTAGTGGTTCCATATATTAATAAAGAATGCTAAAATTTAGCATATAGCTAGCATATAGTTTTTGTACAGCCCTTTTTGAGCTTCAACTGAGATGAAACCCATTACTGGCAGTCAAAGATAAAAAATAAAACAACAATAATCTTACACTGAAATAAAAGCTTCAAAACTATTTAACGGTATGATGACTTATAAGAGAGCCAGAACGCCTCCTATACTGCTGTGTAACTTTGGAGGAGCGGGTACAAGACCTCTCACGAGAAGTGTGTATGGCTCAGCTATGGGTCTGCTAGCTATAGGAGAAGTTAGCTCAGTATTCCTAGCATGGACATCACAGAAGAGACTGCAATGAGATGGTAGAAGCCGGTGTCAGAGGAGGCGAGGAAGAAAAAGAGATGTCTTGTGACTTTTACTCACTGGAGGGAGCTAAAAGAGTCTCAGGCTAACTGAAAAATCTGACAGCAGAGTAATACATCCCTGTTAATGTAATTCATGAAAGACTGCGATGTAACATTATCTGTGCCTCTCAGAGTTCTGTAGATTTTCTGGATAACATAACATCAGTCCTGATTTCAGGCAAGTACAACTGTATTTATGACAGTGAATAACACTCTGCAACTGCTGCAACTGTAGGGGGAGCCCATGAGCAGAAAATACCAATTCTTGCATAATACTGTTGTGAGAAAATGCATAAAAAGGAAAACATGAAATGATCTGAGCATGTCACTCCCTTTTTGTACGGGCACTCTTTCTCCCACTGTTTTTTCCATGGCCACAACTTTCAACTTAATGTAGTTCCTCCATCATCCCAACTCACTGCTTCAGTAACGCAGGTCTTCTCCAACACCTTGACTCTTGCCACCATAATAAATTTTGTGCACAGGGTGTTTCTCTGATGGCAGACTTTGCTCTAATTTAGTGGTCACCAACATTGGTCCTGAAGACCTACTTTCCTGTGAAGTCTAGTTCCAAACACAATTTGCCACACCTGCTCCAGCTAATTAACTTTTTCTGAAGTCCTTGATTGGCTGGAGCAGACGCATAGTGTTTGCTAAGGAGGGCAGTATGTTAGATGCAGGTTGGAACTAAACGTCAGGTTGGTGACTGCTGCTGTAGCTGAACCACTGAGTTAAATTCATGGCCCGTGTGAGGCCGCCCATTCTGAAATGTTCTCTGTGGCCTCACAAATGCCCTTGACAGCTCCATCAACCTGAGCCAAGACAGCGCTGTCAGGCTAGCACTGAAGACGTCCACACTCCGTCGGCCACCACCAGCGACCTGACCTGTATCAACTGTGTCCTGCAGTCCACCAAAGGCAGAGCTGCTCAGCCTTGTCAAAGTGACAAAATGAAGGGAGGTGAGCCTTCACAAATGGGTTGAGACAACTAACCAAACTGGATATGGACAAGAGAAAGCATGTTAAAAGTACAGATGAAAGGATGCGTAAAACTGTCGGATTCTCATGATCATTATCCTTTCATTGCATAATGCGCTTTCAACTGCCTTCGTGCAAAATCCATTTGGCGTTCCGAGATGTTTAACCTTGCTGGTGAGTCTGGCCTCTTTGACTGGGAGACAATCATATTCATTATAGCTGACATTTCTGGGTCACAGTCAACGCAATGTGAGTGAGTGAATTATGCTGCACCTTTGTAAGAAAGTAAATGTTTACTCGGCACCAGCACCAAACCACTAAATGTGGGTCTTAGAAGATTAATAAAAGGTGTCGACATGAATAACAGATCGATTTTAGCTTAAGGAGAAAACGGATCCAGAGGGAATATGGGTACTTGTTGTTCTGGCAGAAGGGGCGAAAGTGTTGGCATGGCATTTCTCGTTAAATGTTGCTGAAATGTCGGAAATTCCAGATCGAATTCCACTGGCACACTCCTCAAAGGGTTTTCAGTCCAGGCTAGTTCAAGTTCCTATCATGCCTCATCTAGGTATTCCAGAGGTTGCTGATTGCTGTTTACCTGCGTTAGGTGTGTTAAGAAAAGCATCACTAGAAAAAACTGTCTGGCTGAGGGGGTTCCTGAGGAGTGAACGAAAAAAAAATCTTTATAACTTTATTTGTGGCTCTTTTCATTTTAGATAACTCAATAAAATGTATTCCTCACCCACCTCCACCAAACCAGGAGTGACTGTACACTCTCAGTACATTTTAGTTAGCATAGATAAATCTACCGTACAGGTGGCCTAGGTGACTGCCCAGGGACTTCCAATAACCAGGGACAACAAAATGTTGCTCAGAATTACTTGGTCAGTTCTAAGACTTTTTTTATATATAACTAGCTGTAAATATCTACAAATCATTATCAGTATGTAAATTTGGCACAAAAGTGACAGAATCATTTTGACTTCCTATCGTGATCTTTGCAGATGAGTTGACACCGTCTCATTGACATACCTGTATGATCTTGATAAGTCTTAGCTGATTAGTTTGCATCCATTTTGATATTTTGTGAAGAATCAAAGAAAAAAAACCAACAAAAAAACCAAGACCTTCTCGGTAAACGGACTTGGCCTATTTTCTGTGTTTTTTGTGGATAGGGCACACGCCCAGGGGTACCACAGCATCTTCTGGCCCTAATTTAGGCAACAGAATTGCACCTTATTATGATGCACTTAAGTTTTAAGTTTGAAACTTGTCCTCTCTTATATCGTTGTTCTCCAAAGAAAAAAAAGTATCTCCAAAATGGCCACTCTACAAGAGGGATTTTTATTATAATGTATAACGTATAATGTATAAGGGATTTTATTTTAATGTAAGTCAATGGACCAGACTTTTTCTAAGCAATTGTGGGCCATTTCTTTTGGTCCATTCATTATGAAATTCTCAAACAATAGTTGTGTCCCAATTCAGGGGCTACATCCTTTGAAAGATACAGTCTACAAAGGCGTGTCCATTGAAGGCTGTGTAGACTACGAAGGCTGAACCAAAATGAGATGGTCTGCTCTACGGTGGATTTCCTATTTATGCCAGAGCACCACTGTTCCTGCCCTTACCATAACGCCAAGAAATGCTAAACCTGTCACCTAGCAACACTGGACGCACCAGCGCGCAATGACCTTTGGGATATGTTGGCTGGCAAAGGATTCAACTGTATTCTATGTTGCCGTGGAAAAGAAGGACGCATTTCTCAGCCGCATATGAAGGAGCCTTCCAAATGGGACGGCCTAGTCACTGCTATATGATGCAAACGGTCTTCAAATGCAGCCGCTGAAGGATGCAGCCCCCGAACTGGGACACAGCCAGAGTAAACAGCAACTGTTGTATTCAAATAATGCCTTTATAAAATAAGTTTAAAATAGACAAAAATGGAGAGAACAGAGATTATATAGTATATTAACTTTAGACTTTTCTATTGAAAAAGCTCTAAAAAATGTAACCGTAAATATGCTCCTGACCCCTGGGAAAAAGAATGTAGTGTACCCTACTTAACTCATTTAAACAGGGCTGTGTATTGGCATACGTCACATATCTTGATTTAGGGGGTTACGATTCAATATATTACAATACATTGTGATACTGCAGACAAAACAATATATTTGGCTCTTTTTATCTAATTTTAGGAAAACTCTCAAAGTATGAAAAATACAAAACCATATGCATGGATTGACTAAAGCTAATGTTAGCACTGTGCCCTTATTCTACTTATTAATGTTGGAGTGGAAGCGTCTGTATTCGAAATGGCATACTACAAAGTACTCGCATACTAAACCTGCCTAAGTAGTCTGCAGCCGACTGAAGTGAAAATCTGTAGAGCATTGAAGATCCCCGGACGGTGTACTACTCCAGTCAGAGTTTCTATTATAACAAGGGGAGCTATCTTCGTGGTGTACTGCATCCCATCATGCAGCGCGGCCTCACCAGCTCAGCTTGCTTCAACCAAAGAACATGGTGCCGTGTAACACTGGGGGGCAAAGTGCAGCCAACTCTGAGTATAAATGTGAGTATAGTGAGTGTAGTGGGGTATGTTTTCATCAGAATGAGCCTCAAAGTTAAAATATACAGGTCTGAAGTTTAATAAAAGATGAACTCGCTTTAGAGGTTCAGTTTTAGAGCGATATAGTCGAGAGTAGCTAACAGCTAGGCTAAAGGTGTTTCAAGTGAACTGAGCAGCGTTAGCAGCAGCTAGCTCTAAACAGTGGGTACAGTAATAACAGCTCTGAGGTAAATGTGAGGTAACTGGTCATGTGACTGTATTAGTATATTACACCATAGGTCAGAACTTGATACTGTGCTGCATACTACACACAGGGGGCAGGATGCAGTACATACTACTGTAGTACCTATTTTTATAGTACTGTAGTGTGCCATTTCGAATACAGTCTAAGGGCTGAAAATGGATTACAACACTGCTATCTAGTGGTGGGGGGTTTAAACACAGCACAACATGAACCACTGTCTGCCACCTATTCTTACATATAAACTATTGATTAAAAATCGAAACTGCGTTTTTTGATAATTCATCTAGTATCACGAAACATAATATCGCGATATTTACAATATTTCGTTACACCCATAAATTTAAGGTGGGAGCGTAAGGACCATGTTGTTCGTGTTAGAGTACATTTACGTTGTTTGTATCTTGGGTGGGCTATAATTTAGGTAAACGTTCAGCTACTCCTGTCAGTGCCGGTGTAGTTACACTACTGAGCTTCAGCTTACCTTCCAGAGAGCTACGTGGCTTTTAGCAATGAGGAGGACACTGAAGTAAAACGGACAGTGAAAGTGTGAAGAAGCTGCTGCCCACTCACTAAATTGGGCTTAACATACCTCCGCGGACTGCACACCAGCAAAGCAGTATTAAAAAAAAGACTTAATTTAATGTGACTTTTCTTCTTATTTACACACGAAAGCCGTTAGTCAAACCTGAGGCAGCGCCGAGTTGATCTGTCTCTGCAGCGCGTCCCTCTCGTGTAGCGCGTCCTGAAGCTTGGCCTGTGATTGGAGGAGAGCTTCTTGGGTCTCGCGCAGAGATTCCAGAAGCTTGTCTCTCTCGTCCAGCATGTTGACCATCAGCTGCTCGAAATTGGACTCCGGATCCGAGCCGTTTTGAGATCCTCTCTGGGAACTCACCGAGTCTCCCTCGTTAATCGTGGGCATCACCTCGCACATCATATTTGCTGACAGCTTAACGCGGACAAAAAACAAAGTCTCAGTGGAAAGTAATCCTGTCAGAACAGGCGCTTCGGTCAGCACAGTAAACTCTGAGCATCACGCCCTTATACCGTTACGTGGCATTGCAATGACAACTAAACGTGCCCTCCTGTTTGTTTTGGACCGCGCATAGTCTCGGTGTTCCGCGCTTCCCCTCCAGTCCTCGACCTTTAGCTATTCCATGACTGTCGCCTTCCTCCACTCCGCCACTTCTCCACCCAGTTCCCCCAGCTCCGCTTCACTTCAGATCCCAGCGCGTTTTCGTGGCCCGATCCTGGAACATCTGCAGACATGCTCCACCTTCTGCTCCACCGGGAAATCTTTCACTACGGTTTACCACCCACCAGTTGCAATTACAACATGTCAGTTAACGGCGTTAGGCAGGGCTGACGCATCCATACCCCTCTTTCCTTCTCCACGACGAGCCGACCACTCCTCCTTCTCTCCTTCTCTCTCTCTCTCGCTCGCGCGCTCTCTCTCTCTCGCTCTACGAGCTCATTCCTACCGCTGTCACTGCTATCTCCACAACAATGCGCGCATATTTCATCGACGGCAGCTCAGGAGTGACGAAGGTCGCGGACCCGGTGCTTCGCAGCTCTACAATCAGTGGATAATGTCACATCCGAGCGGCGCTCATGGCAGATATGCTCCGAAAACGGCAGAGTTTCCTCACATCAGCACCACGCGAGCGGTCTACATGACTGTCATGCACGGCGAATGCCTGTCAGGAGCCGGACTGAAACAGTGTCATACGCAGCGCTCCCTGGTGGCCGCTTGCTGTAAATCGGTGGTCCCCAAGCCCAGGTCCCGGAGTACACCCTGCCCTGCACAGTATTCCTTTTCCTTCACTTCAGTGTGTTTTCTTCACACATCTGATCATCTAATAACAGTTAGCAGTTAATCAGCAAGTCATCCTTGATGTGAGCTGGATTGCTGGGCATATAAATTATTCCAAATGGATACAGCATTTTGGAATGAACCTCTTAATTTGCAGGCAAGCACCTTAGTTATGCTCAAAATTAGCTGAATATATCACTACTGTGTGTATTAGTTCAGTGTATTCATCAGTTACAATATGGAATCTATAAAGTATCACTCTAGACTCTATGCTATTATATAATTATAAATACTTTGAGTGTATATATAGTCTATAGTAGACTATATAGTATATTACATAAATAGTGCATTAAATTACAATAATAATAATAATAATAATAATAATAATATCATCATCATAAAACCTTAAACTCTTGTGCAATGAAACTGGAAACAGTGGTGAGGTTATTTGTTGTTCCTTTCTTATTTTAAAATTATTAAAAATAATTTTGAAAGGATGGCTTGGTAGCAACCCACTTCTGGCTCACAATGCTGTGGGAGGCATGGTCATGCCAGAAGGGTCTTGGGACACTTTGTAGCAGAGACTTTGTTTAGATGACTGGGTTGTAAATAACAGTCTCTGTTCTCCTGGCATTCGATTTTGGAACATTGCTGTGAGGATTTGATTGCATTCGGTGCATTGGTAAGGTCAGGTACTGAAGTAGATTAGTTCTGTATCAACTTTAACTCATCCCGAAGATAGTATGTGTTGCTCTGTCACTCCAATGAGCGCAGTTACACAACCCAGTGTTTTATATCCATGTAGTTGACGTATGGAATTGGTTAGGTGACCTTAAGCTCCTGAGCACCCAATTCTGCTGGCAACGCTTTTCAAAGGAGATTATACAAACTGTGTTTTCACAAACGAAGGCTTGTATCAGCAATGGAGTCCTGTTAAAGCAGCTGAGTTCCCTCCTTAGGAGGGGTGTCTGGATACTTCAGGACACGCTTTGTCATTAGTAGGAAAGCCGGACACGCCTTCGAGCTTCTTTCACTTTAAACAAAAATCCTGAGATGACGTAATGCCAGTGCGAATAGCCGCTCCTGATTGGTGAAGTGAGCTCCGGCTGCAGCCTCTTGGCCAATGGCCGTGGCGCCCGCAGAGCCCTCGCCCAGTCTGAAGTCTCGCGTGAACGCACGGAGGCTCGGCAGCGTCAGTTCCATGATGGCTGAAGATCCTGGAGGAGCTTACCGTATTTTCTCTTTCATTTTTTTCCGTTTTTCGCCACCTCTGCTGCAGACATGGCAGGGCGCGCAGCCTCGGTAAACGGCCACACACTTGCGTCGTCGTCATGCCCAAGAAAGGGAACAGAAAACGGCTGAAATTTCGAGCCGACGATGTTTGCTCGGAGTCAGGTAATGGACCTATAGCTGTTTGCTCAACGCGGCAGCTTAGCTGGGGATGAACAACTGACTGATCTTCCTCGCTAAGTCTACCGTTATATCAGAGTCTGTACTGCCCTGAAGAGATTACTGGTTAATCGAGTAAACGTTCCTAAGTCATAACTTGGCTACTAGGCGCGGTTCGTAATGGGTGTATCTGACTGAGCTAGCCGGCTAACTAATGTAGCTATGCTAATGTGACTTTATCGGTTGTTTGCAAGGCTGGTCCGGTAACTTTGCCAACTTTTGCCCCGCAGTAACGGTGGCTGACTACGCCAACGCGGATCCTGCAATCGTGAAGTCGGGAAGAGTGAAAAAGGCTGTTGCCAATGCAATTGAAAAAGAAGGTAAGCTCTTACTTCCACAGACGCTTTTACAGCTTTTCCTTGGATGGGAAGGTTGAAGTAGGAGGGAGGTACCGGCTGCGGCTGAAACGAGGGACATATAATAGATCGACTAAATGGGCATTCAGACCTAAACTAGTATTCAAATGTTATTTGTCGTGTTATTTACCTATTGTTTTAATAGATTTGACAGAATTAGCGATGTTGCATCCTTGTTTGTATTTGTCCGTCGGTCTTCTCGCACTACAGTACCCAGCATGCATTGCATGAAAACGTCATAGGTTGAAAGTCTTATCAGACTGCTGACTGCTAACCTCACCACTTCTGATACAGTGTGATAAATATTACATAACTGTTTCATAAATGCAGGTCTAATAAGAAACAAAAAATTGTCCTTTTTAAAATTGGAATTCAGTCATTACTTGAATCTTTTGGGAAAGTTGAGTATTAAAAAGCACTGAAAGCCTGTCAAGACTTGATTAAAAAATCAATGTGAAGTTAAAAAGTTAACCTTCTTTCTTATTTTTGTTTCTATTATTTATTAATGTATCGTTTTGTTTCATTTATGTAATGTAATTTTTGTTCAAGTGATGAATACACACAATTTGTATGACATTTGCAAATATTAATATTACTACCTGTTTTTGTACAAACATATACAGACAGATTTGAAATTTCTGTAAGAAGCATTCTTCTGAATTAGCCAGTAGCATAAAACAAGCTTCAAACAGCTTGCTGTCAGATAACTGCCACAAAGCAATTGTAGTTTTTTAACATCTTTTTTTTCCCCCCGCCTTCCACCTATAATGTGTGTTACCCAAAAAGCTCTCTCCTATATTTTGACCTTCTTAAAAATAAGAACCTTTAAGCAGCGGCTTAGATGAAATGAGCATTATAAAGACATCTGGAATTTAGATAAAAAAAATAGCTAGGCTACACATGGCAGAAGCAGCCAGATGCCTTTTGCATTAATAAGGGCCAGAAACGCCTTTAATTGCGCCTTTAGCAAAATCTGTCATGGTTGTGTTTGTTGGCTCTGTATGTGGCTGGATCCTCCTTTCAGGCCTGGCTCACACACTGTAGAGTGAGTAAAACTAATGAATATGGCCCACACCTTGCCAAATGCATTGATGGTCCACAACATTCTTGTCAGAATAGGTCCACAATTATTGACACAGGAAAATCATACACACCTGTACAGCACCTGGCCATATTGGTGCCTGTATGCCTAACATCTGCCCTGTAATGTCACCAACATAATAGAAACACTTGGATATGAAAGCCAGAATCGCCTAAAATCGTCTGCTATTTAGTAGTAGTTGTTGTTTTTTTGCTGTTATCTTGTTGTTATTTTGTAATTCTTCTTCTTTTTCTTCTTATTTGTCGTCTTCTTCTTCTTCTTCTTCTTCTTATTATTATTATTATTATTGCTTTATTTATTTATTTTCCCCATGTAGCACTGATAACAGTCTATTTACTGAAATGTTTGCTTGCCCTTACACTTAAGCACCATGTCTCAGTTTTACAGTTTTTAAATTAATGGATTTTTATGACTGCCCTTGTCTTGTGCTTTGTATTATCATCAGTATAATAACTTCTGTATGCTACATCTTAAAACATATATCTCAATATTTTCAAATGGTAATACTGTAATACTTGTATTACAGTGTCTGCATATTGATGTATTCATAATTAATTTACACTTGGGTTCAGTTTCCTTTTTTGGAGCTTTCTTTCTGTTATGTTGGTGACATTGCTCACATGTTCAGTTTATTTTGTTTGAAGCTGAAACAATCCCAAAAAAATGAACACAACACCTAAAGGGGCACCAGTGCTTACCCCTGGACAGTGTGGCATGGAATGGTCCATTCGTCCAAACCCTGAACTATTTGTACCCTGGTTGAGTACCTTTGTCCTTGTCCCGTTATGCAACAGAGCCGTAAAAGTAGGTGTGGTTCTCTTGGAGCGGTGTAGTGCTGACACCATTTTTCAATGGCGTGAACAGTAGCAACAAACAGTAGCAAAGTTAAGGTTTAACTTTTTATCTGAAGGCAGTGATGGGTGTGTGTGTTTTTATTTAATTTAATTTATTTATTTAATTTATTTTTTTTATTTATTTAGTTATTTATTTCTGACTTGTGAAATGACGGTGCTTATTTCTATTTGACCAATAGAAATAGCAATAGAAAGTGTTGTGCTGTGCTGTACTGCACAGCCCAGTTGAAAAGGGCTTTAATGAACTTTAGTTCTTAGGCTGATGGGTCCTGGATACGCAGAGAAGCTGCAGTACATGGGTTTTTTATTTTTTTAGGTCTTTTGTTTACCCCTACTCCACTAGTGCCATAACTTTTTATATCAATCTGTGCTTTTATTTGAGATTGGCTTTAGGCTACTCAACCCATCTCTGACTAAATCATGTTTCTTGCTTCAGTGAAATTACTCTGTGGGCTCGAGGCCTCCCAGGGTCCTGTACAGGAGGTGCTGTCGTCAGCAGCTGGCGTGAGTAAAGAAGTGCATGACAGTAGTGAGGAGCTAGACTCTGAGGAAGGTGATGGCGAAGGCGACGGCAAGGTGTCGCGTAAAAAGAAAAATAAGAGACGCAAAGGTGAATTGCTAAACTGTTTTCCATTAAGTGTACCATGAACAAGCTGTTGGTGTTACAATGGATGTTACATACATACAGTGTAATTTTTTGCCATACTGCCATTTTTTATATATATATATATATATAATTTTTTTTTTTGTGTAAAATAAATATATTTTGATGTCTTCACTTTTATTCTAAAGTAAAGCAATAGACTACAAAAAAGGAAACCTTCTATAAGTGGTTGTGTCTAAACTTAATTACTAGTACTGTACATAAACATGTTATTTACGACTGCTATTGTCTAATGTACCATTTTATCTAATGTAATATTTTGTTTCTCTCTTGTGTAGTGATAAATCGTTGCTGCCAATACCTAGCGCTACAGCTAACGTGCTTATGTTGTGTTTTTGTTATAGAAAATAGTGAAAGCACAGATGGAGAAGAGTATCCCATTGACATATGGCACGTTCTTGCTGCTTACATACGTCCTGAAGACGTCTGCAGATTTGCCCTGATCTGCAAGAATGCCTGGAGTGTCACATGCACCGCAGCATTTTGGACTCGACTGTATAAGAGGTAAGCCGGTTAGGCTAAACTATTCTTATAAACATCAGAGGTACAACTATTATTACGGATAACTGATTTTACCAAAGTATCTCACAGAAGGAGGCATTTATAACGGTTAATTTGTACTAGACAGTAATTTGTTGTTTACTGCTAGTGCACATGTGGATGTAGTTTTCAGGTTTTAACCTTATTCTGCTAAAAAGCTGAAAATGTTAGGGCTGTAACAGATACTTGATGAATTTAATAATTCAGATTTCAGCCATTTAAATAACCAACACATTTACCACTGTGCTAGCAGGCTTGTTGTTATTACCAAGAATAAATAACAGTGTGCTAGCCAGGCAGGTGTCCAGACCTTTTAGAATTTAAAATATTCAGACTTCATTGGTTTACCCCTCTGGAGCTTAGAAAGTTGAATTAAGGTTGTCAGATTGGCCACTGAGATAAACGTTAAAGGGGTTCTATTATGCTTTTCCGGTTTTGCCCTTTTCATTAAGTAAGTAAATGACCTGCAACGTTATAAAGGCCAAAGGGAACCACTTTTCTCAGCTACTTGAGACACCTTGCTGGAATTCCAGCCCCATTCCCTGTGACAAGGTGACATCATCTAGTAACACGATCCTCGTTGAGTGCCTATAGGTTTGATGAAGTAAACTTTTAAAATGTGTTGTATAATCATTCAATTTTGAATTAAGCGCAAGTAATTTAGGCATCATCATAGTCTTGCCTGAAAGTAACTTTTCAAATTAGGAACCACAGCAGACTTTCACTTTTAATTAGGGCCAAACACCAAAAACAGTTTCTCATTTGACTTGTATTATTTGTTTCAGTGTTTTTTTTTTTTTGTTTAATTTTTTTATTATTTAGCTGTCTTCTGTTTTGCTGTGACTAAAGGAGTGATGCTACCATTGATAACCTCAGCTCCCTTTCCTGCCCTCTCTGACAGACACTACAGTCTTGATGCAGACCTCCCCTCTCGCCTGCAGCCAGACTCGATTTTAAAGATGCGTTGTCTCCGTGCCCGTGTAATCCGCTCCCTCTTTCACCTGTACGAGCCATTCAGCCTGCGAGTATCCAAGTGTCCCCCTCTCCCCGAGTCTACTCCAACCACACTACTCAATTCCAAGGTTTGCAGCCAAAACAGTGTCGCTTGACTATACCATGCCCTTATGGTATCATGCAGGCTATAGAGTGATTGATTTCTTCTCCTCTCTTTTGTAGTGCTTGCTGTTTTGGGTCAACAAAGTGTCTGGAAGTAGAGCTGAAACCATGTGGGAATTCAATTTCAAGTTTGTGAAGCAGGTAGTGTATAGTTTCTACTTGTAGATTTATGACTCAACACAGGGGTCACATTGCCACAGCTGGTGTCAGATTTGTCATTGTTGTCCTCAACTTTCAGCCAACCAAGGTGAAGAACGGCTGCGCCCAGGGATTGGTGCTGCCCAGGCAGTATAAGGACGTCCTCACCAACCCAGACTCGGACTGCTACCTGTTGCGTGTCACCACCCTTAACTTCATCTTCACCTCCGTCGTCATGGGCATGACACTAACTCTGGTCAGTGACGTCGTATTGCTTGTTGAAGTTGATTCTTTCTTGCACTGAAGATAGAACCAGGAGACAGGCTGAAGATTAGAGTTGTTTATTTCAAGGCGATTGCAGGTTATAGCCCGTTTCACACCCCTTTAAGGTACAAGCTCATACACAAGGCGTGTAGTGTAGGAACTAGGTATGTTGGTGTTGTTTCACCAGATGGTCGACTCTCCTAACCAATAATAGCCTAAAGGTATTTAACCTTTTAACCTACAGCTATATACCAGGATGATAACGCTTTCCCAGATCTTGTCGTAAATGCGTAAAATGCAAGTTCTGTTTCGGGAATGCCATTCTTCCCAGAGGGTAACAAATGGCACCGCCCACCAATATATAGAGTTGTTGAACTTATGCACACTTATACACATACACACTTAATACACAAACATTGATATCAGACATTGCTGCCAGTTGATGTCAATAGCCCCACCCCAAATGCGTGCCACAGCTGGCTGCTTTGGGCCCATGTACCTTCAAGTTCAAGCTAATCTGGGTACAAAGCTCTGAATTTGAATGACCTGTTTACACTGTCATATTACAGGTTTAATAATAACTGGGCCATGATCGTTACCCAATTAAAGCCCATTTGAAAAACTATAGATAATCATTGCTGCTTTGATAAATGAACAATGGCAACTTGGCATAAATATTATTTACATTAATTATCTTGTTAGTTTTCTTATTGTTCATCTCATGGTACGAAACACAGCCTGATGTGCGTACACATTAGGCTAAAGATGTACTTGCTGATTGGCCGTGCATTCACTTAGACAACCTGCTGCATTGGCTTCATGCTGTTAAGCTGAATGACAACATTGTTAATAGCTTAGGCAGTATTACGGTATTAAAAATTGCAGATCTTGGGTAAATTTCAGCCTTTCAGATTAATTTGTATACAAAAACAATTAGTTTTTAACCCTTCAGAAGGAGGACAGCTTTCGCTCACCACTCATTTATTACAGTCATTTAATTAACTTTCATCAAATCAAATTTTGTTGTGGTGTGTGTTTATATCTATCTCTCTATCAGTGTTCAGAGTGCCATATGTTTACTTCAGTCTAATGGTTTGAATTTTTCCAGTCAGGAAATCTTAAAAATTAATCTTAAAACTTACAAGCTATGCAATGTTGCTTGTTATTTTAATTCATTCTTCCAAATAATATGCAGAGTGCATGGTTATCAGTTTAATCAATAATTCCCTAATCCATAGCAGGTAAACAAACTTAAATGGATCCAATTCTTCTTCTTCCAGTTCACCATCAACGTGAGCACAGACATGAGGCACCACAGAGTGCGGCTAGAATTCCAGGACTCCCCCGTGCTCCGGGGCAAGAAGCTACGAGGCGAACAGGGCATTCAAGTGGTGCTGGACCCTGTCCACAGCGTGCGACTCATGGACTGGTGGCACCCGCAGTACCCCACATCTTCATGCACTTAGATCAGCCATGCTCAGCCACAGTAAAATTAAGGCCTGCTTCCTCTATCGGGAGTCATTCTGCACCGTCTTTTGCACCGTCTTTTCTCTGATGTTTTGCATAGTAATGTGCTTGTGTTATGCGGTAGTACTGCTTGGATCATAGGGGCTCTGATTGTGCAGGTGGAAACAGGCCTTACGAGTTTCATTTTTGTGGATTTTGGGTAGAAGTTGCTCTTTAATGCTGGCATACACAAAAGTCCTCTCCTGCCCAATCCTCGAAGTGAAAGACTGGTTTCAGATCTATGCAAAAGGGCAACTTCCATCCTTTGTGTGTCTAAGCAGGCAGGGCATTAAATCGAGTAAGCTGTAAGGAAGCAACACAGTGTCTTGTGCATGCACTCTTCCATGCTTGTGTAGTCCCAGTTTTATTTGTACAGCTCCATCCAGTACCCTCAGGCTGTTCTAATGACTGAACATGACATGTGTAAGAAGGAAGAAAAAAAAAAAAAAAGTATTCTCTATCCAGTTCATTATGTATAGAACCTAGAAGGTCAGGTTTTAGACAGTGGCGTATGTATTAGTGATGGTATGTGCTCTAAAGTTTCATCTAAACATCAAGTGAAGTTGGATACAGAACAAACCACATCAAATATTAAAAGTAGTCTACCAACTTTAAACACAGTTTTCAAAGGCAGCTGACACCATTTCTTAGGTATTCCGCTCTTGACCGGGAAGAGTCTGTCCGCAAAGCGCCAAAACTGAACTGTACTTTACAAGCTTGTCGAATTCCATGTTCTGAGTCCAGTGATGCAGCCAGTTGTCAGCGTAACGTAAACCGCTATAAGTAGCTTTTAGCTCTGTGTTAGCTGTAGGGGCAAAGGAGTTGCCTTTTTATAGACTTGAGTGTTTGCTTCCTAGGGGCGTATGAATGCAGCTTTCCGACTTTACAATCATGCATGTTTGACTAATTAAATGGCTTGTGAATGAATGTACACAGAAGGCTAGTTTCCGGTTTCAGTGTGTTTCTTTTGCCAAGTTTTGTGTTTAAGAAAAAAAGGCTTTTTTTCCTGATTATCACGTTAATGTCAAATTTCTTTCCCAGATGGGAGGTGGCACTGGAATCGATTTTTTTTTTTTCCCCCTGATTGAAAACTTATAAATGATTTTATGAGAGTGACTGGGGCTTGATATGTTTATTATAATAAAAAGATCAAGTATCAACATGTCAGTAATGTTTGTTTCTCTGATGCAGACTGAAAAGAAAAACACTGCCACCCAGTGGTGTTAGATACCACGTGGTGCAAAAATGGTGGCCTTACATGCTCTACATTAAAAGGTATAAATGAAGTACAATAACATACAGAAAACTTCAAGTGATTATCAGTATGATATTAATGCAATGGTGAAAGAACATTTGGGCAAGGTAAGGATGAAAGTTGTAATTTTTTTTAATTAATGTAATAAATCATGACAATCTGCTAAATAAAAAGCCTGCCATTTACTAGGTTTAAGTGTAAAAAATTAAATAACTGTGTTTCATGACTTAAAGAGGGATTCCACAAAAACATGGAATAAAGATGATTTTGTTTTCTTGTATGTTCATTCTTTATAATTTTTCAATCATTATTTTCAAATGATTATAGGTCTGGAGGCTATAAAACATTTCACCTATACATTTAACTTACTCTGTGTCTGTAAGCAATATGTTTTTATGTGTTCAGCTTTTTATTACCATTTACAACAGGGAAAGGGGAAAGTAAGGTAAGGTGGCAGCATATATAGATAAGAATAAACAGATCAGAAATAAAAGTGGTACAGAATAACCATCCACACAGATAGTAGACACTGCATAGTAAAAACTTAAATTTCTTAATAGAATCTTATAGGTTGTCACAATTATGTTCTTTGCTTGACTGGGAGCAATATGTTGAAAATTTGACTTGGTATCTCAAAATCTCTCCTAGGCTGAAATAATGGTTCATTTTATTCTCTGCAATTTAAAGTTCTTGCTGAAACAGTGCCTTAATATCTATTCTTATATCTATCTATTCTTTCTGTTTTTTTGATGTGGTCATAACATCTTGAAAACTGACTTTGTAACTTCTTATCCAATAATAACTATTTAGATTTATTTTAATTCATTTAATGTAACCTTTTGTTTTTGTAGATAGCATGAAGCAGACAAAATAAATGAGACAGATCAAAAAAATCTGTTTCTGGCAGGAATGGACTTCCATAGAAGGACAGGTAGTATTCCATGTGACTATGGCTGCTCTCTAAAGAGAGTACAACATGGCAACCTGAAACTCGGTGAAAGCCTCAAATTAAGAAACAGAGCGACTGTACAGTGCCACCTGAATATATGAGGTGATGATTTTCATAAACCAATAGCTCAAAATGAACACCTAATAAAAAAACAAAAGAACAGCTCTCTTAAAAGTGAACACTGCCACGCTCCGTTCTGGTCGAGCGAACTACATTTCCCAGAATGCAGTAGCCGCGCTGTGATTGGTGGCCGCGCTGTCACCAGTGTGTGCAGGTGACCGAGGAGGCACAGCGCGAGGCGCACTAACAGCGCAGAGCGCGGAAAGAAAACAAACGGCACTAACGGACCGTTGGGACCCGGGTTAAAGTTGCGAAGAGGTGGCGGAGGGCCCTGTCTGACAGTTTCACTTCCAGAAGAGGAAAGAAGGAACCGATACCAGCACTGCTCTGAGACTCCTCAGCCGGCTCCGAGCCTCGCGTTGGCGAAAAACCTGCTTCTAAACTTGTGTACTTTCTGACCTTCAGCGGGTAAGTGATAGCTCATTCCGCCCAGCTCCTGCTGTCCAAGTACGTCTGTTGCTTTTGAAGGGGATTTCATGTGTTATGTTTTAGAGCAATTTAGGGGCTTCATTCCAGGTCTGCTTGTTGGTTGAAACGAGTTATAAATGATTTAGACCTTTGGTAAAAATCGTCGTCAAAGTCGTTTTAACAGTCGGAGTCGCTGGCTCGTGTGGAAAGAAGCGTCAAACATCAAAAGAGGGCCAAACGTATGGAGAAAATAGGGAAAAACGGCAGAGTTAGCTAAAATAGTAGCATTTGACAAAACGGGAGCACTTTAGGCCTTATAAGTACATTGTCTTTAATTTTCACGTATGGTCCAATGCGTGATTTACCTTGCTGCCCGTCTGGAGTGCTTGTCCGTTCGCGCTAAGCCGTTTTAATAGCGATACTTGAGCCTTGTCTCCATGTTTAGCTTGCTTTGGTGATACGCCTTATGTAACGCGAACTTTGCTGGAAAGCTCAGGACAGGGACCAAATAGAGCGCTAGTGTGGAGCCAGAGCCCCAACCAACCGCCTCCCTTGCCCCCCCACCACCCCCCGCCCCTGCAAGGAGTTACCAACTCTATTTACACACAATGTGTAACTGAGTTATTTCTGTCTCTCCTCAGCAAGGCCTGTGAAAATACTTAGTCCTGGCGCTGGGAAAGCAAGGAATGTGTTTGACAACATATTGGGAATTGAGAACTGAGGGGCTGTAGCTGATGAACAATGACGAAAGAACATTGCTCCGTAAGGACTGTCAATTCAGCAAGCTTTATTGACCACGTTTGGTCACCGTAATGCCAGATGATAATAAAAAGCTTGTGCCATGAGGATTGTGGCAATTCCACAATCAGCGCCTACACAGAACAAGATGACAAGACGTACTCCAGCATAGTCGTTCAGCATCTTGGTATATTTAAAGGAGCAATATGTAGGATTTTTAGTTGAAAAGATTCCAAAATTAACTACACATATAATCAGAATGTGATGAAAGACGTCTGTGTATCTCGTTGCAGAGATATCTATTAAATTAGCATGCCAACAAGCTAGCCTCTGTCTGTCCTGTCTTCTAATTCTGCTTTGCACTTCTAGTGGCGATAGAGAGTCACTGTAGCAGCAAGTCTGCCATCAGTCCAACATAAGAACATGAAGAAGTTGGGCTGCTGCCTCGACAGCATATTCTAACCTCTTGTCAGTTTGATCGTTTAAGAACGGTAGCCAACAAAAGGAAGAGTAAATGCAACGACGTCTGAAGCTCTTGCCAAGTGACCATTATAACGGCCACCACTGCTTGCTCTCGGTACGAATCCACAAACAAAAGACGTGATATAAACAGAAACAAAACAAAAGTTAACTTCAGTTGCTTAACATATGCATTTATGAGGTTTGATTCTAGACCTTTCGGGGGCCCCTTGTTGTTTGGACTATGAATTATTTGCATCACCCACAAATTGTTTATTTTAGAAGTTTCATTCTAAAATCTAATTTGTCCATTTCCACAGATGTGTAATGTACTTCGTCCAAAAGCTTATTTTTATATCTCTAATAAAGGTGGTGCAAACCATGATATATCATTAATATGTCTTTGATGTGTAAAATCCATGCCCAACAATGGATATTATCAACCAAAAGAAAATGACATATGAGGGAACAAAACCCTTCATTGGTTTGCAGTCAGTTGTGCTGAGCATACTTTCAAGTTCAGTGAAATCTAGCACATCTGTATAATGACCTCTTCATAAAGCCAGCCCATTCAGGAAAAAAACAGCCATTAGAGTTATCTTTGTTTAGACCACCATTCATATTTAGTCAGGTATGGAAGTGAATGGCATTGAGGTGTATTGTCTTGTATAGCAAGAGGCGATAACATCGAAGACTTGGAAGTAATCCTCTTTGTTCATTGTTGTTAAATGTCCTTTGGCAGTTGCTCAGCGGACAGAATTCTTGTGTAGAAGAAAAGCTTGAGGATGTTTGTGTGATTTAATTAATTTGACCATGCATATACGTGTAGACGAGTCCAAAGGTCATATGAGGTCTGTTGGTTCATCTGACCCAGCAAATTGGGGTCAGCCGAGGTGAGGTGTGAAATTTGTGAACGGTGTGTTGAGGGCTTGTGTTCTTTTCAGGAAGTCTGATGTAATTTCAAAAAGCTTGATTGGGTCTGGATTAGTTGCGACTGCAGCAGTGTAAATGTGTTTTATTCATGTTGTGTCACACATTAAGGGTGGATAATTTGATTTTTGTTACAATGTCTTTCATTAACCAGATAATAATGGTTTGTTAAACAATAATACCACTATTATTATTATTATTATTATTAGTAGTAGTAGTAGTAGTCATCATAGAAGTAGTAGTACTTATGATACCTGGCTATACTACTACTATTAGTAGTAACAATAATAATAATGGTAAAAACAGCAATTATATAATAATCAGGGCTGAGATGCAAGTTTACACAGTAGCTGATACAAGTATCACCCACCATGTAGGGTAATTCAAGGGGTAGGATGGCTGTAGGGCATCATAGAAGTTTTCCAAAAAAAGAGGCAATGACTAAAGGTGGGCAATATAATGATATTTTATAAATTATAAATGCTGATATTGTGATGAACAGTATGCTTTTCTCAGTCCTATGAATATTATCCATACTTAATAAACAGTCCTAAACTGACCTGTTACTCTGTTTAACAGATTAGTTGCAGGATTACCCACCTCTTTCAGTTGGATAGAAATTGTATTCGGAATAGCTTCAATCTGAATAGTCTATTCCGATTGACCTTTTAGTTGGATTAGGCTATTAATGGATTATAAAGATGCATCTAAATGTAGCTATTGTATTCATAGTTTTTGATGGTTGTTTTTAACTGTCACACTACAAGTGCGTTTTGTCTGTGTGTTGAAAGTTTCTGGTCAGAAACGTGCAAGCAAACATTGCTTTTGGTTTGGTGGTTATTGCGATAGTTTGGAAATTCTTGGTGTAAGTTTAATAAATCACGTTCTCATGAGTAGCTATTCCACGCATGGAAGTGTGCAGTGTTTAGCAGTCATGACCACATGAAAAAGTGCTGCCCTGTGCCTTTACAGAAAGCGCCTTTACAGAGGCCAAAAAATGTTTTTGATTTGAGTTTGTATTACACAGGCCTGTTTGTGGTTCACTTGGACTTAGTACAGTGTACGCAGTGTTATAAAGTTTGTATCACGAGACAACCTCACACCAGTATTTCCTATTATACAAGTATGCACACGTGTATGCATTAAGAGTGAGACAGTGGTTTCTTCAGTCAGCCTATCGAGTGTTTTGCATATTTTACTTATATCAGACTGATGTAATAGGAAAGTCTAAGGTGCCAGAAAATCAAGTCTCAAGGCTCTATCAGATCATGCTATCTATCATGCTGCCTAAAGCCACTGTCCATATCTCTCCTTTGATTCTGGTAGATAAGCACCCTGGGCCGAGCATAGCTACGGTCAGCCCACAGACCATTTCAATCACATGTGTTGACACATCCAGCTGGAATTCATAATCCCCGCACAGAGCGGACGACAGCCGTGTTTGTTTTGATGTGAGTGAGTGACTTAAATCAGATAGCCATCTGACACGCAGCGTGGCCAGGTAAAAGGTAACTAAAGTGCACATACAGAGGACATGATGAACACATCTGTCTCTGTTCACATGTTTATTTAAGCTGGTATCTTTCTTTCCATTATGTCACCATCCCAGTCCTCTCCAACCCCTTGTTCCTGGTTGAGCATAAACCACACAGCTTCTAAGGCAAAATGTGATATTTCTCACATCTGGTAACAGGCAGTTGTTCTCCTTTTGCTGAATGTCATGCTTTCAGACACTTGACGAGCACTAGAAAAACAAGTCCAGTTTCATAGCTGTGAATTGCATTAATAGAAGGCTCTGTGCATTAAGACCTATACGTGAGTATGATATAAATGGATAGATTAACGTATGTATGACCTTCACCCACTGTCCTCCCTTAGCTCTTGATATAATTCTGCCTCTTAGCCACCAATGAGTTGTTGTGAAATCGCTGATTATGAGATTACCCAATGTTTGATGTGTGTTTCAGATTGAGGAAATCCAGAACAGTGCTTTTTTGCACCAGATCTTAGTAGGACTCTCCGTAAAACGGCCTTTTCCTGTAAATGTGCAACCTGTTTTGGTTCCTCTCTGGTTGTCTCCGCTCCAGCAGCACAGGGCGAAACTCTCAGCTGATGGAGCGTGGAAAGAGAGAGAGAAAGACAGAGAGGGAGCAAGAAAAAGAGAGCAAGTGCTGCAGGCCATCTAAAGCAAAGCCAACAACATAACAGCACCCACTACTTGAACAGCTTTTCTTTTTAATTGAAGTTCACGTCATTCTACATGTGAGTGAGTAGTCTGTTTCAGAATTACTGAAAGGTGTCAGTTTAGGCTGGGCTGGCTGGTTATTCAGGCGGTAGTCATTGGGCCGCATTATGTAATTGTCAATATTTGAACTTCGCCTTCTTCACCCATACTTTGTTTTAGCAGCTGTAATTATGACCACAGGCTGTCGTCTAATCCCTCGCTTCCAGCAGACTCAATCACCAAAACCTGTCAGGCTTGTTCCTCGACGCAGTATCCTGTTTGTTTTATGGTTCAGAGCGCCCTTTTACCCTGCATCCAGGCACTAATGTCACTGATGGAACCATTTACTCTAAGCAAACACAGCCTCTTGTTTTACTCTTGCAGTCCAGTGCTGGCCTGATGGCTTTGTTTTGGTGTGGCTTACACCTGTAAAGAGTCAAAGGACACCCTGTATCAATAAACATTAAAGGCCATGTTTGGACACAAGCAGAGGCTACTCTCTCTTAAAGGTGAATTCCACTGTGTTTTGATTCCTGCAGATTTAAGGATTGAGATGTAAGCAAAACTATTCATAGTGCTTTATCGTCATCTGGTGCATTGCAAGTACCCTGCTGACTCTTTACAATGGTGGTGATGGGACCAGTGGGCTTGTATGAGTCTTCTGACTTCTTATATATAATTAATGGTAATAGTAAGTGGTAAGTCCAAAGTAGTGTTGGTGGTATTTTGCCCAGTTTTGCCCTGCATGTGCCTTCCTTCCAATATATGTGTTTTAGAGTGCTGTAGCATGTATTTATTCAGCATTTTAACATGTCTGGAAAGAAGGTATGTGCAAAAATGGCTAAATCAGATCGTACACCTCCATTTCCCTAGAATGAAACAAGCTGTATTTTTTTTTTTTTGACTGGGGGTGGGGGGGCTCATGAACAATTTGATTAGATGTGCTCTTACTTGCTGGTTTACACAGAAGCTGGTTTACACATGATCACACAGAGGCCAAAATAGACACAGGCAGGAAAATAAAATGAACCTCTATGCAAATAAGCCATTTCACCACTTTTTATACCCTTGTCAAGGCACCGAACGGTCAGTGGTGGTGGGTTCATCTTTAAACTAGGCCTAAATTGGCTTCTTAAACTAGTGTTTAAACTACTAAACTACTATTGGTTCTGTTCCGAACCAATATTGTAGTGAATGTGAAAAAAACTATTATTACTGTCCTGAATGTTAAACTGTAGTGGACGCTTGCATTAAGACACTGCACAGCCTTGGTAAGTGTGATATAATAAAGTGGCTGTGGCTAGGCGTTGGTTTGGGTTGCACGTTGTTGCCCTGCCTGAGCGATGCTGTAGCAGTAATGAATTTTGGCAATAACGGAAGCATGGTGAGGCTTCCTGCACTTCCTCTCTCATACATTTCTCACACATTCCTCTTTTTGCCCTCTTTTGAGCAGCAAGAGCTGTGATTTAGATGCATGTGAGGCTGTGGAATCTGATTCAAAACCACAGTGATATTTTTATTTACCTTTTTTCTGACCTTAATTTCTGTAGACCTTTTGGGTTTACAAGTCCAAGACACTCAAAGATCTCCTGCATGAGCACTATCAGTTGTGCTCCTTCTAAAGTTAATCCCAGGGCATGGTTTATGTAAAGGTTTATGTAGTAGCAGGGGATTACGCACACTTCCTTTCAGAAGGATGATGGCTTTACATGTCAAAGGCTTGGAGACAGTGTCGTCAAACCCTAGTATCAAAACGAATCACAGTATGAGGTATCGATGTCATTGATTGTTGGCTAAAAGAATCTGTGTTTAATCGCAATGAAACTTGTTTGCACCCTTATTCATAAATTATGTATAGATGTTTGTGCTGTTGGAGACCTTAAGCCACCGCAGATGATGTTAATTGATTACAGCAGTCTGTAAGCCTTACTATTCCTTCTTTATCCTCTGACTTAAGTTGCTCGACATCTCTCTCTTTCTCTATCTCTTTCTACATACCAACTAGCCTTTGCATGGCTGTCCTGCATACTATATCAAACCTGGTCTTGACTAGCTAATCTGAGATCACCTTTTGCGTTCATATCATACTGCACTGAATTCTAAAGACAAAGCAGCACTGTAATAGGATGACCCCTGGCCCTGGAGTACCCTGGCCCAACACATTTTTGTGCAGGAACAGGAAAACACCAAAATATGAATTGTGTAGGGCATAGGTATTCCAGGACCACAGCAGTACACCATGACGCCTGAGCCCCATCAGTCTATCGAGTAGATGAGTTGGAATTCTGTGGCGTGCGTCAGCGTTAGTGGCTGCTGCAGTTGTTAGCAATGTTTCCTGGCCACCAGTACTCCTTATCTGCTTCTCCATCTCCCAAAGTGCTTCTCAGCCTTTCTCCAGCATTCCTGCTTTCGCCCATTGTAGCAATGCTGTTCAACCAGTTGCCTTTTTTTCCTCACACAATTTGCCATTTCTACATTAGTGTATAGATGCTGGAACATAGAATAAATTTTTACTGGTAATAGTTAGGACTGTGTGCACAAAGCTCTCGTATTTATCAGAGAAGCTACTACGGCATTCAAATCTGAGAGTGTCACACGTGTATCATCTAAGCATGTGCCCATTGCCTAGTACCACTGTCCACAGCATTTCACCTTTTCCCAACAAAAATGTGTTGCCTGTGGCCTGAGTAGCCACTGCGACTTTAAACATACATGCTTTTTAAAAATGAGTGAACTTACTTTTTTTATTTTAGTGAATTCATATACTAAATAATGTAAATAATTCCACTTTTTGGGGAATAAACCTTTCATGTGAGCTCATGCTGCTGTGAGTTCATGGGTGGGTTTCGTCCCTTTAAATGATGCCCACAAAATCAACCTCTGTGATAATAGCTCCCCCTTGTGGAGACATTTCAGATTGCTAAACGGGCCCAAGGGCAAGCAAGACTTTTGTACAGAAGCATTCTTGCTGATTGTAAATACAACATATTGTATAGAGCGGAGAGCTGCTGGAGACACGTCAGTGTCACTGCTAGATTCAGAATAGTCCACCTACCAAAACTATCCAGCCAGCAGCATCCTGTGGGCAGCGTCCTGTGACCACTGATGAGGGACTAGAGGTTGACTAACAACCTGTGTAGCAATAGATGAGCTATCATCTCTGACTTTACATCTGCAAGGTAGTACAACAAGCTAGGCGCAGGTAGGCATGTCTTGTAAAGTGGGCAGTGAGTGTTCATGCACCTGCCTTTGCCCTGTTTACCAAAAAAAAAAAATCTTGGCTATGTTGTATGTCTAGTGTGCTGTTCTTATCATGACACCTGTATTGTGATCTTTCATCATTAATGAAAAAGAAAAAAAGAAACACTTGCGTCAGTTTTGCTTTCCCTCTTCTGATGGGGAGAGGTAAATGGGGAAAAATAGAAACGGAAGGCTAGCTTGTTTGTGTGTGCGAGTGAGGCCCAGAAATATCCTGTGCGTGCCTCCTCTCTCCATTGCCCATTGTCAGGAGCACAACAGCTCCTTGGTCATAAACATGGCCTCCTACACCGAAGCTGAGGAGTTGGCTACTGGCCCCAAGGCGTGTCCAAGCCCCTGTCCTTCTGTATCAAAACCATACTGTAAATACATTGTTGTCTCAAATTAGCTCATTGAAACTGCCTCAGTGTGTGCGCACACAAGGGCCGTTTTGTTGCAGCAGATGAATGTCAAATGTTTCGAACCCATTTTCTGCGACAATTTGCATTTGCGCAAGCTCTTTGTGTGTGTGTGTGTGTGTATAAGGCTACAGGGAGGTCTTTTTGGGGGAAAGGTCAGCAGTGGTGGGAGACCTTGACAATGAGGTCAGAGGCCATGAATAGAAGTGCAAGGTAGCAGGCCCTTTAACAGGCCCCCCTCAGCTGTCAGTAAAGGGTAAACAAAAACAGAGCTTCAAACACAAAAGCCAACTTTGAACTGAGTTTGAAAGCCCCAAAATACACTGTTTTGCGTGTCTGATAATGCCAAAAGAGAATCACCGTTTCAAAGCTAGTAGGTCAAGATATTAAAACTGTTAAAACTATGCATGATATATCCTAACATATTGATCAATTCTTGTACTATAATAGCAAGTCCTCCAGAATCATAGAGATAGATATAAAGAATTTACTGTCATATGGAGTGTAACTAAATCTTAAGAAACAGATTAATTGTTCATTTACACGCACCTTCCGGCGTAATCGTTTTGAATGCTTAACATGCCGTTCACATAAATCTTGTAGATTTGGACATATGTTAATTTTGCAGGCAGGCACAGCAGCAATTTATGGTCATGATTTGGACAACCCACATATTCAGTATTCAATTTTTATTGCCAGGCAGAACCAATAAAATGATATTGAAATAAAACAGCATGCCGTGAGTGGTGAAGTTTGTTTGCATATTCAGATTTCTTTAATTTATAGTGTTCAATCAGTGGGTGCAAAAGAACTAATATGGGTCATTTTTCGTTGTTAGCAATCAAGATAATTAGCTTCCCTTTAGTCTGTGTCTGAAATTGCTGTAGAACATGTTCACTTTCATGGACTCCATTACTGTTATGAGAGCTAGACAACTTTTACAGATTACATCACAAGTGGCATAGGGGTCTAAGCCCCTTAGAACACAGATGACAGGCAAAGTTTTTTTTACTAGAATGGGTAGGCAAAGAGATGCCTAAAAAGAGATGCCTGCCAAAGTTTGTACATGCTGACCTTTTGATCTTGCCATAAATTTTAACCTTTAAAAACAATTAGAAAACTGTATAAAGTATGACATGATTTTATTTGCATAGATGTTGACCTTAATGAACCTGATTCCAGAATTCCATGTCGAAATCACAAAATTTTTCCTCTAGAAACAATGCTTCCAGACCGCACCACAGGGGATTGGTTTCTGAACCTACTACTCATGATTTTCGATGTCTGACAAAAAGGAAGAACCACAACAGAATTGAGTAACTGAGCCTCAGTTACTTTTTTTTTGGATTAGGGAGTATATGCATACTGTGCTTCCTCATATTGCTCCCTCACAAAGTCATGCCAGGTAATTTTTGACTTTATGAAATGAACAAGTAATGTTGAAACTAACAAAGCTGACATTATTTTTTTGACATGAATCTGTTATTATGCATGCTCAATAGTAATTTATCAACTCTTTTTAAGATCAGAGGTATAAGAAGTAATTGTCCTGACTGTAATTTTGATACATCTCTTTTGGATTATATCCATGCATCCATATTGGCCCATATGCACATGTTTAGGTAACATTAAGTATGAAAATAACTTGACACATAATGCAGCTGGACCCTCCCTTTTGGATCCAGTTCGAATGTGTCCAAAGAGAACGTTCAGGAAGCTTGCCTGCTGTGACCTCAGAATAACTCAGATATTACGGCTGGTATCAAGATTAGTAAGCTGAGACTAATGTATCATGGAATATGTTGAATGTGCTATCATAACACATCAAAATAAGTTATGTAAACCAGTCAGCCCAGTTTCTTACAGCTTTTAGGGACGTTCTGCTTGTGGTTCTGCCTTTAGAAGCTGACCTTTTATGATTTTACTAATATTTTATGTTTCTCTCCCAACTTAGTCAGAGCAGATTCTAGTCATGTGTCTGTCCACTATCACGTAACACTACCTCTCAACTGACAATGCAAAGACTAACACATTACTTCCCCAATCCTCATGCATTGTTTGGGAACTGCATTGCTGAGCAACATGTTCAGCAGAGAGTGCTGACTTGTTAAATTGTTGGTGCTTTTCACACTGATAGGACGAGACAGGCTTAGCTGTTTGTTTGTAAAGTATGTAAAGTACTGGTAAATAACTACAAGCAACAGCACAGCTCTGCAAGCTGTGGTGATTTTGATGCTAGGAGTGACTGGAAATGTACCAATAGCACTTTTCCCCTTCTGATACTGCTACCTGATCCTAAAATATAGAGTACTGATACCAACTACTTACATATGCAGATATTTATGCAATTACGTTTATATATATATATATATATATATATATATATATATATATATATATATATATAT
>CM067494.1:20367966-20434078 GCA_034552555.1 Semaprochilodus insignis
GAATATATATATATATATATAAATAAACGTAATTGCATAAATATATATATATATATATATGAACATAACTGAGCCCATTGGTAAAGCTGTGGTGTGTGCATTTAAGCACCAGACTGCTGGGCTTTAGTAAATATAATTCTTTCATTCATGGTGTCAGAAGTAACGACTTTCAGTGTATTTTCCAGCTTGGTTGAAGAAATGGGCTGCGAGACCCTGCTGCTGACCGACAGAGAGGCACCTCATTGGTGCTAGTGGATATACTAGGCAGGCTAGTGGGCTGCTATGGATTTTATTAACTCTTTGTAGGTGACTACCCAACAGCAATTGCGTCATTACTGAAAGAATCCTGGCTAAGCTATTCAAGTAAGGGGCTCCCATTAGCACATTTTTCCCACATAATACTGCTGTTATGAGTATATATCAATCATAACAAGAGATGGCCTTGAAGATTGATGTGTTATCTTTAAAAGCTGCTTGACTATTGGCATTTTGAAATTCTGTGGTAAATGCTGGTGCTAATTTAGTATTATTATTAGTTCTCAAGTCTTTCATCAGCTGTGCAACCACAGTGCTTGAAACTGTAGGTCAGTCATGTGACATTCAAATTTCAAGACTTTTAAAGCAGCTTGCAAAGAGTTGTATCTGTATCCCAAAGCCTAGGCCTAGAGGTTTTAGGGGAATTTCTTTCTACTGTGAAAGAAGTAATAACTCACATGCCTGTGATGAATATTTTGTGCATTGGTGTTAAAATGTGTTAAATGCATTAAATATAAATAAAATCTTGGATTCTGATGATTTGAAGAATGAAAATAGGTCAGCAAATCTTGCTTTTGTCTTAAGCATTCTCTCACAGATACAATAAACAATTCCAACAGCTGTAGCAGTGCTTGATCATAATCAGTGTTAAATGGCATGTAATTTCTCCTGTGTTAATCTTGTGCTAATAAACTTACATGCTAGATTGGATGCATACAGCAATACCACAGTCATGCCTTCCTAAACAGTATAACCTGACCTCTAAACAGCATGAATCAGTATGGATTTTTGTCTTATATGTAGGATATAAGTAGCGGTTTAAAAAGTAAAGCAGTCTTCTGACGTGTTTTGAAGTTATCAGTATATTTTTGAATTTGCTATTTTTACACAGGGCGTGTAGGTATAAGACAAAAAGACATTTATAACATATATGGCAAACCTATGCTCTAATAAAGAGATAAAACACCTTGACACAGTGAAGTCGCTGTGTCAAACTGATGTTTGGATGCATTTGTTTTTTTTTTTTCTTTTGTGTATTATGAGGAAGCTATGCATCCTGAAGATCACGTGTGATCACATTGCTTACCCTAAGTCATGTGTGTTCAGCACTGGTCCTGGAGGTCTGTCACTGTGTAGTTTAGTCCAACTCTAATCTGACACACCTGGACTTGGTTGCACTAGTTTTGTACTTGAATTTGTGCTTAAATTTGGGCAAGTCATCAGTTATTTTCAATTTTAAACTACCATTTTCCTGTGTTTGGTTGCACAACAAATCATAAAGTTATTTCTTAACATGGAACAACTAACTAATGCATATGGCGCTTTAAGATGACAGTATTACAGATGACAAAATTACAAGTTAAACTGAATAAAATGAAATACTTGCAACTGTTTTCTTTTATTGTTTATTAACCAAAACACTGATGTCCCCCCCCGCCCTTACACTGTGTAGGAGGTGGACATATTTTGAACTTAGTAAACACTTACATTGTAACTAGCCTGCGTTTTACCTTAAATTCTAATGGTGATCCAGGCATCTGAACATTAGAGCCAGGTGTTTTGGATCTGAACTCTCCAGTGCAGTACATTTCGGGGATCAGGATTGGGCAGCTGTGTATTATATCAGCAGTAAAAAATATGTCATGTCAAATGATGTGATGTTCTGTGTTGTTGACAGACACTAGGGCTGGGATTTTTTGATACTTACAGCTGCTGGAGGGGACTGGGGTGAGCATCTATTGAATCACTGGACAGAAGATTCTGAATCAATTCATAAAATGTCATAATCGCTTTTTATATAGGCTCGGTGTTTTCCCTTCTGTAAAATAAACCCAGGCTTACCACACAAAGTTGCACACATGTTTGCAGTTGCAAATTAGTCATATACATGTATTACTGTGTATATGAAGTAAGTATTTATTGTTTATGACTGAAACCGTATTGAACATAACCTGGAAGTTTAATGACACCTCTACACAACTGATGAGACGCTGAACCTAATATTAGAATTTACATCATTATGTTTTAGAATTTACTGAAGGGTTAACTTCAAAACTCTATAAAAAGTAAATAATATGTTACTTAAATGTCTGTTAAATGTCCACATTTTGGCTAGAACTGCTGAAACTATGTCAGTCAGGATACAACAGCATTAGCTTGGTGCTAACATAAATTAAAAATTAATCTTTTATAAAGTAGAAATATGTTATACACTGCTATATTATACACTGCTATATATTTGCACTTACAGAAATAAATGTAAATATATACTTTGTGTTTGGACATCTGTTTTCATGTATGGACTTATTCAAAGTTTCTATAACAGGCAAAACTATAACTGCACTGTATGCAAAGGACCACAAACAGATCAAATAAAAATGTAGTTTTTATGTTTATTTTTGTAGAAGTTTATTATAGTGAAAGCCTGAAGAGTTGCATTGAGAAGCGTTATATAACGGCATCTTGGCACCCTGAGTCAAATTCTGATCAGTTTATGAGTTGCCTACAGTTACCAATTCCTGTCTGAAACCAGTCTTGAATGTCTTGAATTTGATTCTCTGAATGACATTTTTTTCCGATACCTCCATTTAAATTCAGAAACATTGAGACTGCTAGTATATTATTTATTGTACTTTTATTTGTACAGCAGACTACTGATACCATATCATTTTGAGCTGCCAGGTGACATTTATTTGCTTTCTGGAGTGCTGAAATTTAATATTCACTTACAGATTAACCATTATATAAGTCTGAATCCCTAGTTTTAATTGTGATACTTGTATTGTGATATGTATCGTATTGTGAAGTTGCAGCCCTGGTAGCGCATGTAGTCTTTTTACACAGAGTGATACGCTTGTCTGTGCACGTGGCCATCTGCTTAAATGTCACCAAACACATGGGCAGCTTGGCTTTGTTTAGGTTTCAATAGGCAAATGATGACCCAAGCCATCAGAGGATGACACTGAGTCAGGCATCATGAAATGCTCATTTCTTGTAAGTGACCTTTTAGCTTCCCCTTAAAGAAAAACCCAGCTTTATCAGCCTGTTGCCTTTTCTTTCTTTTTCTGTCTGTAACATGTACTTCTGTCCTACACTAAGACCTGCAGGACATTAGGTGAAGGCATAGCTTATATCTTCAACTTCACTATAGACTGAACCAAAAACAGTGGTGTAGGTGTAAAGTTGGCAAAGTGACAGAATAGTTAGAAATCACTTGACTTGCATTTGTTTCAATGAATGAGCTCCACTGCTTTATATGAGAGAGTTTCCACCTAGTTAATAGTGTCATTTTTGTGAAACTGATGCAGACTTCTGTGCTATCTGCACTCACAGTGCTAATGCGTCCTGACCACAGGAGTGGTACCTCGTTTCTTCAGAAATGAAGACATAGACATTCATAAGTCTTAAAACTGGTCAAAGTGACAAGAAAGTAAGTTTGAAACGTCTTTGTTTGCCTCGGGGTAGTTCAGTTAACCACTAGGTGGTGACAGAACGTCATTGCTGTCATGCCTGACGCTGTTTATAAGAAGAAGAAAAAACACATTGTTGATTAACCGCGTATTACACTTTGTGTTCATGGCATTATCTTGACAGAAACTGCTCTCGTGCCGCATTTACTGTCAGGAGTCAGCACAGTGCTGAGCAACTGTGTTTCCCTAGGTAGAAAAAGAGGAAGTCATCGCAGTTTGGACGTGTCGTTTAATTCGAAGCCTACTGTAGTTCACACAGAGGTCTTCAACCTCAGGCAAAAGTATGCATGACATTCATATGCATTATCACATGTGGTTCTGTGGCAGAGACAAAACAGCCTCTTCCCTTTCCCCGTTATTTGAGTGTCTGCACGCAAGGCCCATTGTTTGCTCACGGGGGAAATTTCCCTCGCACTTCGGTAGGGGTGGTCAGTAAGAAGATTATTATGAAGATTATATGAAGAGTAGTATGAAGAATTGAATAACAATGCACATTTCTCTGCATACAGTGAGTATCACCAATAGAGCACTTTATATCAACTGCATGTATTGTAAGGAGATTTAAGACCAATTGTTAAGAGCTTTTAAACAGCAACAAGCAGTGTATAGCAACTGTATAAACTGTAACAAGCAGCTTATTGGATGTCAGTCCATTTGACCTTATCATGTTCTATGACTTCATGTTCTTCATGTAAACAGAGTTATTGACACTTGTAATGGTTCTAGTTTCTGATTTGGTGCTTTAACCCATTTAGAGGGTAGCAGTGAGTATTGTTTTGCATTTTAAGCTCTACCTACATCTATCATCAAAGAGGAGCTACTAAGTATCGGAAGCTAAGAATAAGATTTTTACATTGCAATTAATTGTGTGGTAATCAATCTTTAGATAAGTTTTATGATCATGACAGGGCTAGTAACTACAAGGACTGCAATGCAAAGTGGATGAGTTATTTTTAACTTACTGAAATGTGTAATAGAAGCTCGGACCATTTAAGAGGTTAGTTTATTTTTTCCTCCTGTTCCTTCTTAATTAGTTTATTTTTGCATTTAGTTAAAAAAAAAACATTTATGGTTTTTATATGCTTCATAAACAGGCTACAGTTTTGCTGGTGCCAGTTTGCTTTCAATGCTCTGTAAAATTGTACAGTTGAAAGGAAAAGTTTGAAACCCTCCGGTCAAATTACAAGTGAAAATAAGTTATCACCTCCTCTACAAAGAACAAATATGACATTTTCTGCAAATGCACAATGTGTGTACGAGTTTATTATCTTGGGAAAAATAAAATGCCATTATAAACAGGCCATTAAATGTCAAATATAGGAAATAAACAGTAACTGTGCATTAAAATGTGCACATGACTGTATATATTGATGATATATTTTTGCTTAACCACATAGCCTTATTTTACCTATATGGCCTTGCCTTGTGGCTGCATGTATATAGGCGAATTTACATGCTTGCCCAGCATGTTCTTTGCTCATCCATTCTGTCCAGTGATTCAGCAGATGCCCACCCAGGCATCCTTGAGACACACAAGATCACTCTAGGAAAGGGGGTCCGGGAAACCAAAGGAGCCTTGTTGTTCCTGTCTGGTGGTGGCGGACAGCACTTGAGTAATTTAGGGGAAGTGGAGGCGGAGGGAGGAGGAAGGGAGCTTTGGAGACAACAAGGCTTCATGACTAAGGGTTTCCCTGTGCGTCTCTCTCTTTCTCTCTCTCTCTCTCTCTCTCTCTCTCTCCCTCCGTGTGCCTCTGGGTCACGAGCGGCTGTGGGTCTCTCTCCACGAGCACAGCTTCCAGTTAAAGAGTGGCGCTCCAATATGAAAGCTCTCTCAGAGCTGTGTTGGGACAGTAGGGGGGTGCATGCTGATCCTGAGGACCCACGCTGCTGCTAGCATGGACACTGGATTTCAGCAGTAAATAAGAACGGCTTACCAGTTTGCTGCACTGCTGTTGTCTATACTGCAGTTGAGCTTTGTTGCGGGGGGTACATTGTGGATCATACGGTACAGTT
This sequence comes from Semaprochilodus insignis, assembly GCA_034552555.1. Classification (NCBI taxonomy): domain Eukaryota; kingdom Metazoa; phylum Chordata; class Actinopteri; order Characiformes; family Prochilodontidae; genus Semaprochilodus; species Semaprochilodus insignis. The sequence goes on from CM067494.1 coordinate 20,373,705, forward strand.
ATGTTTTTTTATCAATTGATTTGTTTGTTTATTTATTTATTTTAAATGCAAAATAGGGTATATGAAGACATTTAGGTATAATTTAATATTAAGTATCAGCTGTGTGCTTGAATAGACGCTTTGTTGTAGAGTGAACTATGCTGGCCATGGCATGTTTTATTACATTTGGATAAACTGCTGTGTGATTTGGAATTGAATGTAAAGGTTTAAACATGCTGAAAATGTGCTGCAAGAAAACATTATCACATGCGGAAAAAAAGTAGAAAACTAAAAAAAAAAGTTTGGAAAAAATGTGATAACTTGTAAACACAAAGTTGTTTGCACACTTCATATCCAAATCTTTTTACATGTTTAGTAATTTGTTATTCATCTATATATTGTTTTATTGTTGTTTCTGGTTGTATGGATATGGAAGAAGCTCATATCTAAGGCATCAGTGACATCAACACTGTATACAGCCACATGCCCACAAAAACCCATACCATGCACTCTAACCCTTCTGTTTTGCCTCTCGGCTTAATCACTGACTGTGTAGTACAGTATTAGCTTGTTTCTACTAATGCCAGTGCTCTCCAGTTAGCCAGCTCTCAGAATGAAATACGTTTCCTTTAAAAAGGCTTAGTTAAGTCTAACACGAAATGTTATGTTTGCCTAATTATGGGGGTCACTGTATTCCTGCTGTCTTGACTCCAGAAGCATAAAGATTTTCTGTAGGCTTCTGTTAATATGCAACATTTTGCCACATGTAACCCCTCATAGAATACTTAGTGCCTCTGAGTGTGGAAAATTAGCCTCTAAAAATAAGCCGTATGTTATTGTTGCCATGCACCTGTTGCAGTGTTTTCACCTCTGTCAGGGGCTCTGTATTTGTAACCATGCAGGATTCTGATCACCTACACCACCACCTTCACAGACAACCCTCCCGACACTGACACCACCTCTTCTCGTCCGTTGTGCTTCTCTTCCAGTTTCTCGGTCCACCCTCAGCCCAGCGCGGGGAAATGTAGAGCGCAGCGCGTGGAAGACACCCGGATCACTTTCAGCACTTTCTGCACAAAGAGGTAATTGTGACCACGTCCTCCGAGATAAATAAATAGAGACGTAGAAAGCCTGCAGAGAATGCGCCATTCAGGTCTCTAAGCACGGCTCGGCCCACTGAAGATCCTGTTTGGACATTTATGAGGGGCATTTATGAGTAAATGTTGCCAATGTCAGTAGAAAGGTTAACCCTTAGAGCTTATCCTTTTTAATTGAAATGACGTATTTCATTTACTTCAGATGTGCATTCTGTATCAACAGCCTCAGGTCTTTTTTCATTAGTTTCGCGGTCAAAAAATGGCAAAGTGAAGTTCTCCATGTATGCAAATTAAAAAAAGTATTAAAATTGCTCCTGCTTACGAACATATATACGGCCTTGATGAATCTGCTCTTCTGATAGATTTTTGGTTGTTCCAATAAGCTAAGTGAAGATTAACTAATATTTTCTTATGCCATGTTTTTATTGCCATCAGTAGCTGTGACTTCTAAGGGTTCATATTGGGTTTTGGTTAGGCCTAGGCCTTGCTTAGGTTAGGATTTATATAAAGATTCATTAATTAGACTTTTTGCTAGTCCAGGATTTCCTGTCCAAAAAGGTGTTGGGACCGGTTGCAGTTGAGTGGTTATATAGTAAGTGGTTATAGAGCCTTTATAGGGTTGTTGTATCTTAAAGGTGTGTTAAAGAGCTGACTGCTCTATATACCTTCAGGAGAATCAGTGTACATAGCACAAACTGTGTGCTGCAATAAAATCTAACTCAGGATTGCATCTTGTAATCTTTGCGTTATTAGATGATGGTATAATATAATTTACGAAACATTAGTAGTTGAATAGCAGCTTTGTGCAAGGCAGTATTGCAAACAAAAGGCTTTTGATTCAAAGCCGAGGGGTCAAAATGTAATAAGCTTAGTCGTCTGTGTAGAAGACAATGGAGGTCAAAAAGCAGTGGTGCACTGTACCAGTATGCTGAACCCAGTAAGCAAAGGCAAGTGCTTTAAAACAGAGTGCCCACAACTCAGCCAGCTTGGCCATGTGTATGGCTTGACTGTTTGGTAGATTTTTATTAATCTTGGGTAATGTGCCAGGAACAGAGTCACTGTGAAGTGCTTACAATTAGATCAGTGCACCTGACAATCAGCAAAGGTTAAGGAGGATTTTGCTTTCATAATTGCGCATAGGAATTTTTGCAAACATTTCTAATATTTCAATTAGAAATGTACCTGCACATGATTAGCAGTTTTTTTTCTCCAACTTGTATCTGTATTACTCATCGTATGGCTTCTGCCTTAGGAAGTTAATTCGTTGTGGTCTGAGAGTATACTGGAACTGAAACTTCAGGTTAACTTCATCGTAATATTTTGAACTACTCTAGAGTAGAGGTGCTTTTTTGATGGTGGGAACCTGACATTGTGCTCCTAACTAGGTTTACTGCTGGGCGACAAAGTTAACATTGGCTGGCAATGACTGAAACTAAAACTCAGGATCTTGGTCACCACAGTCTGTTTCATGTATAATCACAGTAAATGACCCCAGGGTATTAAATTGTTAACAAACTATCTGGTGAAACTCAGTTGACTCCCTGCGGTGTTAGGGTTAGGATTAGGATTTGGTCCAGAGTGAGGTTTAGGACCAATGTTTAGGGTGAGCATTAGGTTTGGGTTGAGCTTAGGGTAGGTGAAAAGGTGATCTAAAAGTATGTACATTGGGTCATCTTAATACAGAGGTGTATATATATATATATATATGTATGTTTGAATATGTCAGTAATATAAATCATTATTTTGAACCTCTTGCAAAGAGAGCAAACGCAGATTTCAGTATTCTGTCTATTTTTCTTACATATGAGAGTTTATGAAATCCACAGGTTTAGAGAAAAATGAAACTGACTTGCTTGCAAAAATGCAGTTCTCTATTTTTGCTGTGAAGACACAACAAACTCACTCTGTCTACTATAAAAGCAGAAGTCGAAAAGATCATATGCAGTATGATGTTAATGTTGATGTTGAAGCCGGTAGTGAGGTCACTGCTACTCTGATGGGCGTTCCTGGCAGCATGACTGTGCTGCACATGATGCTCGCATCATTTTGGGGAATTTTAATCATGGGACATGCTCAAAATGTTAAGTAATGTACTGTGTTTGACAGGACATTTTAAGGCAGGACCCTTTGTGTAGTCTTCATCAATCTCTTATTCTCTTCATTCCTTGCTCATCTTCATAAAACTTGAATAGTAAATTTTATTTCATGTGATTTTTGGTTTACTTGATGAGCTCCCTCATAAGCTCCCCAGCTTACTGCACTCAACACCAGTGTCTTACAGCTTCCATTCTCAACACAAGCCATGTTGACAGCCCTAACGCTCGTACAAATTCCGCTGGCTAGTATGAAGTAATGAGTCAAGCTAAACACTGACTTGGATCTCTTAAAGCATGCCTAGAAAGCCCCAGAGTACTTTGCCCCAGGGGTTTGGCAAGGTTATGTAGTTATGCTTTAGGACTGTCACAATTACTCCATTAAAAAAAAATCATCACTGAGTCAGTGCTAATTAGTCAGCATTTTTAAATTATCCTGCTGCTTTTTCACTTCCTATTTTGTCTTGTCGGGAATCTTTGAAACGATTACCGTAGTTCTTATTGTTCTGCTACGTACATTTTAATTGTTAAAAAAATAATTTAGTTGACACATGGGGGGTGTCCTTTGATTATTTGTCAAGTAAGAATGAAATTGATTGCTGATATAACTAATAGTGACAGTTCTACTATGCTTGATGTTAATAGTTTAAGTAATCAAAGTCATAACCTTAATTTCTGAAAATTAAAGGAGAAAGTAAAATTTCTCAGCGACCTTTAGTTAGAAGCAGAATTACAGCACTTTTAATACAGGTTTTCCGGACCAGAGTTTGGCTTAATGTTGCACTAATCTTTTCTTCACAGCATCATTGTAGGCTTCTGGTTAGCGTGACACAAAAGAGGAAGGAAATGGGATGTTGGGTTGCGCAGTGAGAAATGTATTCAAATGAATTATCCTCCTGTTTGGGACACAAGGTACAGACCTGACAGGTGTTGATCTTGTATACAAGCATGAATGGTCAGAACCTGTTGGATAGTTTGCCTGGGGCATGGAAAGTTCTCTGCACACCGCAAACATGACTCCACGCTTCGCACAGCCTTGGCTCCTAGTTAGAACTGCCTGATACCCCAATGGAACAGGGCGTCCCTGAAAAGAGGAACAGAAAGTGAGGGGGGTTATTTTGGTCCCACTTGCCTCACCGCTATGCTAGACAGGGTTGGGAGGGAGTGAAAGACGGAGACATTGGCAGGGAGCAGAAGCTACCCTTCCTGAACCCATGGGGAACAGCTGGGTGTTATAGCCAGCTCTTTAATGAGGGAGTGAAATTCGAACAAGCTAGGACACACAATTTTGTGCCAGAATGTGAAATAAAAGCACTCCATTTTAAGTGCTGCTCCCTGATGGACTTCTGTTAATGGTAGCATTAACAGTTATGTTTAGTACCTGAAACATGAAACAATGGCTATATGACGAGTCAAACAGTACTGTGCAAAAGTCACTTTTAGTCGAAATGTCATGTACAAGCACAAGTTATATTTTTCTGTGTCTGGAGCAAGACAGAAAAGGTGTATTTAACAGAATACTACACCAATTGCATGGTTGTCCTGATCCTGTATATAACAACCCCTGAAGAACGCTGTTTTATCCAGCTGTTCTTCCTACTGTTATGTAGGAGAGCATGTGAAATGTGTTTTGCTAGTGTTTGTTATAATGGCCACTTCTGGTAGAAATTCCCCTTTGATGCAGATCTGAAACCAGGCTTGCTATTTCTTTCTGTTCTGAAATCTACTAGATCAGCGTGCTAGACAACACCTTTTCTTGGCATGGAAACTGCTGCTGCCTATTACCCACAATCCAGTTAACTGCAGCCCCAGATTTAGCAGCATTAAGCTGGCCTTGTTAAAAGCCACTACTGAACATGGAAGTGTTGGTAGCTAAAAAAAGCAAGGCATATTAACACTCTAAAACAGCTCTGTGTATTTTGGTGGGCCTGCATATGTGTGTGTGTTACTCTTAACCTCTGTCTGGCCCTTTTCTTCCACTGCCATGCCGTATTATAAATAAAGGCGTTTTTCTTGAGTTTTTTTCCCTCGTCTTCTTTGATGTAGGCTTGCTGTGCTGTCACAGCCTGCTCTGACAATGGAGAACTTGTTCAAGCTAACGCTTTTGAACATGTTCCCATTGAGTGCGCGCTAAGCCTGGCATTCCATATGGGTGGAGTGGGAGAGCTCTCTGTGACACGGCAACGTCACAACGGGAGGTGGACTACGAAAGCTGTCAGTATGTTCTGTGAACGATGTGGGGGGGTTGCTCAGAATGCAACTGAATATTCACCGGGACGCTATGTGAGAGCACTAAAGTTCATTGGTGGTTGGTTCATTGGCATGACAATGCCTGTTGCTGTCAGGAGTCGTACATTGAGGTGCTAGCACCTTCAAGGGGTGTGTACAGAAGCTTTTGGCCACTGTATGAAAAATAAGAAATTAGTGACTGTCAGTCTTTCAAATACGTTCTTAATCTTTGAAGTGATCTCTTATGACACATTTCAGTCCCTTAACAATGTTTTGATGGGTGGGTCTTAAAAGAGGTTGGAAAGGTTGGAAAATGTGGTCATGTAAAAAAAAATGCTACATAAACTCTCAAATGTCATAAGTGGAAAACAAATAACATGCAAGAGAAATGTAAGATAAAGCTACAGTTTTTAGCACTATATGTATATCTAAGCCCAGAACTGTTTAGGAACCTTTATTTTTAATGGTGTGGACTGAAACAGTCAAGCTTTTTTCTTCAGCTGACCAGTTGAAGACTCTCCAGTATATGAGCAATTTTATTTCATCCTAGCCCTCCTAAACAGTAGACTGATGCTCCTGTCACTGCTTGATATTACTAAATTGGATAAGATCACTAATGAAACACCTTGTTATCTGCTTGCACAACCCCAGGTGGTCCAGGCTTGAAGCCTGGTCTGCTGTGAATCAGTCCAGCTGTGTGTCCACTGTTCTAGAGCCAGTCGGTCCCAGAGCTCAGCATCTGCTGGACTGGAGTCAAGCTCTGGCCACAGCCCTGGTGACAAAGCCTGAGAGTGTCCACTGACCAGCCAGCACCACAAAGCCGGCAGTGTGTCCCCCTCCCCAGTGTGCCGCTGAAATGTACACTGTGGGCTAAATGCTGCTTCAGTGCTATCTCAATAGGAGCTGCCTTGCTTATTGTACCTTGTGTACAATAAGCTTTTCTCCATAGCAAATCCTGGTTCCCTCTGTCTCTTTCCTTTCCCACCATAGCCAGTGCTAAAATGCTAATATGACTCAGTACATCGCAACTGAGTACATCTTAGTGTTTGCTTGTCCTAGCTATTCGGGTCTAATGAAGCCACATACTCTAAGCCTATCTAGCAGACAAATGCATATTCTTGAACATACATATTTACTAAAGGTTTGCACCATCACAACCCCATTTTGGGTATAGTCACTGCTCTTTTGCACGTGTGCCTCATTGTATATACATTTATATTTACTGTGTGTTATCTGACTCCTGAGAAAAGCTTGCCTCATTTTTGGCACTAAAACAGCTGCCATTGTTTGTGCTCATAGAGATTTATATTTACATTAATATTTATATTAATTTGATGAAACAGTGATGTAAAATTATGTACAATAAACACATTAAAGTGCGTGTATTGCCTGAATACTGTGAGTATATTGTGAGCACATATTGGAAATTGCTCTGAAAGCCCTACTACCCTAAAAGTAGTCCTTGCTTCGTTATTTCCGTACAGTGGCTTCAGTGCGCTGTTGTTTATGTGGGAGCATGAAAGAAATATCAAAGCTGTTCTTTGCTTGTTGTACTGCATGCAACAAAGATGTTATGCTGAAAATCGTATAGTTCGCAAACAACCTGGGTGCACTCCGTAACAATTACAGAGGGAATTTTGCAAGAAGGATTTTATCCTTTCTGGTGCAAATGGACTTTCATACAAACATGTGGTTATTTTGCGCTGGTCGTATGTTAGCTGCAGTGTTTTACTTGTGTTAATTTCCATATAGGATTTTAATCAATAATCCATAACAATTTGGCCCAGCACAAATTGTCATTAGAGTGCCAGTAATTAGCACCTCTCTTAGTAACTCTGCCCTTTGTGTTGTACTTGATGGCTATCGAAACAGCAAAGTCATGGTGGTTTGCATTAGTTACCAACAATGGACCAAAAAGGGGAACTCCTCCACATAAGGGACTACCCAGGTCCCCAACAGAGACTGGGTGTGGGCCTTTCTGGGGTAGGGTGGGTGTGGGAGGGGGTTTGACATGAGGATGTTTGGGGGTGTTTCCCGCACGGAAAGGCCTTTCACATGAGTGCTGAAAAACATGAGAGCCACATGACACTCACATGACTTCCCCAATCAGAGAACGGCTGCTCAGTTTTGGACCTTATTTATTCTGTGCAGTCAGCCCCCACTGTACCATTGGCACATAGTTTGCTGTTGTATTATTTTACAGGAATTTTATAAGTAACAGGACTTAAGAATTTGATTGCTTATAAAGCCATGATATTATTTGATCTGACATATTGTGATGGTTAGAGTTCTAAAATCTAAGCTATAAATTCAGTTTGTAGATGTTGTATATGGTGATACAAAGAGTGTCTCGATTACTTACATTCATTAATTAGTTAATTATACAAATATAATTTATATATTGATATATTCTCAATGAATTAGCAGTGTTTAGTTGTCATGATGGTAATGCATAATACATCAGTGCTTTATATTTTTAATGTAGTCTTTTTAAATGTTTAATATTGATTATTGGGCTCTTTACTCAATTAGTCATCAAATTAATGGGTAAATTATAATCAATGTTCTAACTGATTATGACAACTCTCATTTTGAATACAGTTATATGTGGACAGTAATTCAGTCCATCTGCATATGTACTAAGTTCACATGCTGTCAGTATGTGCATCTTAGTCATGAAAACTAGTTAAGTAAAGTATTTGTTATTGACTTGGTTAAACTTGCTATGCTTTTGTATGTGACATTAGTTAAAAAATCTCCCTGTTTGCTTTCTTTCATCTCTCCCCTGCAGCTATCCCTCCACCTCTCGGGCTGGACTGTGCGGCGGCAGCAGCGGCCCGGCCCCCGCGCCCCCCGGCCATGGCGACCCGCATTGGCCTGCGGCTGCAGCTCATGCGCGATCAGATGCAGCAGGAGGAGCAGCGGGAGCGGCAACAGCAGCAGACAGCAGCCATGCACTACATGCAGCAGCGAGCACCTAGGCTACCTGCACCCTCACCTGCCATCAACGCCCCTATGCACTTCCAGCAACCCATGCAGGTGCCAGTGGAAGTGCTAAAGGTAAGCATAGTCTACCAGGCGCGTGACTGTGGATGGTCTGCGATTATGTAAGTGATCTTAAGTGACACGGTCCTGTTCGATGGCTGTCTATAAAGGAGGAGGTTTAAATCAGTTTATCTGCAACTCATACTCTGGCTTCATTCATTGCTATACATTGAGATGTCAGTGTGTTTAGAACACCTGTCTTGTACCTGCACTTAAAGGCAGAAACTATGGCTCTTTGGCCCCTCCAAACCATGTAGGAATGCCATATCAAGCAGATGGGAGAGGTTTAGACTAGATTTTGTGTTAGCTTAATAATGACACTATTTTTGAATGAATTCAGAGCCTTTTGAGGATACTCATTTAATGACTTTACCATATATGATCTGCCCATATTACAAAAATCAAAATTAGTGCATCTCTTGGTTTTTCTGATAGGTTATAAACACTCCTCTTATAAACTGCCCTATAGAGTGAGCAGAACAGAGCCGAGCTGTCACTATATACTATTTAATGAACTCCGTGTACAGTCGTGAGTAAAAGATTGGGTGCATCTTATCAAATAAAATGTTGACAGTGTTATTTAAATGGATCTAGAACATGTGTCTGATTTAATTGCTTTCCCCATGTTTTGCTATATGACCTGCTCACAAAGTTAAAAATCAACATTAGCATAAAGCATTTACACCTGTATTTTTCATAATCAAAGGCGTGTGTGCACATGTGTTCAGGCGGAAATGCCTTAATAAATTTGAACACTGATCCTCAATGGGATGTGCTGCCTCCTACAAATCTCTCCAAACCCTCCTTCTGATCAAGAGAGGCTCAGGGTTTTAGGGCATGAATGAGCTGCCCCACAAGGGCCTAATCCTCCTTTCCATTGGGAGTGTAGTAGGGTGGCCCACCCTAGTGGTCCCAACAGAGGAAAAAGAAAAGGCCGGAGTGCACAAGAGCCCAAATTAAGGGGAATTAAGCACTTGGGTAATCTCTTCACGTGTTGCTGTTGTGCAGCCACTCTGGAGTAAAAGCTAAGAAGCAAGAGTCTAGGCTTCAGTAACTGTTGGCGTGTTTGCTAGGGCTGAATTGTGCTTATGAAAACTGGATTACGACACTAGCAAGAGCAGAAGGAGGAACAGAGGGAGAAATCTTCATCGAAGAATGCGGTGGGACAGCAATCAGGTAGTAGAGGGGGAAAGGGAAGGGGGAAGAGGAGTCTTTGTAACATGATGCATTCGCAGAGAGATAACAGGTAAAGTTGACATGTGTCAGATTCTTGAGAGGCCTGTTCTGTACTTATCAGTGAGCAGAGGAGAGACGGCACAGTGCCTTTTTGTGTACGCGTGGGGTGGCCATGGGTGTGTTTGTATGCACATTCAGTATTTGCAAAATTCTGAAACTTTTCTGGTGAGCACACAGTTCCTGTCAGTGCTGCTTTTTGCCTTTATCTCTTTACCTGTCCCTTCACCCTTCCCCTCTTTACACTGCCTTCTTCACGGTGGAAGGTTGGAGCTTATTTGTTCCTACAGAGCATGACAAAATGCGAGAAAAAAAAAATTATAACATGTAAGTGTGTTCCCGTGGTGACATTTTTCTGCCACATTTAAAGCTGATACCTGCTGTCAGCGGAAGCACTAGGGATGACTTCATATGTACAACTGCTAGAAGTAGAAGAACAGTTTTGATGTGTTTTGTTTTTTTCTGTTCTTGAGCTGAAAGTTAAAGCTTGTGTAACATAAAGGTTTAAGACACTTAACACACTGTCAAGATGAAGTCTATGGAATGTCTGTTGTGAAAAATGATTAGCGGTGAATGCTAATACCAATACTGAAAACAATAGCGATAACTTTATCTCAATATAAATTCATGACCGGTACATTTTTCTATTTCTTCCTTTAACTTGCAAATACCGAAATATAGTGTCGTAAACCAATATGGTGCTGGAAGGGTATATTTTCAGTATGTTCCAAAAAATCTATTTTAATAATATGCCATGATATCTATCAACAATATGTCCCTCTGTCTTTTCAGAGGGTTTCTTATTTAACACCTGTTATGTGGAAACCCTGTCAAATCAAAACTCTGCATCTGGTTGCAGTAAAGTGAGACAAATTCACTATATTTTGGGGGGTTTGTTTTGTAAAGGAATTGGAGAACTGAGCCAAAACAATCTGTGTAGTAACAAAATAGAGCTTAACCTGAAAAACACAAGGCATATATTCAGACCATCAGCATTATGGAGAAGCCACCATATTGTATTAAATGAAATTTTGAATGCCGTGTATAATTATACCCTACCATACACAAATGTTTTAATAACATGCATATGTAATGTCATTTCACCAGTCGATCACCCATCTATACTTTGAAACAAGCATGTTTACTGGCTCTCCCATGCTGACAAGACTTACTACTGGGTGTTAAAATTTGATGTTGAATAATGTGCAACTTCTCGAAAACCAGTAATGTAAGTAATTTACTCTGTACCATAAAAGTTTTGATACCCAACCCTACTGAATGCCCGACCTTGTTATTTGTAATCCAGAGTGGAATTTTACATGTGATACTTATCAGCATCAGTTAGGGCGTGTTTGCTTTTTCTAAATAGCCAACAACTGTGATTGCATCAAATATGCTATTATCAGTTCAGCTACTTGCAGAGTAACTTTGATTGCATAAGTTGTTCCAGTTGACGTTTTACCCTAGGATGAGCAAATCACTTTATGGTGCATTAACACAGTTGGGCTGTGTAGCTTTTCAAGTGCCTTTTTAAGAGTCTTGTTCAGACACTCCAGTTAGACTCCTAACTGGAGATGGTAGCGCCGTGACTTTGCGCCACTTATAGGAAGTGTCGAGAGTGAGTCACTGCAACCCGGCCAAACACATTCTCCAATCTGAGGCAACAGGGGCTCCAGTTTCGCAGAGGGCCGCTGCTATTCAGTGAGCTGTTCATGCCACCATGCCTCGACAGATCAGAGATATGGCAGGACGCACCGCAGCCACCAGCCGTGCTGACCTTCTGGAATTTCACTTCTGAGAGCTCACAGCAGCTGGCTGTACTGGCAGTGCCCTTTACTGGGCCCAGTGCGGGCATTCATCATCAGGGTGGAAATGCCCTTGGCATTGACACTTTGTCACCGCGCTAAACTGTAACACTGCATTGCTCTTATTATGTTTTTTTTTTCCTTTTGTTATTAAGTATTAATAATGTCTCCTGTTTATGTTTTTACTGATAAAGCAGGAGTGATTCATCAAGACCTGTCTAACCCAATAAGACAGCTTGGGTATTGTTCCAATACTGGACTTGTTTCAATATGGGAATGTTGTTCTAGTGCTTACCCAATGCTTGTTGAGTGGTAAAATAGGCTTACCTACAGATATAGTTCTTTACTTGTCACGACGTATCAGGCATGATGTTGAACAGAGGCCTGTCCAGTAAAGCAGTAAGCTTAAGAGAGTTTGCTTTGAAGTGGCCAAGAATTGGGCCAATCTGGCCAGGCATCTCACCCCTCAGCAGGTGCCTGTAGGGTTTCATGAACTCATGGAGGCCCTCTCTGCATCTTTGAGTGCCTGAGTTTAAAAGCCTGCTGTTATGTAAGCGGCTAAGAAGCTGCATAGACTGAGTTTGCAAAACTAAAGGGCTGCATGTCCATTCTGTTATAATGACAGAGAAGCAGAATAAGCACAGAAGACTGTCCATGCTGCAACTGGGTAGCAGGCACTTTAAGCCCACTTCAAACTTATCAGTCGAGACAAGACAAGATGGTTTTTGAATGTTTTAAAAGGCAGTTGGATCACTGTGAATACTAGTTTTAGAATATTGGATGCTGGATGATTTAAGAAGTTAACTATGTTCAGTTTCAGACATCAGTTTTAGGATGTTGCATATTTCTTCGTTTGTCCGGTCAGCATGCATCACATGTTAACGTAAGTCTCTCCCCTGGTGAAAGGCTGTCATGGAAATGTGTATTTTTGCATTCTGTGTACAGTGTCAGTAGCTCCACTAGTTGAAAAAGGAAAGTATATAAGTATTAAAAAGACATTTTTGTTTGCAGCTCCTCATTAAGGTCGAATCTGCAGCTCCTGATGAAGACTTTGATTACTGAGTGACTGTTATATCTGTGTTAATCCACTTGCTTTAAATGGACCATTATGGAATTCACAGTATTCATAGTACATCATTCGTAGACTTCGAGTCAATTACTAATATCATTCCTTTGCCATGACAGGTGCAGACTCATCTGGAGAACCCTACGGACTACCATATCCGCCAGTCCCAGCGGCAGCAGGTTAAGGAGTACTTGTCCACCACCTACGCCACCAAGCAAGCAGTGCACGCTGTTACAGGTGTCCACCCTTCTCCACCCAATATGGCCCAGGTCCAGTCTGCGACCGCTCCTCCACCCCTGCCCTCACCTCGCATGCGCACTGAGCAGCTCATGACCTCAGCAGGGAACAGCGCACCCAATAGCCCTATGGCCATGCTTAACATCAGCTGCAGCCATGAGAAAGAGGTACAACATTTTCAGTAGCTGTTTCTGACCTAGGCTGTGGTTTTGGTTGTACATAAACTCATTAGCCAATTTATTAGATGCACCTAACATATACATTCACCTTGTAGGTTTACTGTTCCTAAATGTTGGTACACTGCATGACAATTTAAGATAGCACACCATTACCGTAGGGCTGAGCAGTATGACAATATTCATTGTTATTGTGATTAATTACATCACAATACAACACAACACAACACAAAATGACTTTTTAATGATGTTGTGGAAATTATCGGTACTTGTGTAACACTGACCTTACATTACAAAGAGAACATGATTAATCCTGTTTGGATTACAGGATTTAGAGCAGCACTGTATGTAAAATATAGATTAAATTAATATTCATATTATTTGAAAGTGTTTTCAAAGTTTTTAAAGTAAGTTTTTAAAAACATGTATTGTAAATTTTTTAAAGTATTATGACTTTTTTTTTTTTGCCATATCGCCCATCCCTGCATTACAGGGGCCCAGCTCAACACTACCTTTTAAATTTAGTAAGGTTTTAAAATTTAGTTTCTTTTTTAAAGCAACACCTGACTGTTTTTTTTTTGCTGCAGAATTAAGTAGCTTGTAAATTGTAAATGTAATATACACATGATAAATAAGCTATAGGGACATAAATATTGGGACACACTTTTAAAATCAATTCAGGTGTTTTATTTAGTTCTCTTGCTGCATGTGTATAAAATCATGCACCTGGCTATGATGTCTGCATTTACAAACATTTGTAAATGAATGGGTCATTCTAAAGAGCTCACTGAATTTGAGCATGGTACTGTAAAAGGATGCCACCACTGCAACAAGTCCATTTGTGAACTTTCTTCCCTCCTAGATATTCCACAAACTACTGTGAGTGGTATTTTTGAACAGTAGAATGTTTAGGGATAACAGCTACTTTCAGGAACATAGTGCATAAACGTCACCAAATGACTTGCAGCAGTAGCTGAGTTTCAAACCTCCTTTGGCATTAATATGAGCAGACAAACTGTGTGCTGGGAGCTTCATGGCATGGGTTTCCATGGCCAAGCAGCTGCATGCAAGCCTTACATTGCCAAGAACAGTGTGTTGGATGGAGTGGAGTAAAGCGCTGCCGCTAGACTCTGGAGCAGTGGGAATGTGTTCTGTGGACTGACGAATCACGCTTCTGGGTCTAGCAGTCTGAAAAACGAGCTTGGCTTTGGAGAATGCCAGGACAACATTACCTGCCTGACTTCATTGTGCCGACTGTAAAGTTTGGTGGAGGGGGGATAATGTTATGGGATTGTTTTCAGGGGTAGGGCCTTGTAGTTCCAGTAAAGGGAAATCTCAGTGCTCCAATAGGTGTAATGTGTAGGTGTCCAAGTACTAGTTATAGTGTATGTTACTAGAAATCTGGCCACAAATTCATAATTTTGCCCACAAGATTAATTGGTGGCCCATGCAGTTTTTATATCTGCCTACCTCCGATGTAGCCCAACTATTGCTATAATTTATTGCCTCCCATTATCACATCCACCATTGGAAAGGGGACCACAATAGGACCACCGCTAACCTGGTATTATTTGTGTGCTGAATCATTCTCAACACTGCAATGATGCCAACATTGTAGTGGCATGTTAGCGGGTGCTGCACTGGTACAAGTGTGTCAGGCAAAGTGTTTGACAGAGCCGGGTTGAGAATAGTCTACAATATCCAGAAAATGTTGGTCCTGGGTTCAGAAAATGACCACAAATGAAGGGTTAGAGGATGGTGCATGGGGAGGATGAAACTCTAAATACAAAGTTTACCAACAGGGTACGTGTGTCTAATAAGGTCCAGATAGTGCTTAGTCTGTGTTCATCTTTGTTCACATAATGTCTCTAGCACACTTGTTCCTCAAGATATGGCATGTAATCACTTGTTTTTCTTGATCCTCCAACAACCCTGAGCTTGAATTTATCTGTTTGTATCAATCTGCTACTGTTCTTAATCTGTCAGCTTTATCAGTGAAGTTCTCCCTCCCCCTTGCTTCTTGGTATGTACTTTTCATTGGTTCTCAGTATTCCAAAGTTCAGTGAACACTATGCCCCAACTCATCTTTGGCTGTTCTAAGACTTTTTTCTCCCCTTTCCATCTCTCAGCCGTGGTGCAGTGTGGGTGTTTTTATGTCACCCGAAGTTCAAGAGTGTTAACTCCATTGTCATTGGTTTAAGTGGCCAATTATGGCCATGGTGGTGTAATTAGAGATTAAAGAGTGACAGGGAGAGCAGAAGACACTGGGAAGACCTTTTGAACTCAGCAGACTTTGGTCTTTTTCTTCATCTTCCACCACTGAAGTCTGTGGTAAAATGGATTGAATACATGGCCCTATTTTACTATACTACCAGCATCTGTGAGATAAAATGGAAACTGTTTGTAGAAACTTCTCTGAGTAAACATGCTTTATTCTAGTGTTATGTATTCAATAATTGTGCAGAGAGTTTAAAATGTAAAAAACACATTTATTTACTTTTACCATTTTTGGTGCCCTGTAAAGCAGACCAGGCTAAAATCTGGCTAATAACTCCCAAGGGGTGGATGGTGGGTTTATGTATATGCGTTAGTTTTCAGGACATCACAAAAACTCTGAATTTAAAACAGGCTGTTTTTGCAGCTTAGTTTTCATATATGGTCTGTAGAGACTGAGTGTGAACTGTATTTTAACTTTGATATGTTTACATACTACAAAAAACTCTTAACTTTCCATTAAATGGGCCCTTTAAAAACCTAGGTTTCAGTTTGTGTTCATTAATTTTTTTTTGCCTTTGGTCGGAAATATGTTTATGTGAAAAAGCAACTTTTGTGCTTGTTTTTAAGCAGATGGAGGACGTTATCGATGACATCATCAGCATGCAGTCCAGTTATGATGACATACAGAACTACGTCGACCCTGTGGTGCAAATGCCGAACACAGTAAGTAATACTGAACCCCTTGCTGCACAGTCCCACATTGGCCTTCATCATTCTGTTCCTGCAGAAGAATGATACAAAACGAGTGAATCATATACATAAGTAAGTGGAAAATGGACTGACTAAGTCCTATATGAAGCATACAACATTGGGTTATATCACTACTTCTCAATAGGCCTATTTTGGAAGCTTCCAGCCCCCAACTGTGACTCATTGGAGCTATTATGCAGAGTCATTTGTTGACTAGTTGTTGTCAGGCTTACTGGAAAAGAAAAGCATCTTTGTTGATCATCAAAAAAATCGTCCTAATTATAGAACAGATAGTCCCACCCCACATCTCAAAATTGTGATGCAATGCAGTTTTGTTGCCACAAGAGACCTTCAAAAACAACTTATTTTCAATTCAGACCAGAGGCCTTTCTGCCTGTGGGTATTATCTCTCCGCAGTAAAAGGAATAAAAGAAGATCTTTACTGAAATTAAGAAGCCGACTACCTTCCCAAGGCTGCCTCAATAACCTGTTAGGTTGTCTTTAAGCATTTAAAGGATTTAAATAACTTAATTTACTCTTAAAACACATGCACGGCTGCACGAACAGTGGAGGCATATCCACTTGGTGAACAGCGCTTGTTAGAAGACTACACTTTGTATTTAAAATAACTGCTCAACATTAACAATTAAGCCACATCCAGTTAGACTTCAACTTGTTTACAAGGCATTTGGTTGGGATGGGGAGGAGAAGGAGGTGGTTAGGCTTTGGAGAAAGGAAGAAGGGGGGTGAAAACAAGGCTGAAAGTCCAGATAGGGGAAAGTTCACCGTTTAGTGGTGAGGAGAAAGTAGAAGAGGGCTAGTTTTGATCCTCCAGAGATCAGTCTCTCCAGAGAGATCAGCGTACATCAAGCTAAGGCAGCTATGAGAGACTCAGCAGGTAGCATGAAGGACATGAACAAGACGTACGCCATAGTGGAGGTCATTGATGGCGAGAAGATCCAGCTGGTAAGGCTGCTTCTTCTAGAATCTTCTCTTGTTCTATTTCTGTTTTTCTCTAGCTCTCTAGGAAGAAGAAGGAGGGCTTGTTAAGTTGTAACCACCAGCCTCTGATTAACACAGAGCTATGTCCTCCAGGCAAGAGAGAGAGAGTAAGAGACACAGAAAGAAAAAGGGAGAGAGAGCTAGACTTTGATTTTTGATGCGTATCACGCCAGGCAGACTTCCAACCAGCTCTATGCTATGCCATTAGGAACAATCTCCAGCAAATGCCATTGAAGGTCACCGGTAACCTCTTTTGACACACATTTGGCCATATTCCCTGTGGCTTCATGCCTTGTTGTGCTTTATTTGTGTGACTTGCTTTCTTTGCTTGTTTCTTAAAGAGGCTGCTACAGGGAGGGAGTCAATGCGATGTTCTGCTGTTATCACACAGAAGCGCTTGTTTGCTTGATTGTGGCTTTGCTCTGTTGGGACCTCTCTGTGCCACAGGGAGGGCATTGATTGGGAATCGATTGGCTTTTCTTATTGATTAATACCCTTCGACTCTGTTTCCTGTTGTGAAGATTGATCTTTGCTCCAAGCTGCTCTGTGGGATACACATTCTGAATGGAACTGGTACTCCAACATGTACATATGTTTAAAGGGAGGAAGTGCGTGCATTTTCTTGTGGTGTTCAGTATGTATTATTAACAGAATATAAGTCTAAACTGACTACAGTTTTCATTTTCAGCAGTGGTGAGTTTAAAATTGGCATATGCACGTTTGGAGAAATACCTTTTAAACTGCAGGTGTATTATTCAATTAATGTAAAATTTTCCAACTACTGTGAATAAGTATGTAAGTTAATGTACTTAAGAGAGCGAAGAAAGGAAGTGTGAGCCACATACAGAAAAGCATAGGAACAAGATACCAAATATTGAAGATCGAGATTCAAATTAAGCCGTCTTTGGCTTTTAGTGTGTGTTCTATAAACTGGGGGTGGGGGGTTGTGGTTTAAGAGTGGAGCTAGACTTTAGCCTTAATTCAAGGTCTTTGTCTGTCAGTTGAATCAGAGGCAGTCTGGTAATGTAGGCCTGGTCTCCCTCCTTTGATCAATGTAGAGCTGTTCTCCACCCCACTGATTAAAAAGCTTTCGCGTTATGATGGTCAAATCCTTTCACAGAGCTGGAACCCCCGCCAACAGCATGATTTGCCTTATTCTCACTGATTAACCTATCTTTAGCCCTTAGAATGTTTTGTTACTGTGTCTTTTGACTGCCCTGTATTGTGCACCAGTCCCGTACAAAAAGGCGGAGCTAAACTGCTGTAGGTGGAATAAGTGGATCTATGTACATGATTGTGTAACATCACAAAAACAATACATTCTAAAAGAGCCGTTTTTGCAGCTTATTATTAGTAGGGTGCAGCTTTTGCAGCTTAGTGGACTAGGATGTGATTTAAAATTTTAAAATGTTTTTTTAATTCAAGAGAGTAAGGAAAATTAACATTGAATAAAAATATAAATTTAACACTTTTTAGTGAAAAGGATTTACCGAAACCCATGAAAAAGTATTTCCACATTAATATATGGCCCAAATTCCCACATGAGAATGTTTTTTTTCCCTGGAGAGTCTGATCTGGACAGATAGGAGAGTATATAAAGAGTACTGTGATACGTGAAACAGAATTTCCACATTAGAATATGGCATGACCACTATTTGCTTGTAGCTATGAGTAAGCAGTAAGTATCCTAGATAAAGAGTCCAGCCTAGTGCTGTAAAATCCAATATCTCAGTGTTTCCAAATATATCACGCAATATCAGGGTGCAACAGTGGAGTTAATTAACACAAGCTTTTTACTGTTAGTAGTCTATGGGAAAATTACAGCTTACTAACTTGACATAGCTTGTTTTTGATTGGATTGTTTTTTTTCTTCAGTTTTTTCCTAAAATCATACCTAGAAGGAACCTTATTCAGCATTACATTACCAAACATTTGAAAATTAGTTTACTCTTTATTTAGTTTGTATTTAGGTTTAACTGTTATGCCATAAAATCTGGGCTGGGTTTCCCAAAAGCATCTTGGCACAAGTGGTTGCGTGACCATCAGACCGAATACTGTTTCTGCAAGTTAACTGGCCGGAAAGTAGGCCCTGGACATTCAGCATGTGATACACATATGTTTTTCTTTTAACATAACACAGATTAATCTTTCAGCATGGCTAAAAATCAGTATTGTTGGGTTACCCTCATACCAGAATACCAGTATAGACAACATTACAGTATAGCACAGCATTAGCATGACCTCATTATCTAAGATGTTAACTGCCTCCTGTTAGCTTCCGTAACTTGTTAGCCAGAGACTGATCTGGACACATATCAGGATATATAAAGTGTATAGTGTGGCAGCATTATAGCATTATCAACTGCCTTCTGTAAGGTACCTTCTTGCACCCCATTGCCAGTGTGTTCTTTTTACTGTTGATTTGTGTTTGTTTGGCTTTCTCCTCTTCAGTAGCCTGCACGATAAGTTATCTGAGGTGGCTGATAGCTGACTTATCAGTCAAGGCTCATTAGGTGCCGAGCACTTACCCACTCGCAATTACATTGAGCTGTTCAGATGGAATAAAAGATACGCCACGTATAAAACAATAAAACTGATAAGAGGTGGGCACGATAGTCAATCATTTCTCTTGCCTCCGGAGCAATACCCGAAGTGTGATGCTTCTTTTTTTTATCTGTCCGGTATCTGTCGCTTTTATGGCTCACCACTAAAGATATGTGGCATGTTTATCGGGCTTTTTGCTATCGTGATGATTTACCGCAGTTACGCTGAATATTGCTCCATAAAAATACCATTTACAAGACAAACTAGTTAACGTCTTCTCTTGCAAGGGCAGCAGTGTTGAAAAGAATAAGGCACTTTTATCCAAATAAAGGCCTTATGTTCATACAGAGCAGGGAAGCTGACAGAAATGTTTTTGTAACTCAGATTCCTAGACAGCTGGAGCTAATAGGTTGTAAAGGTTATTTAAAGAACACAGCAGCGTGGAACGCTGTGCTTTCTCTGTAGAGTCTAAAGCTGTCACGGAAGTTCAGAGGTACCTCACAAACAATTCCTCACTCATCTGTCTCTATTTGTCTGCCTCAGCTCCCTCTGTCCAGCAGCCACCTAGACGTGTACACTGGGCCAGGCATGGCTGGCCCCACCATCGCTATGACCAGCAATTCCTGCCCTGCCAACCTGGCCATTAAGAGAGAGCTTTCAGGTACGAAAAGTCACAGCTGCGAATTTAAAACTGTGCAATGCCCAGTATCTCCATAAGGGAATTCTGTAATTTTTTCCATTGCAGCAGACTGGGAAGCAGGATCACAGAAGGCTGTACAGACTATAGAAAAGCTGTCAACTTGTATTCCTGTTGTGATGACTTCAGTGTAAATTCTAAAAGGTCACGTAGACTGTTGACCGTTGGAAGACATGTAAAAAGTAACGATTTCTCCTTAAAATGTCCTTAAACTTATTTTAATGTCTGCAGAACAGTTAAAAGTAGTAGCTGCCTCTTAATTAGTTATTGTTACTTATGAGTTGTTCTCCTGGTTCTTTTAATAAAAACTAAAAAAGAACTAAGAAAAATGCAGGTTATGTAACCTTGCAGTATGATCATGAAGAAACAGCATGAACCTCATTTAGAGCAGTTTTACTGTGGCGAGACATCATCATTATGAAAAAGTACTCTCATAAACCATAAGGCTCCGCTGGCATCAGCGATGTTGATTGATTGCCGTTTGTTTTTTCAACAAGATGCAGAAGCCCGTGCAATGGCCAAGGAGAGGCAGAAGAAAGACAACCACAACCTGAGTGAGTTTTATGCTTTTTCCTCCCTCTTTGACCACATTTACAACCTCTTCAGGTTTAAAGTACATCAGCTTTTGCCCTGCTATAGACACACAGCCCCCCACCCCCTCCCCCAGCACCTACCACCTCTGGGCAAATTCAGCTGACTCCAACAACCCTTTGGTGTATCGTTAACCCAGGCCAATTCTGCTGCTGTGGCATTAAAATGTAATTGCCTGTGACAATTTGCAGGTAGTGAATAGGTACAATAAGCATCAGGAATGCTGCAGCACTGTCCCTAAGCTTGGCTAGCTCCCAACCACATCTGTATTGGACACTGTATGGTGTCATATTTATTGGTTTGTAAAAGGCAAGGGCACTCCACAAAACTGCCACCTGAATTCACCAATGAGTGACAGAGGCATTCTTTTATGTAGCAGACTGGATCCAATAAAGTTGCAATCAAAATTATTCAATCCCAGTTTAGATTTATTAGCAAAATTAACACACTTTCAGCAGTTTGCTTTAAAACAATCAAACAAGAACGATTTAAATAGCTCAACACAACCAAAATAATGAGTGGTTTCTCCAAATTCAACACAAATGCCAGTTTTAAGGAATACTGTAGTCTCAGAATTATTCAACCCACTGAATAGTATCTTTTATAAGAGCAGATGTTTCCAAATCAGGTGCTATTTTTGGCTAGGGGTTTGTTGATGGTGATGCTTGATTGCATGTTAGATATATGGCAAAGTTGAGAGAGTTGTCCAGGAAGTTAGGAAGGGTCCTTTGCCTTGCACAAAGGATAGCAAAGGCACTGGTTCCTAGAGATTAGAAGAGTTAGAAGCATTCAAAGTTAAAGGAACATTTGCTACACTACCAGTGTGAAATGAAGAATGAAGCATATGCTGAAAAGAAGACCCTGTCTACAGTAAACGCACGGCAGTGAAAACCCGCAGCTTGTGGAATCCAAGATGAATTCAGTTAGTATCTGGAAATCCTAAGAGAATACCTCATGCCTTTTGTGAGGAAGTTAAAGCTTGGTCGTCATTGGACCTTCCAACAGGCCAATGATTGCAAGCATATCTCAAAGTTCACCAAGGCTTGGTTTCAGAAGAAATCTCGGGAGATTCTGAAGTGGCTGTCACAGTCGCAATGACTTGAACCGCATAGAAAATCTTCTGGTGGGATTTGAAGAAGGAGGTTGCAGCACGCAAATCCAAGAATATTAGTGAGCTTAGAGGCTGCTGCTCATGAGAAAAGAGCTGAGATTTCTCAGGAAGACTACCTGAAGCTGGTGTCTGGCTATGCATCACGTATGCAGCAGGTCATTGAGACTGCAGTAGTCTTTAAAAGTGGCATTTTGGGTTGAATTTGCAGAAACCACCTGTTAGATTGGTTGTGTTGAGCTATTTAAATTGTTCTTGTTTAAATGGTTTATTGCATTTTACAGATGAAAATTTGTTATTTTTGCTATTAAACCTAATTTGCAATGGGGATTGAATCATTTTGATTGCCGCAATAGTCTCTTACTGCAAATTATAACTTCTATATATACTTCTCAATGTACTGGCATGTAACAGTGCTGTTATTCACATTATGCATTGCTTTTACTGATGTTGCTCTGCTTTCTTGTCCCTTTTAGTTGAGAGGAGAAGGAGGTTCAATATCAATGATCGTATCAAGGAGCTGGGCACCATGATCCCCAAAACCAATGACCTGTAAGTCTGTGTTTCCCCATACGCTTGTACAGATGTTTCATACAGTGTAGTGATACTCTGTAAAACGCTGTAAACCTGTGCAGATATCCCCCATTAATTTGTTGTCAAGACATCAAGGACACAGATCTAGAGTAGGAACTTGAGATCACAAATGCTTTATATGGTGTTATTCATTTTGAAAGTTTACACTTACTTCGTAAACCATATGAAACATTTGTCCGTTAAACACTTTAGCCAATTTAAATATATTGTGATCATAAATGTCTACATCTGTATATTGATAAACATTATGAACTACTTATAAAGAGTCTGTGTACCTTGTAAACGCCTTTTACTAGATAGTATACAGTTGTATGAAAAGGCCCGTGGTCAAAATGCAGTTTAAGTGCAAAACAGTTCACATCAACTACAGAGAACACATTTCTGCATGCTGAAAAAAGTAGTGCACAATTACTGTTTATTTCCTGAATTTAACATACCAGTGGGAAAAAACATCATTTTTGGCCAGGGGTGTTGAGACATAACTATCATACAATCATATTTAATAACTACCTCAAAGAATAGTTTTCAGTTTTCTCCAGGACTTGCTGAAAGCTTGGTTTTAACTCAAGAATCCGGTTCCTCGCTTTCTCAGGGATGTACGCTGGAACAAGGGCACCATTCTGAGAGCCTCAGTGGAGTACATTAAACGCATGCAGAAGGACGTCCAGAGAACCAGGGAGGTGGAGAACAACTTCAAGAGGATGGAAATGGCCAACAAACAGCTGTGGCTCCGCATCCAGGTAAGCGCTTAGTGACAAACAGGAAAATTAACGCAAGGGCTTGCGTGACAGGTATTGTAGAATCTGTCTCACCTTGCTCACTTTTGTATATATGGATTTTTTCATATGTATACACATTTTGTACACACATATTGTAGGAATGTAAATCTCTAATCTTGCAGCATATTCACCCAAAAAATTGTATGTATTGTCATCTAGTATGTATGTATGTATGTATGTATACAGGGAAAACATACAGTACCAGTCAAAGGTCAGACACGGCTACTCATAGAAGGTTTTCCTTATTTTTAGCTTAATCCTTTACTTTAGAATAACAGTTAGGACATCAAACTATAAAACAGCACTCTGCAGTCCACCCTAAAAACCTCCAAAAAGGAACTTTACAGGAGAATAAACCAACTTTCTTAACTTGCCATGGATATAACAAGATATTTTTCTAAACAATTTTTAATGAATTCTATTGGTCTGTACATTATGAATAGTCACAAAATTGAAAGGGTAACTAGAAGTGGGCAATCAATATAATATTGTGATACATCAAGAGTGTATGTGGTATATCAGGTTTTTTTTATTTTTCAGTTTATTTTCTCATCAGTTGGAACTGTTAAACGTAAGCCTGTTGAGTCTTCAAGGTCACCAACAACATCCATTTAGTTACTTTGACTGGTATATATACGCTGTAATAGATCATAGGCTTTCTTTTTGTCTTCTATTAATATTAGAAAACAGCCTGAGAAATTTATTTCGGCTGAAAAATGGGTGCATATTTTATTAAATGTTATTGTTCAATAATGTGTGCATATGCTGCAGTATCAAATGCATTAAAAACACAAATTTGACCACAAAGTCCTTTACACATCAGTGGAACATAAACGATAAAACAATATACCAAGCTTAGGTGAGACTTTGAGTGGTTGTTTTAAATGAAATAAACATTCAACAGACTCTCAGTAACACATCGACAACATAACAGTGATGTAGCAGCAGTGAACCACCTGAATACATTCAAAGGACTTATATTTTAATTTTTTTATAATTTGCTGAATTCAGTTGTTTTTCACTTTATTTGGAGGGTCCACATCCATGTTCATATCGGTAGAAGTTGACCTTAACTTCAAACAGGTATAATAAGAACCATCTCAACATCCTCAGTGAGCTGTTGCCATTTTGCTGTCACCATTCTGTAACTGCATTTTAACCAGATTAGGTTTTGGTTACGGTTTGGTTTAGGATGAGGGGCAGGGTGAGGGTTAAGATTAGGTTTTAGGATGAGGTAAAGGTTAGGGTTAGGAGTTAGGGTCAGGGTTGAGGTTAGGGCTTGGTTTCTGTTAGTTTGGGTATATGTGTTACTGATGCTCTGTAAATAGTTTATTATTCATCTATAAAGAACCACTCAAAACAGTGTTGCCCAAGGTTTTTTTATTTTTATATTTAAAAGTACCATAAGTGATTATACACCTTCTTGGTCATTATTATATTGGATTATAATAAGTGTGCATGTGTGTCTTCTACAGGAGCTAGAGATGCAGGCCCGCTTGCATGGCCTCCCCAGCAACTCACCCTCAGGCCTGAATAACATTGACCTGCTAAACCCGTTCGTGAAGCAGGAGGGAAGCCCTGAGGAGAACCACCACAACCCCCACCCACCCCATATGCCCATGCACCACCCCCAGCAGCAGCAGCAACAGCAGCACCAGCACCAGCACCAGCAGCACCCAGGCCATCCGCAGCAGCCCCGAAGCCTGCCTCCTCTACCCCAGCACCTGCACCCTCAGCCTCCGCCACTGCAGTATTCAGCTGTGGGCAGCACCCAGCACTTTGACTTTGCCCAGTCGCTGGACTTGTGCGATGGCGGGGCTCCAGGTGGCTATTCGGATGGGATGAGCTGTCTGGGGGACCTGAGCTCTCTGGGCAATGGGGGTGGCGGGGCACCCCATATGGGGAAGAAGAACGACATGGGCTTCATGCTGATGGAGGAGGCCTTGTCGCCACTAGGGGGCGACCCACTGCTTTCGGCCATGTCCCCGGAGGCATCCGTGGACAGCAGCCGCCGAAGCAGCTTCAGCATAGACGACTCGGACATTCTGTGACCCACCAGGCTGTTGAAGTTGCTCCATCATTGATACATCCCCATATTCACACATACACGCTCGCACACACTGCTTGCTTTACAATTCTCTAGTCAGATGTCTGACAAACATACATGGATCTGGCAAACCATGTACACTTTTTTACACATACAGTATTGTGCAAAAGTCAGAGACCACACTTGACAGAAAATTACACCAAATCCGCAACAAATAAATAGAAGTATTTAGTGAGTTCACTCTTGATTACAGCGTCCATTCTATTTCTGGAGATTTACTTGTAGTTTTTCAGATGAATCTGCAGGAATATTATACATACCTCCAAAGTTCAGTCTTAGAAGTTGGTTGCATTCTGCCTCTCAAGATCCAAGAAATCGTAAATACATTCAGTAATTTTGAGGTCTGAGATCTTGTCTCATGAAAATGACTAAATACTTGTACTTACTGACTGATTTGACTAGTAGTTAAGTAAATGAAGAGTGGTCTCTTGTCTTTTGCACAGTAGAGGTCTGCATTCCCTCCGCAGGACTCGTGGGTCCCACGACAATATTTTGTAGTGCGGGACTAAATTTCTGTGTCATTCATGGGACTGGGCAGTTAACCTATCCAATGCGCTTGGGAGCGAGACGATATAGGAAAAATCCTGCAAATGAATATTAGTCTATCTAAAATAGTATTAATCATGCAATAATTGGCATGCATAATTAACATAAGGGGAAAGCAGCTTAATAATCAATGAGGAATCAATTAGAAAGTAATAAATGCACCCTGTGATAGACTGGCAACCTGTCCTGGGTGTTTCTAGCCTTCCACCTAGTGAGCGCTGGGATAGGCTTCAGCACCCCCTGCAACCCAGGAGGATTAGTGGTTTAGATGGTAGATTGAATGAGTGAGTGAATTAATGAATGAAATAATGAAGTTGCGAATCACAACACATGAATTACATTAGTGTGCTACAGAAATGGCGGAGCCTTTAGACGGTGGAAAGTGGTCTAAAGAAAGGAGAATACACTGAAGTCATTTTCAGTTGTGATTATTTGAGGAGAAAACGATTCATCTTTTGAAAAGATTTGTTAAATACTGGATGTCATTTGCCCGTGTACAGGACTGTAGGCGGGAGTGGACCAAAACGCCAACGTTGCAGCCGGCATCAGGACAAAAGTTGCATGTTTTTGGCAGGAGTGGGAATGAATTGTCTTGGGAAGGGATTAAACATCAGTCCAGTGCAGACCTCTACAGGCATACCATGCATGCACTTCAAAGGCAGTGGCACTCCTACAGATCTACGAACTTACATACACTCAGTCACATACACACACGTACATATATGGCCCAGATGTATCTTATTTTTGCCAGTGAAGTGATCGTGTCCACAGAAGGGAAAAATATACCCAAAACGCCTGACATTACCTGCACTGCCAGCCAAATCCAAAGAATCTGATTGATCTGTTCTGTTAAGTAGGAACTGTATAGAGGATTCGAACCAGAGGCAAACAATCTTTAACTCTCACTGCTTTAATCCGTGACTTACAGTGCCATAGCTTTGGCATTTTAGCATTAAACCAAGAGCAGAAAGAAGAGTGATGTAGAAGTTAAAAACGATCATCCAAAGGCAGCTTTTCCTGAAGCATTTTAGCAAAAGCAGGGAATTTGTCCAAAAAAAAAAAACAAAAACAAAAAAACACAAAGTGAAGAATCTGTTCATTGCTTGAAGGTACTGTAGTTGAGGTACGTATTTGTGGTGTCTTGTCACAGTCACTCAGGTGCAAGAATCCACAGGAGTATTCTTGAAAAAAAATAAATAAATATAACAATGAAGCAACGTGTACGTAAAGGGGCCTGGTTTGCAGCATTAATGTCATATGGTTTAGGTAGCTTATGTAGTAGCATTGAGGGCAAAACCAAGCCAGGTTTCAGTGTTTCAAAGTCAGGTGCTAGCTAAATAGTGCAGCTGGGACAGGATGGGTATAGCACACTGTAGTTTATAATGTAACCAGCCGGTCCAGTTGCCATGCGCAGCCAGCAACAAGCCATGCAAGACTGTGTTGGCACTGGCATGTGCTTCAGTCAGCACCTGTAGACTCTCACTGTCTATCCATTAGGTGCCTTTCAAAAGGCATGGATCGAATGTGATCCTGCCATAAATTGTACAGGAAAAAGGAAGTAAAACATAAAAAAAAGATATATGTAATCTATGTAATAGGTTTTTTTTCCTCTCTCTTCCTCTCTCTCTCTCTCTCTCTCTCTCTCTCTCTCCCAAAGCACTGAAAGAAATTATGATTTTATTGACTTTATAATAGATGATTTATAAATTTTATTTCACATTATATGCCACTAAGCCACTTAAATGTATTTTTATTGTATGTGTCCTTTTTATTTTATTTGATCTTCCAAAAAAAAAAAAAAGACCTTTTTCTATCTCAGTGCAGAGCCATTTAAATATGAGAATATTTAAACCGCTAGCCTTATCGTATATGGCCAGCGGCGAGCCATGCTATGTATTTTTTTTTTTTGTCCTTTTTGTGTAAAAAAATGTTAAAATTCATCAGGCTTTTAAGAAAAGTAAAATAACATGTATCATGTTGTTTTTATATTGATTTGAATTTTTTTTAACCTAGTTATGCAAAGCAAATACAGTGGAGTGATGATTCTGTAATTTCATTCAGTTTTAATTAAAGCTTTGTGAATGTGAATTTTGCCTATTGTACAGTTAAGTAGTTAAGGAAGTGAAGCAGCATGATTTTTCCCTCATGGTGCCTTTTTTTTCTTGAAAGAATATGATAAGCCTATATTGTCATTAAAGACAAAAAACTGCCTCGGAGTTTCAAATGTAGTTTCTACACTGTGCCACTGGCTCATTGACCTCCTGCTCATTGTTTTATTTACTGCACGATTGTCTAAAGACTCCAAAAGCACTCCGGAAAAGTCGCGTTCAGTAGCCTATGCAAATCTTTGACTTGGTCAACTGTAACAGGCCAAGCAAAACAGTAGCATGCTGGGCTGTTATTTTGGAGGGGGTCCATTCATTTCTGCTTACATGAGTGCTTTTAGCCATTGACCAGGAATGAAAAGGTTTGCCATAAATGAAATGAAAGAACAAGGCCCCTCCATAACCACCGTCCAGCATTCTGAGGCAAGGCAGTAAAGGTTGAATGTGACTTTTGTTCTCCGTTTTTTTTTTTTAATTTTGTTGTTGTTTTTTTTTCACCAAACTCAAATGAAGGCCTTCAGAATGTTTCTGAATCTGCTCTTTTAAGAAATTGTGGAAGTGAATGACACCTCTCATTAAATGTAGTTAAGCTGATGGAACAACTGTCTTGTGTGATTTATTGTGATTGAAAATTCAATTTAAACTGAACTAGTCAGGATATTCTGAAAAGTTGTTTTGGCTCAGTCCTGTTGAATATAGAGCATCCAGCAGGTGGTGCTCTAAGCAAAGCTATGATACAGGAACTGAGGGGTATTTGCCTGGGCACGTTAAATCCTGTACAGTCACATAATATAACACCTCCAGTCATATTATATATGACATTTTTGATCATTTAGATATTTCTAGAACATATGACAAATTTTAGAGTATGATTTCCAGATAAAAAAGAAAAAAACAGACTTGAAGTGTACTGTATACATTTTTTTCCAATAAGTTACATTCAGCAAATAAACAGTAACTGTATATTCAAATGTGCTGAAGTCCTTTAAAGCTTTTACATATGACTGTACATCTCAAATGGAATAGTGCTACAGCTGCTCAAATACCTTTGACTTGAGCAATCCATACAGATTTCCATTCCGTTATATATGACCACATGTATATTAGATTTGCAGTAAATATGCCCAATTATATTTCCTATATGAATACTAATAGATCAATTTAAAGTTAGTTATTTCAAAACTTTACTATTGACTATGTTATACACCACTATGTCAGAGGTGTAGCTCGGAGATCGCTCATTCATTCATTTTTAAAATTTCCAGTCAAAATGAAATTAAACTATATATTAATTAACATCAGAAATTATAAGGAAATTCATAACAGAAAATTATATAAACGTCTCCAACACCCCAAGTATGCAGTTGAGTCACATTATTATGACCATCCAGGGTAGGCGCTGTGTGGACAGCAGCTAGACGGGCTGGGAGTGACTCAGTAAGGTCCTGGTAGGTTGTCACAGGTATCTGCAGCCGTGCTGACTGCAGCGCATCCCACAGCTGGTGGAAGGTTCATGGGGGAGGACCCACAGAGCGAACATGACAATACAGGTGGTCTCACAGATGCTCAATTGGGTTCAAGTCTGTGGAATTATAGGAGCCAGGGCCAATTTTTGGAAGTCTTGGTATTGATCTTCCCACCAATGTTGGACATTTCTAGCCGTGTGACATGTCACATCGTCTTGCTGGAAGATCCCATGCGGCCCAGGGAAGATAATCAGCATGTATGGGTGTACGTGACATGCAAGGATGGATTCATACCTAGATCGGTTGAGAGTGCCTTCCACATGGATGAATGGGCCCAGAGAATGCCACGAAGCAGGACTTCCTTCATGAGCTATGTGCTGCTGCCATCGAAAGTAGGAAGTGGTCATAATAATGTGACTCGACTGTGTATAATGTCAAATCTTTCATTTTTACACCAAGCTTCACACCAAGCAACTACCCAAACTCACTTCAGCTGCCTCACACATTCCTTTCTCATGTGCATCTAAAATGGCCAAAGGAGTTATTCCTCAAGCAGTAGATATAATAAGAAAAAATCCAATCCTTCCATTCTTCCTTCCTTCCACTGCGAGAGGACAGCTCAACGCTATGGGTCTAAAAGGATGTGTAACTGTCAGGAAGTGGTGACTGAGAAAACTGAGGAAATAAAAGTAGAAAAACTGCACTAGAACACTGAAAATGGACGTCTGACATGTGGAGTAAGTACCGTTGAAGAACACACTAGGTACACCAACAAAGCAGTAGAAGAATGTCTAAAACTATCTGTCAAGCATGGTGGAGGATCAGTGCAAGTTTGGGGTTGTATGGCAATCCTGGAGTTTTGACTGAAGGCATTCTGGATGCTGAAAAGTACAAACACATCTGAATACGTCACACAGTTCAAATGTGTACAAAGGACTTCATACACTCATCACCAAATCAATAGTTGCATTAATAGTTGCACCCAGAAGCAATCAGCCAACAGGAATGAAACTTGATGGCTAGTTTTGATGTTGTGAGACATGTGAATGAATGATTCAGGTTTCATGCTCAGCCACGCATGTGACATAAGCAAGCACAGGCCTTATCGCTGCACTTGACTGCCCTTAACATCACATCAACATCTGCACTGACTGCAGTGGTGTCGTGCCAGAGTGTCAAGTCTCACTTATTTCTTGGTGGAGACGACCAATGAATCCGTGTGTGGAGGCACCGTGGTCACTGCCAAGATGAACGGTTTGTTGTCACGTGCCACACGTCCAGAAGGCCTGGTGTCACTCCGTCTCCACCCCTTCTGCAGGAACTGTGGGAGAATATTCAAGCTGCATGGGACAGATTATCACAGGACACCATTAGGAACCTCTACAACTGCATGCCGAGATGTCTGGGCATTGCGTTAGTAATCATGGTGGCCCGACACAATACTGAGAGACACTACTTCTGTATGTGTAGCTCAATAAATATTGCACATATCAGTCTAAATTTATCATCACTTATTGTTCCTGGTAACCTGGTAATCTTCCTTCCCATCACACTTCCTTTGGGTGAAGCTATTTTTCATGATGACTGTATATACACTGATAACTGTATTTGGTAGGACCTACACTGCTCTACATTTATTACCCTTTAGTCAGCTCCAGTTGCCATATAGAGGCATGTAGCTCCACAGTTCCAGACTGTGGGGTCCTGATCATTGAAGAACAGGGTGAAAGGGGGTTATCAAAGTGCACAGAGAAATAGATGGACTACAGTCAGTAATTGTAGAAGTACAAAGTGCATCTATATGGTTAGTGGAGCTGATACAATGTGTAGGAACAAAGTATGCATTAGTAATAAAGTGCTTAGTATTTATATATTGTTTATAGATGTTCTCTTGAATCTGATTTGAATCTGATTTGATCTTCCAAAGTGGCCTTTTCTATCAGTACAGAGTCATTTAAATATGAAAATACATAAATCGCTAGCATTGTTGTACATGGTGAAGTGCAGCAGCAAATTATGCATTTTTAATTATTTGGCTAAAAATGTTTTAAATTCATCAGACTTTTAAGAAAAAAAGAACTAAAGTTAATTAAAAGTCCACAAAAAAATAATAATGCTGAACAAAAGCATGAATGCCTCAGATACATATTTCACATTTAGGCTAAAAAAAAAAAAAAGCATATTTTTGTTTGACAGTAAATGAGATGGCAGTGAGAAGCATGATCAAGGATATTCGAGTTTACTCTTGAAACGTGATTCTTTGTGTTAACAGTAACCTTGGTGTGGTGACTCACTGGAGCGAGTGATTCACTCGCGCAGGCCGTGCGGCTTATAGGGCCATGATGCTATTTTCAGAGAGAGAAGAGAAAGAGGAGAAAAAGAAAAGAAAATTAGGTACAGGCTCTTAGAGTCATAATTCAAGCATCAATCACAGTTAATCTGCCGTAACCAATTAATTTCCTCAAGTCCTCGTGATTCAAGTGGAAATCATCTTCAACGGGGGAAGCCGGACAAAAGAGCACGGGCGACTAACTGATGCTGCTGCTGCCACCACTGCTTCTGCTGGTCCTGCGTGGTTCCTCTAGGGGGCAGCAAAGAGCCATGAACTTCCAGTGCAACTCTCCCTGCTGCCTCCCAGCACACAGCCCCCATCTCATTTATTCCCTGTAACAATTACAGAAATAGAACTGCAATGCAATTAACCTATTTTTAAATACCATTTTATTAGGGCAGTTTATCCCAGATAAAGAGAGGCTTAAAATAGGACGAGGTGAGGAATAATTAGCATGCGCTCATCGCCGCCTCACGCACACATCCACACGCTGAATGCACGGTACATTCCGAGGTTCGGGTTGCATTATTTAAACAAATCAATCTTAAAAAACTCAGAGTCTGCATGATAAAGAGGGAATTAATCCGCATTGCTTGCTTTTGGTAATGATTAAAGTGACCCGAGGCGAAGCCTCTCAATTACGGCCCGAAACAAATAAGACAAACATGAATCAATTGAAGGCGAGGCCTTGGCGAGGCACAATCAAATCCAATTATCACTATGTAAGAATCTGCAGGCTTTGATGAAGAACGGATACGGGCAGTGGTGGTCTGGCGGGGCCAAACGATATGCTCATACACGGAAGATACTAACTAAAGGACGTGTTACTCGGAGTGCTGTGGCTGCTTTGTCCAAATTTCTCCTTTCGGTTTGGCTTTATAACATATTACAAAGGCTTTTTTTGAGGCCTCATAGCAATATGATTATATTCTAAGCTTCAAACCACCTTTTGAAGCCATGTTACCTGATTAGAAGTGGGTTTGATATTGGCATTCTGCCATTTTCACTTTTGTAAAGGTGCTGAGTAGGAATGGACGGACAATATTTATTAACATGGCTTCCTAAGCATATTGTGGATAAAGTTAGTTCTTAAAGGACACTGTACTGCTGTATGTTTCTTTACAAGGACAGCATAATTAAGCCCATACAGGAAAGCCTGTCCACTCGAGGGCTGTCTTGGCAAGACCAAGCTCCTATCTCTTTGAATAAGGAGAGACCAATAAAACCAGAAACTCATCAAAACCTCATTAATGTTTCAAAAACATATTTAAAATCAATATGAAAACCCAAGAAAAAAGCATAAATCACTTATAACACACACACACACACACACACACACACACACACAAAAGTGATTTTCAGTTGTTCTGGCTACAGTGCATGCTCATATCTCCACAGCGAGGTGGAGCTTTTCTGGCTAGCAGCTTAACCAGCAAGCAAAAACACCTCTACCAAAACATCTGATTTAGTGCAGCATGCTTGAAAAGTTCAGTAAAAATCATTGTCTTAATAACTTTGATACACTAGAGGGTTCTTTTCTGTCTTTTCCTGCTTAACATAATTCATAATACAAAAAAACAAAAACTATAATGAATATAATGCATCGTGAAAGTGTCTTGAAGTATCACAGTGTGTTTTTTTTTTCCATTATCGCTCACTTCTACTGCTCAGGCTATTAATTGAATGCAAGATTAATGGCTTTAGACTGGCTTTACACAGTGCAACTTACATGCAACTTTAGTCACTTGAAAGCCTACAGGAAACTATATTGCACTTGAGTTGCATAAAAAGTGTCCTGCGACTCAC
The DNA here is from genome assembly GCA_034552555.1 of Semaprochilodus insignis. Taxonomy (NCBI): domain Eukaryota; kingdom Metazoa; phylum Chordata; class Actinopteri; order Characiformes; family Prochilodontidae; genus Semaprochilodus; species Semaprochilodus insignis. Next base: position 20,407,309 of record CM067494.1, read on the forward strand.
TTGAGACTTGCAACAGTTTTAGGTGTCTGAACTTAGTTAAACAGGTTGACAAAACAGCAAATCAAAACACCCATATCGCATCACATGATCATGTCAATCGGCAGATTTTCAGATGATTGATTTCACTGGATCAATGCACAAGAAAAGATTGCTTGAACAGCAGACCCCATGACTGACGCAAGGTAGGTAGTTTTTCATCATGTCAGTTTTTTAGGTAATGACAACAGTTCAGTTCAGTTCAATTCAATTCAATTCAATTCAATTCAATTCAATTCAATTCAATTGAGTTCAGTTCAGTTCAGTTCAATTCAATTCAGTTCAACGTTATTGTCATTATACCACTACAAGCTTGCACCATATAAAGAAACACTATCAGGCCACTTCTCCAGTGCAGTGATAAATAAGCAATGCTAAGCAGTACAAAGAGGAAACGATGTGCAGCATATGTGCACAGACAGCAATACAAGATGCGCAACAGCAGTAACTGTACATCAGTATGTTACTAGAAGTGAATGTTACAAGACGTAAGGTGCAAACAGCAGTTAGCATATCCAGCAGAGCAAATTACAGCTTAATGTTAAGTGTACATATTGGAAAGTACAGTATGTTGAGGTAGAGAGATATGTAATTAAGTATGTTGCTGTAAACAGTAGATGTATATAAGTATAAAAGTGTACAGTGCAGGTAGTGAGCATAGCAGCTAATGTTCAGCTAAACAGCTAAAACAGCCATACAGCCTTAAGGCTAGCATTAAAGCGTGAGTTTCTTAAGGCTAACATTTGTGTAACTTACTCTGCTAACCAACAGCTAGTAGTAACATCTATTTGAACGGCTGCTTGTGCTACAGTTGTACTCCCTTTGTTAGCCTGCTGTTACGTGATTTAAAGAGCTAGTTTCTCTCTCTCTTTTCTCTTGATGCCCCTTGATGTTATACAGTGCTTAGATTAATTTGGGATCAACAGGATAAAAATGATTAGACAATGGAAGGCTGAGATGCACTTATCGAAAAACCTATAATGCTTCAAGAACAGGATGATGGAGGTATAGTGTAGACTATAACTGTTAATGACAACATTCATTTTCAAAAGCTAAAGATACACAGAGATACACACATCAATATACAATATATATATATATATATAGTAAAAAACTCTAAATATATACTTTGAAAAAACATGGGTGATGACAACACCTTTATAGGGAGAGCGATACAGTACATAAAACGATATGAGCTACTAATTTGCACAACTAGCGGATTAACTGAATGTGAACTTTGTTTTTTAATTGCGAGATGCAACAAGTCACACAGAAATTAAGTTTAAATCACAGCATGGAATTATTTGCACAGAAATTAAGTTGCAGGTAAATCACAGCATGCAACTAGTTGCATTCAACAGGTAAAGCCAGCTTTAAAGGAATAGAAGCAAACTGCTCTTCTAGTGTCGAGCTGTTACATGCTCTTATATTTGTTCATGTGGTTTCTGACACTGTATGTCATACTGTTATCTATAAAATTAGGCAACCATCCAGTCTGACTCATAACTGATACCACTGCTTTTAGCTATGTGACATGCATTTGTTGCTCATTAATGAAGCTGTGTTGATTTAGGCAAGCAGTTTGCCGGTTTGGCAGGTATAGGCTTCCATTATATTTCATTAGCCTCATAGCTCCAGCGCAAAAGCAAACTTCAGACACCAAACACATCCTGGCTGACTCTCTGGGGTTACAGAAAGATTATGTAAATTCAAAAATTTTTTTTGCAGAACTACTGCTTTAAAGCTTGTTTTTTTAGAGCAGCTTTGTACTTCACTTTCCACTTTGGTTGGGGAAAAAAGACCTTTTCAGCCCAGCATTCTCCAAAGCAACATGTTTTAAACAAGCCCTATGCTTTGGCCTGCTGTTGTACTCAGCACTGGATATGAAGCTCATGTGAATGTTCTCCTCACTGAAGTGAGGTTTGGCTCCAAACTCTTGTTTTTTAAATAGATGTTATACGTCCAACAGTGCAAAGTGTGGTCCATTTGTCATCTGTCAAGCTTTTGGACAGGCCTATTAGTGTGTGTGTTTTATAGCCCTCTAGTATTTGTTTATTACTGTAGGACCTGCTGGGCATGTAAGTATGAATTGACTCTAGTCATGTACTAATAGTATACTGTTATTTCACGTAACCCACCATTTGTAGCATTCTATGCCAACTTAGATTCTGAAAGTTGACTAAATGCATTCATTTGTTGCTTAACTTGAAACTTTATAAAGAAACTGAACAAAAAGTCATATAGTTCACTCCAACCAATCCATGTTTTAATATGTGTGTTATTGCATAATGTTTGTAAACAACATGGAAAATGGAAAATATTTTTAAACATAGAGTGTGTCCCAATTGCACTTTTAAAAGTATTTGGAGTATGTATTATATAGTAAAGTTACGAATGTCAAGGTTGTTTTGTTGCTATGGTGCTGGCAGGACCAGAAGTAGTGTATAAATGCGAGTTCCACCCCAATCTGTCAAAACAGCCTGTACAAATGAACGTCTTCTAGTAAATTTTGTGTTTATTTGTTTGCGTTTTTGTGGTATGCTAATATTTGATGTACTAGGCTGCCAAATTCATACTGTTAAGATATATATTCTCTTTAATTTAACATAACCTTAACCTTAACCCAAAGCCTAATTCTAACCCTCACCCCAGCCCTAATTCTTACCCTATCCTTAACCTAAACTTAACACAAAACCTAATCCTAACCCTTACTCCGTCCCTAATCCTAACCCTCGCCCTGGCCCTAACCCTAAATCCAACCTTAACCCCGACCTAAAGCCTAATCCCTCAATCTGGCCCTAGTCCTAACCCTAACCTAATCCTAACCCCCACGCTAGCCCTAATCCTAACCCCCACGCTAGCCCTAATCCTAACCCTCGCCCTGGCCCTAACCCTAACCCAAACCTTAAACCTAACCTCAACCCAAAACCTACTACAACTGAATTCAGCAGATTAATAAGTCTTATTCACGCAGTAATGAAATGTCTCTTGATAATCTACTGAATGTATTCAGGGGCTTCATTGTTGCTACATCATTGATATGTTGTTGTTGTTGTTGATGTTACTGAGAGTCTGTTGAGCATCTACTTCATCTACCAAAGGCCACTGCAGTGTCACCATAGATTCAAACTCATTCATGACATACAAAACTCACCTGCTACATAGTTATGAGCCAGATGTGCTGTGAAAACCTTTTTTCCAATGGACAAATGCAAACTCTCTGATTCTAATATCAGCAAATATATTCGTAATCGAGCTTAAAGCACATTTTTGAGAGCAGAGGCTGTTTAATTCCGCAATAACTTTCAATCTAATGAATCTCTCGATAGTCAGATTTATGTGTGACAACAACCCAGCTACCTGTGCCTCTCCTCCAGTACCTGTTCTATTTAAAAGATGGCTGTTGCCTTGAAAAGCTTAAGCATGTATGGTGTTAATTATTTCCTAACACCATCAGGCAATATTTGCAAGAGCCCCCTGGATTAATCATCACTGTCATGAACCATGTGCATTTTAATTCACAGTATAACAGTGGGATGGTGAATAGTGATGCTTTACTGAACCTGTTTGACATGAACTAGGCTAACAAAGTAAACTCAGTGAAGATACACCTGTCAGGAATTGGACTGGGAAGCAGTGATATCCCATTCAGTGGTGGCAGTCCAAGGGGCAGAGCCATATGGCGTACAGAGGGGGGTGCCATTACAGTATTGGGAGGGTTTAAGGTAATTGAAAGGCAGATGTGTTTACACATACGTAACATCAGAGCTATCACCACAGGGGAAGAATAGTGGGCTGGGGTTTGAAGACTTTTAGAAGGGATGAAAGACCACCAACAGCATGCAGTTGGCACCCCTGGACCCTTACAGTGGCAGAGAAGCAGTTTGAGTGGGGAGACCTAAGCCTTTTTCCACTTCTTCATAATGCACCTGGGTGGACTTTTTATAAGCACTCTGGACAAAAAATGAGTCACCTTGTGTGTCTAAGGTGGTAGTTACTTCAGGCTCCTGCAGATGGCGCAGCATGAGGATGATCAGGCTCTTATTACCTGAGGGGTGTATGATGAGATTAATACATTGAGAGGAGGTAGTACAGTGAATGTGAAGCACATTCACATACAGTGAAGCTGAATTTGCAGGTGCACGGAAGCAAATGGTCCTACGGGTCTACCAGCAGTGGCAAAAATCCCAGTTTACAGGAAACTCTCCTCAGAACTGTGCCAGGGAAGGCATCTACCAAATCTGGCCCAACTGGGCAATTCTTGAATGCAAGAGTGTCTGAACATTGATGTGGCCTACATCCAGAAACTTGTCCAGTCCATGCCAAATCCTGACACAGCTGTTATTCATGCTTTGTGGAGGTGTTACATGCTTTTAGGTATGTTTCAGTCACAGATGACTGAATTTTTTGTCCGGTGAGCTTATAAGCCCTACATATAAGATACATGAAAGCACCAGGTGTCAACAAGGTCTAAAACAATCACACGCTGGTTTCTACCACACTCAATCTATTCGATTCACCTGTTTTACCCATTGAACAAGAGTCAAGCATTCTTGGTATTAGGCCTCACACCTAGTTGGCTTCTGGTGGGAAATCCAAACTTTGGGTCGGCAGCCCTAATACGTATCACCTTTTAACATCCACTTGGACAGTGCACTCTTTCGGATGATCTGTCCTGCCACTGTAAGGGGGCAGGGGGTGCCGGGGTGCCTTTGGTCAGTGCTAAGTGTAAGCCATTGGTGGTCTTTCAACCCTTCCTAAATCCCAGCCCAGTATTCTTCCCCCTGTGGTGCTAGCTGTGATTTACGAGGCAGCGTCGTGCTCGGAGCAGATATGCATCTTCAGCACTCTAAGTTAAACAGCCCTTCTCGGGCTTAAATCAAGGCAATCCGCTTATTCCCACTCACACGTCCCTGTGTCTTTAAGCTTCCCCAGGCCTCAGCCCCGGCACAGCGCCATTCCCCCACTCCTGCTTTATGATGCTAATGGACTTCCATATCTAATAAATCCCTGTAGATTTGAAGAGCAGGAGATGTTATGGCTCGTTCGCTAGAATCCACCACCCCCTCCCCGTCTCTCTTCCTTTCTCTCCCTCCCCTCATTCTTCAGCTCCCACTCCCGCTCTCTTCGTTCTGCGCATGCAGGAGAAGCGCCTGCCAAGCACGATCTTGTGAGTGTCTCAGAGCTGCAGTCAGTGGAGAACCGTGTTATGCCGAAAGTTTAAATTAATCAGCCTTTATGAGTAAAATAATACGATTTTTTTCTTCATTCATTCAGTTTTTTTTTAAGTTGATTAAAAGCTATTGCACTGACTGACTGAAAAAGAGTGAAGAATAAAAGGAAACGGCTGTCCGACAGTAGCCTTTAGGGTTGCAGTCCATTGTGGTATGTTTATTTGACTATGTTACAGGGGGCCCTGGGGGCACAGTCCATTTCCTGCCTACTCTTGGACCTGGCAAACGCAGAAGCTGACTTGCCTGCATTAAAAAAGAATAAATAACCAGAAATAATACCTCTGCAATGTTTTGTGAAACACCTCCAGGTATATCTTTGCTTTCCAACAATCATAGAAGAAATGGAGCTTGCTATCGGCATAGAACAGCCTTCACGGTTTTGAGCACTTGTGTGCACGTTCATGTGTTTTCTGGTAATGTGTCCCGTTTCATATGTCCCGAAGCTCACTGCCCGAGACCACGCTAACATGGAAGCGATACTGAGGTAAGTATATATAGCACAGGTTTGTGCAGCAGACACATTTCAACAGTCTGTTTCAGAAATATCAGGGGAGGTTAACATCGCTAACATCATTAATAACGTTAACATCCCAAGAACGGTGGCAACCGCCTGCCTTGCAAAGATACGGTACACATCCACACACTCGCGGCCTCATAGAGCGATCATGCAATTTTGATAAATTCAGACCTACGTCACATGGATGTGTGTTTAAGCAAAACCATAAACCGCCAGTGTTGATTTGTGACCGACCAACTCCGAACGACAGATTATGGTGGAATTCGTTTACTTGAAGCACACAGGTAACACTCCACAAACTTTGAAAAACGAAGCACAAAACTTCTACTATTCTGGGCATAACAGACAGTAATACGCTTATTAACATAGAACATGATTCTAGGAATGTCAGCAATGAAAGTTAACAGGTTCTTAATTTGTTTTGCTCTGGGTGATTCTCCTGCAGTTCTGTTGCATTAAATGATTGAACTGTGATGTTACTATTCCACACCTTTATGACTTCAGCTAATTAGTAGGGAAATAAAGGAAAGTTAGATGTGTTCAGAATGATGAACAAGTGTGGGTTCCTTAAAGAAGATGGTTTTGCGTTTAAAACATTCCAAAATGAAATAAATTGATCAACAGAATGTGAAGCAGTAACGGTTTTGATGGTGTGTCAGAGATGTCTATGTATCATGTCTGCTGAGGTATCTACTGATGTTAGCATGCTAACCAGCTAGCCCTGACCCATACTGTCTCATAGTAACACTTTGTGCCTCAAGAGGTGATAGTGAGTCACTGTAGCATCAAGTCTGCCATCAGTCCAGCATAAGAGGATGTAGAAGTAGCACTGCAGCCCTGACGGCATATTCTAACCTCTTGTCAATTTTGTTGAAGGTAATGCTCTGGGTTCGATCATTTAAAGGCAGGTAGCCAATGAAAGGAAATGTAAACACAATGATGGCTGAAGCTCTTGGCATGTGACCATTATAATGCAGCAAGAATTCATGTTTGGCAAACAAAACTAAAAAAGTGATAGAAATAGAAGCAAAACCAGAGTTGCCTTCCACTGGAGAGTTTTTCTTGGCTAGTAAAGGGATGAAGTTTGATACTGAACTCTCGACAATTCTAAACGTGTAGGAACTGAAAAGGAGGGGGAGGAACTGTGCATTTTCTGGTGATATGTTGCCCCCTATTGTTTGAAGTAAGAAATCGACAGGTTACGTCATCTTACAAATTGCCTATGAAAGGAAGAGTAAATACAACGATGACCGAATCTCTTGGCAAGTGATCATTATAATGGCTACTGTCACCTGCTCTATGCAAGAATCCACATTCGGCAGCAAAAAAAATCTAAAAAAAGCAAAAAATTCGGGAAGACATTGTTACCACTTCCCATTGCCGGAGATGCTCTTGGCTAGTAAAGAGGAGACGTTTAATTCTACTCTTGCAACAAGTCTTCTAGACTTGTTAGAACTGAATGGTGAAGTGAAGAAACTGTACATGTCGCCGCCTATTGTTTGGAGTATGAACTCAACAGGCTGCATCATCTTATTACTGTATAACCTGTACATCTGCACTCCTGGACACTCCAGACACTCCACTTTACTTACACACCAATATATGCACAGGTTTATTGTCTTTTTCAGTATTGTCATTATGATGCTGATATCTGGTTCTGTTGCACGTTTATTATTACTATTATTATTATTATTATTATTATTGCACTGCCGTTTTATCTCCGTTTTTTCACATTTTTCTACAGTTTTTTCTAGTTATATTTGTATTTTTGTAGATAGACTTTCTTGTACATATTTATTCCCTCATTGTAATAAATGAGATATATTTATCTATAGTGTATCTATCTATCTATCTATCTATCTATCTATCTATCTATTTATCTATCTATATATATATCTATAAATTGCTGTTTAAATGACTGGACTGTAAAACATTACAAACAAAGTTCCTACTAAAATTAACATGCTGGATGCCTCGGGTTTGAAAAGTGGTAGTCAAATCTCCAGGCAGATTATGAATCAAGAAGAGACAATAAAAAGCCAGTTATAGTATATTACCATCTAGTAACTTACTGAATATTTCAAAAATGCTGATCGAATATTGCATAAAGCATCTTAAAGTAATCTACTTTACTGTATTTTAATAAAGTTGTTATTCAATAAAGTAACATCGATTATTGCTATGAAAAGTGATTCTGAACTTTTTAATGGCAATTTTGAAAATAAATATATATATGTGTGTAAGGACATTATGATAAATTGAGACTGGAAAATTATGCAGAGAAAAAAAAAAAGCTTGACATTTCAGATTCAAAGAAGTTAGAGAAGAACGGCGATTGGGGACTCTTCCTCTTCCCTTATTTCTTCTCCTTCCATCACTGTCCTCCTCACTTGGCCCCCTCATGTTCCCCTGGGAGGGGTTACGTCATTGGGCAGCATGTCCAGGGAGCAGGGGTTGAAAGGCTGCTGATTGAGCTAATTTAGCTCGTGGACACCAGTGCAAAAGAGGCCTCCTTTCATTCCTAATAGGCAGACATCAGAATGAAGGGGAGTGTGGGGGGGTATGTGTGTAAGGAGGGGTGGGATGGGGGTTGTAAAACTTGACACATCGGAATGGATTTATCCCATTTTTTTTGGTCCAAAGGTGGTAAAAAACTTTTATTAACACTGAATGACATTGTGAAGTTCGTAAAGGTTTATGCATAATCGGCTTGTTTTAAAACTTCGGATATTGCTTATTGATCCTAGCCCTATCCATTAACAGGCCGTTCCTCATGCGCATTTTTATGATCTTGTCTTGAAAGAATCGACAGCTCGTATTTCTGCCTTGACACACGCCATCAGAATGTGCAGTTTCGCAGCAAGAAAAAAAAAGGGCAGAAAAGGAAGGTTATGTATTCTTTATGGTGCTGTCCCCCTCTTTGCACATCCATAATGATCAATAGTACCCTCTGCCCGGCTGCCGTGGCTTATTTTAATGAGGCAGGCTGAAGCAGGGTCCCTGTCCGTGCCAGAGCCCCTCAGAAAGGGAATAATAAAGTTGGAGAATTGACGTACGGCGTATTGTGTCAAGAAGGTAAAGGGATCCTTCTCTTTTTTTCCCTCTGAAAGGTCAGCGCTGTTCTGTGACAGCTTCCTCACAGGTACTTACCCTCGTCTCTTCTTCCTCTGCCTGCGCCACGCGACTTCACCGCACTTTTCCACTTACATATTTAATACTTCTCTCAATCCGCCATCAGAAGGAAACCCAAATTGGCAGAGGTGAGAAAAGAGGGCGAATAAAACGATAAAATGTTCTCCTGCACTGAGACGGTCTGGCCTTTCGTGCCTGCAAGGATAGAGCTCGGGCTCAGACAGAGAGAGAAAGAAAGAGAGAGAGCGAGAGAGAGAGAAATGACATTGTCCGATCTTCAGGATGCACTTCTTCTTTCATCAGCCTCGGATCAAAATTGGCTCTCAGGACGCGGCCCGTGACCCGCCAGTGGCTCGCGAGGCCCCCTTTCTTCTTTTCCGCATAAGCCTAATTAAAGTAACACGGGATGGGAAATGATGAAATAAGAGGCCAATTTACCACGCGCCAAATGGGGAGATCAAATCAACTGGCGAGCAATTAATGGGCGCGCGATCGAGAATAAAAGAGCGGCTTCTGCCGCGACGGGGCCCTTTTAGTGCCTCACTCCGCCGCCATTAAGGATTAGCCTTAAGGTCGTACGAAACCAGGGGATGACCTTGGAGATTAGAGGCCCATTTCGCTCTTTCCCACTGCACTAACTCTTTCCCAGTGTTACCAATCTGAGTTACCCCCGAAGGAGAAAGGCTACCCCTCTGAGGGTCCACGGTAAAGGCTGGGATCCCTGCGCTCACCGCTCAGCTCTGCATTATAATCAAGTCCAGTGGCAGCATATCATTAAGTAAGGGACAAGGAGTGAAACTTCTGAAAGCCTCGCATAATAGGACTCCAGTCCACTCCTAAATGGTTCTTGGATTTAATGTACTGTTCTGTGAAAAATCTTAGTGGATCTTCACACAGTAATATGCATACTACAGGATAATCAGGCCGGTTTTGAGGCCGGTGGACTTCTCCCGACAGTCTCAAAAGATCTCCTGATATCAGGGTGATCTTAGAGCTGACCTGCCAGATTATTTTGTGGTGAGGGCTGTCTATCAGGAACATTAGGGGACCAAAAGTGGTTTGTCTGTGGCATGCCATAGACAGAAAAACAGCACAGACATGCATTTCGTGTGGGTCTAAGTTGGTCTATGCTGGTTTGTGCTGGTGTAGCTGGTCTCCCTTGCATAGTCATGTTAGTTCACCAGCTTAGAGTGCAAAACCACCAACAAATGCTGGTTTTGGAGGTAATCAGCTTATCAACTTTAATTGCAGCTGACTGCTGACCAGTAAACCAGTATACCATACAAAACAAATGTATTGGTGAACAACATTTTAAGCAGGGATTGCTTAAAGTAATACTTTTTGGCACTTTAACTTGTGCAGCATTGACCGTACACAAACAACTGAATGGCCTGTAAGTCAACCAGAGTAGTCTCTACACAGGATTTTCTTCGTTAAGAATGGTGGAACTGTGTTATTGAGGAACGAGTATTGCCCTGAATTGGGTCATGCTATTTTTAATTCATTCCTGAAGCTGAAAAGGTTTTGGGTTAAACTCTATGAAAGACCAATGTGGACCACAGCTCAATATCAAAACATTACCAGGCAGAATTATGCTAGCTCTAAGGTAAGTTTTATCTGGGTTACTGTTCTTTCCCAAAAGTCATTTTAATGGTCTTTAATGATAAATAATGCTATAGAACAATGTTCTAGAGTTCTGTTAGCTAACTAGTTAGCTTTTCTTAACTGAATGGTGCTTGCCTTTGCAATAAAAACATTCTGTCCAAATACGTGCACATACAAATACCATTCTTTGTAATATTTCTATAAAGTTTGTCAAGACCTCATGTAAACGACAAGTCCACCTCAGCTAACATAGCTCTGGTGTTAGCTCTAACGCTAGCTAGCTTTGTATTACTGTAGCTTTGTATTGTATTATGACTTGCTAGTTCATTTTTGTAGCTGCTAACAGAGTAAATATGACTGTACAGTGCTCACATTTGCAGTAAAACACTCTTTGTAAATCCAAAACGTTAATGGAATTCATTAAATTATAATAAGCTGAAAACCCTTGTGTAAAAGACAGAGAGGATGTCTTGAGCATGATATTGCTCTGAGTAGCTCCAGTGTTAGCTTAGCTCATCTGAAGGGGTTGAAGGGGTAGGTGCCACTTTAACGTTTTTTTCTAGTTCAATTAATGTAAACATGATTTCCAGTAACTTTTTTTTGTTCACAGGCTCACAGTTCACAGGTTTTTGCCAGTTCGCAAACTGGTGTTCTGCCATTTCCTAAGTTTCTGCACCGAACATCTTGTAAGATTATATTTGAATGACAAATTTCTTCAAATCTACTCTGGCTTCTAAATTTGAGCTGTTGAATGATTTAGTCTTGTAGTAGCGTTAAAACAGACACTATCAAGATGCCTCAAAGTTTGACGAATGTAGCAAAAATAAGTAGTTGGCAGGAATTTTGCAAACTGTCAACTGGTTCCCAATCCTTTTCCTGGAGAACCCCCGTCATGCACATTTTGAATGTTTCCTTTGCACTCATTTCAGCTCAGATTTGTTAATTATCTGATTAGTTGGGTCAGTTATACTGCCAAAATATCTAGGACAGGGGTAATCCCACCCTGAAACCCACCTTTGGGATATGGAGCAGATGCATGGAGTGCATGGAGCATTACTGCAAAATGAACTGTAATGGTCTTTAGGACTATTCAGTCACGCGAGTCTTTGTGTTTTGTAGAATGGGCGTGCATGCACCAGAAAGCCTTCAGCTGTGTTTTCCCAATTCACTCTCCAGCCGGATGGGCTGCCAAGCTAAATAAACCTGGAGTGGGGGTCTGCAGGTCCACTGAAGGGTCTCTCTGTTCTTAAAGAAGGGATGCAGTCAATAATACTAATTGTGCTAATAATGACTGCAAGCAAAACACCACCAATTAGCATAATGAAAATGACATCATGATAAAAGCTGGCCACTAGCGTCCATTTATTTTCAACAGTGTTAGCATGTACGGTTCAGCTATTCCTTTTACCAGCAAGAGCTGTGACCTGCATGTAGAGATCCAACAGGGGGAAGCAGCGGTCCACACACGAGCGGAGATGTGGCTGTGATGAAGGCAGTGTTTATGCAATGAGGGTCATGTATGCGAGCTACAGTGTCTAAGAAGAGTGATTCTGGACATAACATAAAAAGAGCCAAAACTACTGGTGATAATAGAACATTTACTGCTTTTTATTACAAACAATAGGGAGAGGATTTTGGGTGCCTGGCCAGCAATTTAACATGTAAATATTTTGTTCTACAGTAGCAACAAATTAAACGATTAAATGACTAAATATATTATTGCTGTTGAAAAAAACAAAACTCAGATCTCTGTAATGTAACGTGATGGAAAGTTATTTTGGTACATTTCTTTGGCACATTAATCTAATCATATAATGATAATGTTCAGATGATGTAAAGACATGATGGTATTTAAGAATTAAAAAAACATGTATGGTGTTATAAGGTTTTGACAGGCATTGTGTATCATTGTTGTCAGATCAAAACCTTGCATTTTTGTTGTTTTTTTTTTTTTCAATGTGAGCTGCCATTTGTATTAAAGCAAGGACCTTTGTCAGAAATGTCAAAAATGACTATATACAACTCATGCTATATCATGCTGTATATATGCTCTACAACACTGAAACTAGACATTTGAGACTGGGGTAAGACTTTATAAGCTGATGTTTGGGATTACTTGGATTGTGAAAATCAGAAAATGCAACCAACTTCTAAGACTGAATTTACATGTGTCCTGGACACTTTTCATATTATGTTAGTTGTTGAAGCTTCTGTGTATTTCTCTGTAAACGGATGTATACATTGACACTACTTTCCCGCTGAGAGGACTGAGCGGCAAAACATTCTGCAACAAAGCTTTGTTTATTAGAGGAAACAGCAAAACCGGGAATGAATCAAACGATTGTCTGGCTAAATTAAAGGCAGTTTGGTTTGAAACTTCAAGAGTTAAATAGAAATTTTTGTGGTCATTGTGGTCAATGTAGCTCCATTCCAGGTATGACTTCCATATCCACTAAGTTAAATGGCTAACTGTGTAAACCTCCTTATAAGCAAAGCTGGGTTAGTTTGTGCTCACCAACACTGTCCAACCATCTCTGCCCTTTTGTTTTAAGAACATAAGATCATCATTAGGGATGTTTTTTAATAAATGCTGACATAAAGTTACACAGTTACATACAGTTACACAGAATATAAATGGAAGTGAAATATACTACATGTGTGATTAGTAGTCAAGACAGTATATAACTTAATATAATTTTACCCCTAAATCTAATATGTGACAGCTCCCTAATCTTGACTACTCTTGTTCACTTTGGACATTATGCACATTTATGTACGGTCACCTGATGTTGTACATAGTATCCAGAGTGTAATTCTACCTTCATTTACTGCCAACTTGTAAATTCTGAATATTCTGCACATCTATGCACAGTCACTTTACACATTCATTACTTATTTTTTTATATTTATATTGTAACTGTTGCGGTAGTTTATTCCCGTTGTACCACTGAGTACACTGTCCACATGTAAATATCTTAACCATCTATACTGTATATTACTGCTATTTCTATTGTTTATTGTTTCTTCTTGGAGAGTGTTGCACTAAATTTTGTTGTAGGCAGGTCCAGTGACAACAATTTTATTCTATTCTGTTCCATTCTATTCTATTCTATTCTCCCACCAACTATGACGTTACGCGCATGCCCTCTACATATGCTTAAATGCCCACTTTGACTGGAAATGTAAAAATTACCGGGTCTCAGTTTTAGGAACCTGAGAAATGTATATTTAAAATGCCATTTAATTTGGTAGTAAGCATTCACTCACTTAGACAAACACTAATGAAAGAAGTGTGCTGAAACTGAAAGAAGTGTGAGTAGGTTCAGTCATACACGTACATTCTCAACCTCTGACTGTAGTGAGATGAGGGAAGAAAGTAAAGAAGAGAGAGAGAGAGATACTCATGTTTATTCAACTGGTGCTTGACCCTGAGGGCTGTGTATGATGGAAGTGGCTGGTTCTGTTAGTATTTTAGAGGGCAGATAGAATACCTTTGGTCCCTTCTTACCCTTATTAGAGGCAAAAACCACTTATATAAGCTCACTGGACAAAGAATCAGTCACCTTGTGTGTTTAAGGTGTTAGTAACTTCAGGCTCCTGCAGATGGCACTGCACAAAGATGATGGGGCTATAAATACCTGTGGGGTGTAAATACCTGTGGGGTGTGTGTGACAGGATTCATCGGTTGAGAAGAGATGGTATAGTGCAGTGACTGTCTCGTTCCATGTGTGGAAAATGGGTCCAAAGCAGATGTTAATGATTGGCTAAAAGGAGTGAATGTATTTGGTTGTGCCAAATTCAATTCAATTCAATTCAGTTCAATTCAACTTTATTGTCATTATACCAGTACAGGGTTGCACAGTATAACGAAACACGGTCAGGCTTCTTCTCCAGTGCAGTTACAAGAATATGTGTATAAATATATATATATATATATATATATATATATATATATATATATAGAGTGTAGTGCAAATAGACAAATAAGGACAAATAGACAAAGACAATGTGTGCAAATAGACAAATAAGGACAAACAGACAAAGACAACGTGTGCAAACAGTACAGTATGTTTGCAAGCCAAGCAAAAGCCATAGTGTGAAAGAAGTAGCTGAATTAGGAGGTGTATGGAAGTGTACGGTCATACGGGTCTACCAGCAGTGACAAAAATCCCAGTCTACAGGAAATTCTCTGGCCCAACTGTGCAATTCATTGATGCAAGAGTGTCTGAGCATTGATGTCGCCTACATCCAGAAAATTGTCCAGTCCATGTCAAATCACAGCTGTTATTGGTGAAAATAAGTTAACGCAGTTACAGAGATCACACATTTTAATGTATAATAACTGTTTATTTTATTTTGTTGTTTGGTTCTTGGCTGAATATCACATATTGGCAAAAGAACAAAACAGAAAATCCGGCCAGTTCAAAAGTTATTGCCTTTTTCATATTTGATTTCTTCTAATTTGTTCGATAAATAGAAACTGTGCGCTACAATTTGCAGAATAATCTTATATTTAAGGTTGTTCTCTGTAGAGAACATGTTAACTTATGTTAACTTAGAAAATCAACAGAATATGTCATTTAAATACACATTTTGAATACATAATTAATGCAGATTTAATTGTGGATTTTTTAAAAAAGAGGCAGCCGGTTAATATTTCTAAACAAATTTGATAATTAATATATTTTGTGGCATCACAATTACAGATGGGATATTGGTCTTGATTCTGGGGCGCATGGATTTTAAGGGGACTCTACAAGAATAGACATAAATGCTTCAATTTTTTCATTTCCCTAAAACACAATATTTCCCTCAAACTTTACATCTGTATTCAGCCTCTGTTTGAGCTCTGGTGTTCCTAAACACTACCTCCCGATAAGCCCAGTGCACTCTTATTGGTCAGCTCACCCACTGTGTGTTTGACTGGTCATCCGCAAACATTCCATAGGAGCACTCTCCTCTGCTCCCACATTGCTGTGGCTGTTATTACAATGGCATTGTTTCTGCTGAATCAGCCCCATCCTGTAAGTCAGGTAAATAAGTTGGTAGGCCTGATCTACCTTTGCAAGCTAGACTTGCTCTCTTTGTATCGTGTGTCAAGCTTTCCAGGAGACGGACAGTAAGGAGTGTGTTACAAGATGATGTCACCTCGTAACAGAGAAAAGGGCTGGAATTCCAATTAGCTGTTTCAGGCAGCTGAGAAAAGTGTTTTTTGTGGGAGAGAGTTTTTTCCCTCTGGCGTGTACTTTGGGCTTTATAACTTGGCAGACCATTTACATGCACATAAAGCTACATAGCACACTAAAAGAAAGGGCAAAGCAGAATAGGTGCTCTTTAACCTGAAAAAAGGGCACTTGAGAGCAAGGGAAACACTACAGAGGGATAACATAACAACAGAAAATCCTGACAATATAAAACAACAAAGACGTCCAAAAACGAACAGACGAATGTGCTGTCCTGTTGTCGTCCATGTATGTCTAGCAAAAGTAGTGGCAATTTGATTACAATGCATGACATGATGTAAAAAGACTCGTATTTATATTTACCCTTCGGCTAATCGGACATGACACACTTTAAGCTCTCTCACAAAATCAGCTTATTTACATACAAAAAACGAAAGAAAACTTTACTTTCTTGAACAGAGCCACATTATCGTGTAGCCATGACTCTTTCAACCTTTAAGATACCACTGCAAAAAAACCTAAAGCCACCTTTGCATATCCTTCATATCTCATTCACTGAAGCGCCAATCTTGGATTGAATTAAGTATCGTACAGTAGGCAGTATAATCCCTTTTCTCATATCTGCGTACCAATCCTGCTTAAACCCACTCCCTCACTTGCTCTGGAGTGCAGAGCTCCCAAACTTGCTTAACTTTTTTTCCCGTGAATGCCTCTACATGGGCAGATCCCACCATCCTCTGAGATACACAGCCACTCCGAGCCCCAATCTATTTCCAGGCTGCGGGTAATAAGAAAAGTTTTTCCCACTCTTCAGCCGAGCTTGCAGGAGATAAAGCTGGGGATGACTCCGTGCTAGCAAGATCTTAACGCCATGCAGGCATCGTGGAAGCCTTCAATATCATCATTACACTCAGCGGCGGAAAAAAAAAGAAGGAGAAGAAGAGAGACGAGGAGAGATAGGAGGGGGAAACAGAAAGTTATTCTGTAAATGCAACGGAACCTGGTTACAATTAGAAGGCGATTTCCTAAAAGGTCAATGAATTCAGATAATATCCTTAGAGGGAGGAAATTTAATACCCTTTTTTTGCTGAATTAATTAATTATAATATTAGGCTCGCTCAAGGGGGCCGTTTCTTGAGTGATTAAGTGAGCACATATCTTTAAAAGACTTCTCAACCCTCTTGGGTGTTGGGCCTTTGAACCTGGCTATGTAGCATAAATTTATATATAATGCATGAATGTGCGATAATATACATAAACCCATGCCTACTTCAGACGAAGAGCAGTGTGTGTTTATTTTAAGCGCTAATTGCAGCCACCTCCTACTTTCCTTTGGCTTTCCCCGGACAGCGCTGTCCAGGGAAATGAGTTCACGAGTTCTTCATGTTCATACTTTGTTAGAACTCAATATTTTTCACAATTCATTACAAAAACCGTTCTAAAACGTGCCCATAGTGAGACCCAGACCATCCACATTTGTCATCAACCAAAAACATGACAAATATGACAAATCAATCAAAAATATTGACCGCCTGGGGTTCCCTGAGAATCAACCACTGCTTTAAAGGGGGCCTATTATGTTCATTTTCAGTATTCATCATTGTATTTTTTACAATGTCTACTAGAACACATTTACTGTACTGCTATATTCACCCTGTCTGAAATGATTTGTTTGAGCTCCTATGTCTTTAAGCCCCACCTCCCAATGAGCCCAGTGTGGTCTTATTGGTCAGCCCTTTCACTCTGTTCTAGTTGGTTAACCACCAGAGCCGCATCCTGCTACAAGGTCCGCCCCCACACCGGTGTAACTATGCTTACAGTGGCATCGGTTCTGCTGTAACAGTTTGAGCCAGAGTCCGATCCTTTGAAGGCTGGACCGGGGCAGGAGTTGTGTGTTGTGTGAGGGCATGGCAAGCCCAGTAGGCAGGCAATAAGGATTATGTTATGTGATGACATCATCTTGTAACAGGGAAAATGTGTGTCAGGCATTTGCATGCACAAAAAGCTACACATCACACAAAAGCAAAGGGAAAAAATGGAAAACCTAATAGGTACCCTTTAAAGAACAATCCATTTAAATGTTCTCCAATAGTGGTTCTTCTATGGCATTGCTCCAGAGTTCTCTTTTGCCACCTTTGATGTTTAAGAATGTGTCATTTAAAAGCATTGCTATTCAAAGAAATAATGACTCCACTGTGCATCCATTACCTATTAGCTATGAAGTTTTTTTTCTTAGGCAATATTTTCTTCTCTTCAGGATCCATTTGGTCTTAAATGAAATGCAAAAACTCGAAACGGCGAAGTGTGAGAAGGCAGAAAAGAATTAAATAAAATAAAAAAAGAGAAAAAAAAAAACTCAAGGTGAATGAGTGTAGTAAAACTGAGTAACAGATTCCTTTCCTCACATGTATACTTCAGTTTAAGTAAAAGAATTATGAATACCAGGCATAAGATTTACAGGTCTATGAGCGTGGCTTTGTGAGTGGCGTAGAAGCTCAACAGGCGCGTCCTATGGGTCCAGCCTTGACAACGTTTCTCTATTCTTTACTTTAAGCATATCTGCTTGAACGCTTTATAGGCCATGGACTGCCTTTTATATAACGTACCACTACCAAATCCCACCTGACAAGCTACCAAGAGAACGTTTGCAGGAACGAGGGCCACGCCGGGCTGCTAACAAAATTTGAAATGATCCAGTCGCAGCTCTGAATAATGATGTGCTGAAAAGTGATGCGGAGGAAAGGCTGATTGACACACGTTTGTGAGTTTGAGAGGCAAATGAGCGAGGTTGGTTTCCTGGTGGACGCAGCATGTTATGGGGGTTAAGGAAGCTGTCATGTTGCGGGCCTTCATGGTGCTCTCTTCAAGAGGGGGGTAATTGACAGAACGGGGGATGTGGGACCACAGCTAGTGCTGAATGGAGAGGCTAATGAGGGTTATATGCTAAAGGATGGGAACATGAAAGCAGAATCAAGGGGATGCTTAGAACTATTTGGAATCATCGGTGACCATATTAAGTAAGTGCTACAAGCTTGCAAGTTAGAAGATTCAGTGGGATTTAATATGAACCCCTAAAATATCGCTGACATTTCTTCACTTTCTTCACTATGAGCAGCTACATTTGGGGGAAGCCTAATTTCATTTGGTATGTAATATTCTCATAACACTGCAGTCAGCGATGGAAGATACACCGAATCATCTAAGGAATGACTTCTCAGAAAACTGATTAAACTTGTTAAATTGGAGGTGAGGACTACTCCTAAAAGCAAAGGTGCAAAAGAATTCTTTGGAGTGATGCCACAGAAAAGTCGCTTTAGTTTAATTGACATATACATAAGCTCACCGGACAAAAAATTAGTCACCTGTGACTGAGATACCTTCACGAGCACGAATAATAGCAGTGAAACGATTTGGCATGGACTGAACAAGTTTCTGTATGTAGGCCACATCAATGTTCAGCCACTCTTGCACCAAAGAATTGCGCAGTTGGGCCAGATATGTTAGATGCCTTCCCTGGCACAATTCTGAGGAGAATTTCCTGTAGACTGGGATTTTAACCACTGCTGGTAGACCTATTTGACTTTATTACACTTACCTACACCTCCAAATTCAGCCCATTTTCCACACATTGAATAAGACATTCACTGCAATGTACCACCTCTTCTAAATCTATGTGTCTGTCACACACCCCGCAGGCATTTATAGCCTGATCATCCTTGTGCAACACCATCTACAGGATGGTGCCCGGTAAGCTTACCTTCATATGGAATATGCACCAATGAGCCTAAACAACATATTCAGTGAAGACCTCAGCGACTTTGACTAGGGCAAAATTGTTATGGCCAGATGACTGGTTTGGAGCATCCCCAAAAGTAAGAGTGCTCCTCATCAGCAGTGCCGAGCACAAACCTACAGCAGTCTGAGGAGGGACAAAGCATAAACAGGCAACCGGGTGTGAGAGTGCAACAAAGTCTATCCTGTTTGGTCTGAATCAAAAGAGGGGCTGCTAAGGTTATGGGAGGAATGTGTCTCAACACACAATGCATTGCATCCTGCTGCATATGGGATTCGGTACAGCATATGTGACTGAATGGCCATGTAACCCCTGTCCACTGTTGAAAGGAGTCAACCCTGGACCGTAGAGCAATGGAAGAAGGTCATCAGGTCCAATAAGCTTTCTTTAACGTCATGTGGATGGCTGTGTACGTGTGCACCATGTACCCGGGGAAGTGATGTCACCAGGATGCACTGTGTTAAGAAGAGAAGCAGCTGGGAGGAGTGTGATGCTGTGGGCAACGTTCTGCTGGAAAAGCCTGGTTCTGGGTCTTACACACTGCACACATTGTTTGGGAATGTTTCAAGGGACATGCCAAAGAGTTTGAGGTGTCTGACCTCCAAATTCCCCAGATCTCTGAAGGAGCATCTGTGGGATTTACTGGAATAATGAGCATGATCTGCAACAGCTTCACCTCAGAACTTAAGAGGAAACGATCTACAGCTAACATCTTGGTGTATTAGGCTCATCTATGTCTTCTAAGTTTGCAGAAAAGATGCTTTGTTTATAACTCTCATCCAACATGTCATCTGGTAAACATTATGACTAAACATTGAGTTGGCTTGGCTTTTAGTTCATGTGTTTACTACTTACTGTATAATTGCAGGATCCAAGCAAGAAATACGTTCTTTGGACAACAGCTACTCAGAAAGGGAATTGAACAGTTCCCGTATTAAACTTTGCTGTGTATGTAACAAAATATTGATCATTTTATGACAGTTTATTATACAGATATTGTGTTATATTAACTCAGCTCTGTCATCCTAGTAGCATCCCAAAACAACTTTTATGCTGACTTACTGCTTTTTGGTGCCAGGACTGTGTCTGGAGCCTTGTAAGGACACAGCTGCAGTATATCACCTTGGCTCTGAGCTTAGCTTAGCATTAGCCAGAAAATCTGCATGTACTTGGTGTGCGTCCATTTCGAACCCTGGTAGTGTAGTGCTAGCATAGTTCATTCGCTGAGGAGATTTTGGTCCGGTAAGCGTCAACAGCTAATACAACCCAATGACAACAAGAAGAACAGACCTACCTTCTCTCATACATTTGGACTGATCTATAGACTGGGAAAATTAAGGCGAACAATTCAGTTCAGATTTGCAACTAGTTATTTTGACTATATAGACTATAGAATTATAATTGTTTTATTATATTAGTTATACATATATATATATAACCTGACCTTTTTTATCCTGCCCTTCCACCCATACAGGATATATACAACAGGAGATGTCTGAGGAAAGCAGTCAACATATCCTCTGACCCCCCACACCCCAACCACCCCCTGTTCCAACCCCGTATACATTTGAACCGCTTGAACCATTGAAACAACGTTGAAATCACGTATCTGACTATATTTAAACACATTTTAGACGTCCACGGATGACCATTGTTTACTGCGACCAGTTTTTAGCCAAAAGCCGTCAAACTGGTCACACCAGCAGCACCTACCAGAACATGACTACAACACTATAGACTGTTACTGATCTAGACTATCTGAAATGTTTAAGCTACCTCAAATCAAATGGTTACAGATATGTTGCATGATACCTAAGGCATTGTTTTAAAATAGTTTGGCCTAAGGTTTTAATTCTAATTCTAGGTTTCTAATTCTAATATTTGGACTAAAAGATTTTTTAAAAATTGCATTCATGGTGGAAAGAAATGGCAAAACTGTATCAAAATAAAACTTACTTTCTTTGGATTTACCACTAGCTTTCCTTCTATCAACATTACATTACAAAGACTCAGAAGACATATGTACAGTCACTGGTTGGGTTGGAATATATGAGCTTCTCTACAGTTAACCATTTCACATCAAACTATGCATTACACATGTCAACAACTGATTCATGGAGAAGGTCTGATGCGCTATTTAGGCTGAAACAGTGGCTTTTATTTTAATATTGAAGATTTAAATGCTTGAATGTCCAGCTCAACTTTCGGAAGACACCGTTTGTTATTGAGGCCCTTCTTGTCTGGAACTCCTAAAACCTAAGCAGCTTGCTTCTCAAGGAAAGTCACGCTTCTAATTTCTGGCATGAACAAGATGGGGATTTCTTGAGGAAATCTCTCTCTCCCAACCCTCCTCATCTTCATCTTCTTGTTTCCTCCTCCCTACACTTCCAGCCCCTCCCCTTCCAAAAGTGACAAATCAGGTTCCTTCCGCCAGCAATGATCAAAGTCAAATTAAAGCAGTGCTTGTTTCTCACAGGGGGGTAGGGGAGGCTAAGAGGGCGCCTCTAGCCTCAGCTCCTGAATTAATTTCCAGATGAAACTGTTGGTTTCTTTCTTTCTTTTTCTTTTTTTGCGTATGCTATCCAGTGATGTTCCAAACACCCCCACACCTCAGGCACCCAGCTACCATTCTCTGACCTTGCTAAACATTCAGGCGCAATTAATTATTTTAGTGAGATCTAGCGACTGCTTCAAACCGATTAACCTCCCTTGGGGCTTTGGACATTATTTTAAAAACACTTTCTTTTCATGAATTTTAATCAGCTCAAAATGTATTGATTAATTATTAATTAAGCAACTTTAAATGATGCCAGGTGGGCATAATTTCAAAAAGAATAGGCAAAAAACCTTTTGGGGCCCAAGTTCTTAAAAGTACAGACGCTGTGAAAATACCAACCTAGGGTTCACAGTGGATTCTTTCATGTTCAAAAACAGCTTCATCCTCCTAAACTAGGCCTTTGCTCTTATTTGGACAGGGGATACTTAGTATGGACAAGTTTTTTCTGCTCTTATTTGCAGGAGGCTGCGGTTTGAAGTTTTTAACCCCCCTACCCCCAGAGATATATTTGAAATTGGGCGTGCTTTATAAATAAGACAGGGCACAGCTGCTACAGTTAGCCAAAGCGGATGCAAAATTGGTTGAAACTGTAAAACACATAAAATGGTCACTCAAACCAAATGCTCAAATTAGCCCCATCTGAATTATAACAGCCAGGTTCATTCTATAGCAACTCCTAGAGCTTAAACTGTGCTCTCTGTAAGCATCCCTGACTACTGAGCTGAAACTGGCTGAGGGTATTTTGTAAAATTAATTTTTACCAGCAATAGTACTGTGCAAAAGTCAGAGACCAGCCTTCATTGATTTAATTGCCAGTCAAAACAGCCAGTTATTCATTTCTCAGCATCAAGAGAAAAGCAAAAACATATTCAATAGAAGATTGGTTCAACAACTATGTATTAAATAGTTATGTGTTTATTTCATCTACAGAGTACTCACTGGCTGTATGCCATCTTACATCAGACCACTGCTCTCTGTAAATAAAGGTAATTATCAAATAAAACTCTTTTCAGTGACTGGATCACCCTTCAGGTCCAGGAATTTATTACATGAACCTCTAAAACTTCACTCACTGGCGTCACTTGACCATTTAAACTGCTTTTAGTTGACTTTTTATTAGCTATTTTGATTACATACTCTGTTTTATTTTTATTATTATTTTTACTATTATATATTTGTTTACTTTTTATTACTTTATTATTTACTTATTGCAATTTTTTATTTGTTTCCCATTTTTATTATTATTTTTATCATTGTTTTCCTCTATTCCTTCTCTTTTCATTTATTTCATTTATTCACTTTATTACTTTATTATTAATCATTATTGATTGCATTTTTTAATAGTTTTAATTGGTAGCCCTGATTCCTAGTTTTTATTTCTCTGTTACATTTTATAATTGCGTTTGTGATCGTGTTAACTTCTTTGCTATACTTTTAATTATAAATGTATATCTACTGTTTTCAATCACTTCTTTTTTGTAAAATGCTTGGCTACATAGTAAATGAGGGTCACCTTCACTGTACTCTGAGTTTAAATAAAGGGTGATTGATCGCTTGACTGACTGATGTGTGTATGCTTAACCATTATTAAAATTAAATCTGCAGGGATATTTTTCCACACCTTCAAAGTTCAGTCTTAATGCACTAGTTAGTTGCATTTTGTGATTCTGACAATCCAAATAATCTCAAACACATTCAGTGATGTTGCAGTCTGGGGCTGAGAACACCAAGGTTCCTTCTTTTACAGCCGGTGTGAAATAGCCCCAGGTATTCAGGGGGTTCCATATTGGCTGGCCATTCCAGTGCTATAGCGGTGCTGATGCTAGCTTTACTGGAAACAAAATGCTTGTTTCAACAATTATTTTTCTGGAATTCAGGAATTCTTCTCTTCTCTTCTTCTCTTCTCTTCTTCTCTTCTCTTTTCTACCACCTGTGTGAACCAATTTGCTACAGCGCCACCCTTAGGCAGATCAGTGCTGCATCTCTAGTTAGCTAAGAGTGACAGAAGCTCACTGGCTAAACAGTGGCCTTTCTCTGGATTTGTATTCGAGCATCTACTTTTCCCAAAGGACAGCATAACTTCATAATAAGCCCCCCCAGAGGACGCCCAGGATGTATTTTGCACCTGGTAACTGCTTCTTTACAGATACACATACACATCCCTTCAGACCCACTGCATTGGGTTTTCTTCTCCCAGTGGAAGGATGGACAGAAAGTGAGGATTTTTAGATATGATTAATTTTACCTTGGAGCCACGCAATTCAAAGGAATCAGACAATTTAGAAGCGGTTCTCAATTCTCATCCCTGCACAGTACTTTATATAACTATGAATGATGAGCCTGAAAGATAAAAGGGACTTTAATACACATTCACAGAAACTCAGAGCTGCATATGCATGAGCATCATTAAAAATGGTCTCAGCTCATTTTTCCACTGTACAAATACGTGGAATCGCAGCAGTAGCCGTTACAGTTTTGTTTCTGCGCAAGCCATTTGCCCTGTGTTCTGTAATCTGATCTGTCATCGTTAAACTTGTCGCTTGTGTTCCCACTTTGCGGTGGTTTATACATTACATTTCACTCTGATCCCCAGGAGGCCTAAACGAGATTATATCCAGTGGACTTCAAGATTGGATTCAGACAGATTCTATTTAGAAAGATTTAGCCGTGCTCACACGGCAAATGAAATATTGAAAAACATCTTTGCAAAAGTCATTTCATATTTAAAAGCTATTTCACTACTCCTGAACTTAAATTGTTTGAAATTGAATATGGAGTCCGACTTTCTCTGATGTAATACTACTGTCAGTAAAGTATAGCTCCAAAAGAATAACCCTGCCACTGAAACACAACTGATCTTCTAACGTACTGAGGAAAAAAAGGCATCATTAAACCCATAATAAATGACTAATCAAAACCCACTTCATGGCAATATTAGCCTTTCCTTGTTACTCAAAAGTCCAGCTAAAAGGAAATAATGTGGTTGTACTGAAATTCCCCCAACTCAGTTAAAATAGATGTATATTAACCTATCTAGCAAGTCCTGAGTGAAAACAGCAAATTACAAATTACCTGCCTGATTACCGCTGACCCCAAATATCCTGCAGGCATGAATATTCATTAGGAATTTCAGTCTGGTCTCAGTCTTTCTCTCTCTCTCTCTCTCTCTCTAAAAAGAAAAAAAATATATATTAATTTCTCTCTCTCGACTCTCTCTGCACGGACTGTGAATAAGAATGATTAATGAAATTCTCACACATACAAATTCATCATTGGGGGGAGCCGGAATGGTAATAAGGATCCAATTAAAGGCCCAGTAGGAAAGGAGCAGTGGGGGCGTCGGATTCAAACTACACTC
Organism: Semaprochilodus insignis; assembly: GCA_034552555.1. Lineage (NCBI taxonomy): Eukaryota > Metazoa > Chordata > Actinopteri > Characiformes > Prochilodontidae > Semaprochilodus > Semaprochilodus insignis. The sequence continues at coordinate 20,432,724 of CM067494.1, forward strand.
TACGCCAAGTCAGACTCACTGTGCTACAGTGCACAATACTCCAGAACAACGTCAATCACACATACTGTCAAAACAAGAGGCTTGTGTACATCCGTGCTGCTTTACATTAGGAAAGATATTATATGGCTACAGCGTTATCTTCTAAAAATGTGGTACTGTTTTCAGCACCCTCAGGTATACATCATCTACAGTAATACACAAAATCCTGAACACCTCCAGTTAAATGACGTGCTTTGTTGATTTTCTAAATGAAAGTATGTTAACGCTCAGTAATAAAGATATATAAAGCATTTATAATGTTTTATAATGCTTGACATAAACTTTTGCAACTGTGCATGAATGTTTATGATCACACACATAAACTGGTATAATATCGCATTATAAGGCTTCATAGCACAAAGAGATATGTTAAAATGTATGTATAGATTTTCCCTGTTCTTAACATTGTTTAGACCCGTATCATAAAGCTTAATACACTCATTCACATAATGCATTAATTTATAGAGCTGATCAATAACAGCACTTCAAGTCTGTAAAGAAGGCTTATAAGTGTTCATTAGAAGTAATGTGCTCTTTTTTCTTTGAATATACTGAGGAACACTGGAGAATGGCTTCACTGGGGATCCTCATAAAGCATTATGCAAATGAACATAACATTAGTTATTAAGTTTTATTATAGCTTTACCAGTTTTACCGATAATGTTAATAACAGGAAAATTATATACATTATAATGCATTATAGTTTATGTGTGTTACAAAGGCTTGTGTCCAGTATTATAAAGCCTTATAAATCTACATATAGATCTTTAAGTAAATATAAGGTGTGTGTGTGTGTGTGTGTGTGTGTGTGTCTGGGGGGGCAATATTGTATCAGACCAGATGCTGAGTATGCATCTTTTAATACAGAAGTATAAAGTAAAGTTTTCAACAGAGTGTTAGTCAGTCAGTCTGCTTGATAATCCCAGTTTGCTGAAGTAAAAATGAGTGAAGTGAGATAAACACCCCACTATGTCAATATATAAAAAACAATAAGATGTTGCAATATGTTAAACAGCAGGACTATCCTGTCATAATAATAATGCATCTCGGGGCCTTTGATAATTCCCACCCTTAGTAATTATATGCTGGTATACATAAAGGGCATAAGGACTTACATAAAGAGAATTTCTTCATAATTCAATTCCCCTATTAACAAACTCATTCAGAGTAGTTTGAGGTGAAATGGTTCATTGTAGAGAATCTTACCAACCCAGACTTTTTACGTTGTTTACTTAATTATTTACTTTATTCTTCTTCCACTTAGTGTTATAATAATAATAATAATAATAATAATAATAATAATAATAATAATAATT